>CABFWO010000240.1:0-42380 GCA_902155825.1 Timema genevievae | reverse complement strand
GTCCCTAGATCTACACTGGGTACTATCGATGAGGGAGCTCTATGACTACTATTGGGAAACAGCGTTGTCATTCTCTCGTTTTCGTTTGGTCAATAATACCTTAAATCTAATACAAGTTTCGCAAAGCTGGTTATTCGAGGTTGCCAGTAGCTCCTTCTCACCCCAGCACACCACCTTCCGACATAACTGAGAGCGAGGAAATTTGGCAACAGTTAACTGAGAGAGAAAGAGCGAGGATAAAGCTTTACTTCATAAGACCTGCAGTTCCCTCAGCAATGATATTGGGTGTAGCTTACAATTGACCAATTATTAACTGTGTAAGTGATGTCTGCAGTACATATGGTTTTGTGTATAATTATGTGAGGGTAGATCTAGTTAAATATAGATAGTAAAATAAAGTATTTAATTGAGAAGAAGAAAAAAAAAGCACCGCGTTTTACCACCCATCCGGATAATCTGCATTTTACGAGATGGAGAATGGGCGGCCAACCTTCAGTAGACCCAACCGGGATTCGAAGCACGATATCACCAACGGCCAATTATACTAAATTACCTTGACTTTGACTACGTTCCCATGTTGCGGTAAAGTGTTTCTTTAGCAAGGTCATAATATATAATTCAAAAATAATTAAGGATTGTTTTAATGTTTTTGAAGCTTCAGAACTGCTACTAGAATAAAAAAGATAGAATGAAAATATGTTACTTTAAGTGAGTGACGCCCTTAGGGTGAGCTAGGATCTCTGGAGCGTGAATATAAATACCTCAATAGAAACCCGTAAAAATTTGGGAACGACCGATCACTAGGTGATCCTACTGCACTTTAATTAAAACGCTACTATCGCAGTAGACTAGATTGTCAATGACGGGATAGCAAGGTTCGAATATCTGTCAGGTGTACTGAGGTTTTTTCTAAAACTCTTTTCCACTCTCCATCTACGCAAATGCTGGCACACTTCCTCCAAATATAACTTGCCTAATTCTTAAACCCATTAGAGTAATTAGTACATAAGCGCATAACCCAAACCGATAGTAAGACGCAATGATAAAAAAAACACCTTTTCAAGCTGACGGATAAGTACCTTCCTTTGAAAATTGGACTGTACTGAGAGCTAGAAAATTGTTTAGATCTACTTTAACGTATTCATCGATCAAGTCATGTGATATGCAGCTGTCACTTTTGATAGATATTTTCAATGCCTATAAAATTACACTTATAATATAATAAAATGTGACCAATACTGAGCAGCGAAAAAAAAAAGTTTTTTTTCTTCTAAAAGGCTCTTCCTGTGGAAAATGGATACTGTATTCCCATCCCCTGTAATTAAATGATCGAAAAAAATCCAAGCGGTAAGATGTAACAGAAACTTTTCTGAAAAAAAACTCGACAGGGAAATATGTCATAAAATCTGGTGTGAAAGTTGTTAACATTGGTACCTGTGGTGACGAGCACGGCGACGGCCAACAGCAGAAGATCCCAGCGATGACGCTCCATGGAGGTGGACGGACGCTCTCTCGAGAGAGCCACTGTGACAATAACAATGTACTTGGGATCTTCAAAGTCTTGACGTAGCCCGATGTTAGTTGATAAAAACCTGCGTGCAAACTAGTGGGCAGGAGAGCAGGAGATGGAGGATGGGGGGTAAGGTGGTGGTGGGGGGGTAAAATGACCGCTGGGAGGAATTATTATTACGGTCAAGGTCGATACACTTCGCTCGTTCCGGCTTTACATGCTATTATAATAATCATTCGTCCGAGTTAGGTTGAGAGTGGGAGGATGTAAACAAACCTTGCCATGGTACTCGGACAGCTGTTTGTGGAACTTCTATACGTTGAGATTTAAACTAATATATATATGTATATATATATGATTGATTAACTAGCAGAGCTATAAAATTGGATAATTACGGTTATTGAAAAATGACACCTTAACACGGGAACCGAACCCAGTAACTTCAACTTTGTACGCCAATATCTTCTCATGTTCTGGGTCATTCTTCACTCTTATTTTAAGGCCGAGTCTGTGATGGACGTGCAGGAATCGTCAGATACATATGTGTGATCAATTAAGGTGATTGGTCCATTTAATTTTGCGTGGAAATGCAGAGCCATGGGAACAAACGGTTATCTTCAAGAATGTTTTATTGTTTTGCAATTTTCTTTTCGGAAACGGTTTGTTAAAGAATAGAGGCAGGTTGATTAAGTTATACTTTTTATTTAAACACCTTCTCAATGATTTTAACACTGATCAAATATAGATAAATTTGACATTTTCCAATAGAAAAGTACCGGCTTCATAACAAAAAATAAGAGAATGTAAAAATTAATAAACATCGATGCATTATCTTAGAAAGGATATTGAAAATATTAACATAAAAATTTCACTCGTTCTCGAGAAAACTGATATTTCCAAACGTATGATTCTTTCCGCAAGACCTGTCCGGTAGCTAGCGTCATCTAAGGTTTTCGTGATCCATCTGTTCTTGTTGGCGTGGAAGGATACTTTGGTCGGTTGTGAAGTCACGCCACGCCTTTCACCCTCCCGCCCACCATCCCCCAAAATAGGGTTTAGACTTATACTCGACAGGGCCAAGGGCCTTAAGATCACGAGCTTTCCATGTCCCGATGAGATGAAGGTGATGGTGCTAGTGAATATGATATGGAACCAGTGGTAATTCTTAAACCTAAATTAAGTCTTACTAACCAAACATTGACGACCGTTGAGATAGTTCTTCCTAAGAGAAAATTACCTATAGTACTAGCCAGGAATCAAATCCGGGACACCTAGGTTTGTAACCAGTTGCACTCACCACTATATCACGGGGCTGGCCATGTGTTATAAATAGGAAAGTTTGAACTTACGGGAAATGTGTGTCTCAACAACCGTTCGGGTTGTATGCATTAAAATATTAAAATTGTATCTCTTTGGGATCAGTTAGGGTGAATTTTTGAGGACGTATACCCGCATTCGCGTGGAGGAAGAGTGGGGAAATAATAAAGGAAAAACCACCCCCTCAATACAGCTGACCGGGTATGCTCAATAATTTACATTAATAACTAAATAACATAACGAACTATTATCCTAACATTAAATATACTCATTTTAGTTCCTTCTGGAATCGAACCAAAGTTCCTTGGACTAGATGTTGACTACTGAGCCACGGCTACGGTTTTATATTATTAATAAATTAAATCAATTAATTTAAATATGACACTTGGGCACGGGAATATAAAGCCCGGAACCTTCATCCTGGCGCGCAAATACCCTACGGAGCTATCCAAGAATCGTCATCACAAGAACATAAGCACGCTAAACCAAGGCTCAGGGTAAAATTCCAATGTCCAGGTGTAATTTTTCGACGAATTCAGTTTAAATTAAATAAGATTGAAAAAAAATTATTGTATTCGTACAAAAGGTAATTTCCATTTGTTTTATTATTGTGATTAACGACGTAGCCTTACTTGGCGATTTCGAAGCTATTTTGCGAAGCGAGTTGCATCTAAATTTGACGCACCTAAGCAGTCTTAAGCGCTATCACACACATATAAACGTGTACGATTTAGAAAGAGAGGGAAGAAAATGAGCAGTTCAAACTTTGAGGCCTCTCGCTTATCTACTGATAAAACTTCCCCTCTTCCTTTAACGAGTTTACATAGTCACTATCCTATTTGCAACCTGAAAACATAGACTTGTTTTTTAAAATTATCTTTTTCTTGTTTACTATTCTAGATAGAAATATGATACCAAGGACTTTTTTAATCTACATCTTGGCAGGAATACATCTACAGGCCATTTTCGTGATCAAGCCAAATAGCTTGAGTTGTAGATGACTTGTAAAAATTATGTTTAAAAAACTAGTTAAAAGTTAAAAAATAATAATTTTGTGCCACTGTAACACTTTATTTAAGAAATTATGGTTTTTGTTTCAACGCTATATCTTTAGAACTTGCTGAATAAAACGTAAATTCACTAACATGAGAAATCCTATCTTGAGCTTCTATGACGTCACAGGTAGGAAACATCCTTAAGTTCGGTTCCCAGGCTATTAGCGACTTGTTCAACTATTTAAACTAAAGGAGCAGGAAGAAGTGGAATTTTAATCTACCGATACTCTACTCGAGAGAATACGAGAACTATACTCTGAGAACACCCACCCGGTCGTGGTCGAACCCCGACCGTCCACGTCAGAGTGCACCACACTGTCCGTGAAGCCAATCCTCCCGGTCGATGTCGTATGTAAAAGCGAATTAGAAATCATCGTTAGACATGTGGGACCTTTTTTGTTGGTAGTTTCTTTTTTTTTTAGGGAGGAGGGATACAAATTAGCGAGAAGACGGTGGGTGTGACTTTAATTCAAATGAGCAATTCAGGGAACGAGTTCTTATTAGCATTTGTTTATTCCACGCGGAGGCCGGCCTAAACGACGAGCCAAGTGTTTCAGATGTACGGTGAATAGACTACGGCCCTGAATAACAATAGCGGGCCGGTAACGTTGGGCGAGCGGTCAGCGCGTCTGACTCTGAACTGGAAATACGCTGATTTATTATCAATTTACTCACTGGGGATAGCATTTTGTTTACATACATTGCGATTTATAATCTTCTCCTCGTACGAATTCTGTGTTTAACAAAATAGTATGATAAATAATTAATTTAGTAGATTGTTTATTTGGCTATGCAGAACTATTTAGTTTTCAAAATCCTTAATGTGAGACGTAGACTTCGTTTATCGTGACAAATTTCAATCTTTCCTAGACTGGCTATACCAGGGGTCACCAAACTCATTGATTCTGGAGGCTACTTTCAATTTGTCAAACTGTATTGCGAGCTACCCTGGTTAAAAAAATTGCATTATCGCGTATTGGCTCTTATTGTAACATTATATAGAGGGTTTGCCATCATACCTTTGTTCAATCGGGGGTAGACTCTGTGGCCTGGATTTGCAATTGTAATACAAATAATGTTAAAATGTTAGTAGATTTTGTACTAAAATTCACGATGTATTATTTTAAAACACAAATATATTCATCTTCAAACAAAATTAAAACTTTTTTTTTACATGTTGTGAGGAAAATGGTATTGATTTTCATAAACTATTCTTTAAATTGTGGAAAGTTTACTCCCATTCAAATTAATTTATCAAATTGTTCATCGGTAAGCCTAATTATAATTGTGTTTTATGACCTTCAGTTAAGAATGATGAATCACAAAGCCTGCAAAAGCAGAACACCTCCACTTGGAGTGAAATACAAACCAATTGTAAAGAGGCCACATATCCTAAACTTGGGGCAACACTCTTCAAGAATAAATTACTTTAGAAAGTGCAACGTATTTTTTATTTTTATTTTCTGAGTGAGCTACCGAAAATGTCACCGCGAGCTACCGGTTGCTCGCGATCGACAGTTTGGCGACACTTGGGCTATAATATGGCGAGGGTAGCTCTGGGTCGGAGTTGGAAGCTCATTAGTCCAGGAATATTGTCGAAAGACACAGGTAAACCCGGACAAAACTCGGAGAAAGCTGAAAATTTCAGGATCGACTCAGAATTACATGCTTAACAACATATCAAAAGTTCCCAAAATATCGAGGCTTGGCTTTTCTTTTTGTAGAAGACCCCAAAGTTAAAAGATTCCACAAATACTTAACATTTATTTTAAAGCGGGATAAATTATAAGAACGCAAAAAATTTCAGGATTGACTCAGAATTATATGCTTTATAACATATCTAAAGTTCCTTAAGTCCTCCTAAGCTCTTAATAAATTAGTGACCTCCATCCTCTTTCTCCAAAATGATATCCTGGATACATTTGAATGCGTACCCGAATGGGTAGTTAGACGCGGTGCAAAAAAGCTAAAAATAGTACACTAACATTGTTGTGGGTTGCTCTTTCCCTCCCCTTTCACCCCTCCTTTAGCACAGTAACCACACAAAGTGGCGAAAGAGGTCAGCTCACTCAACCAGCTTGCACATTCAGTTGTAATTTTGAATTTTGTAGGCATGGATGTGTGTTTATTGTGTAAATGTTCTTTATAACAAGGGATTAGTGTTTTGGTTTAAAAGGGACTTAAAAGCTTAATACAAGCGAGTGTTGACCTATGTTGATTCTTGCAATCCCCTAGAGTGTACCTATCTGCAGTGCTCTGGAGAATTTTATTGGGACACAAAATATCACCTCCGAACAACATGTGGAGCTTCGCTCAAGCAGACGTTCTAGGGATGATCGTGACAGACAAATATTTTCCTATTGGTTTGATGTCCATCAACCATTTGCCTATCGTTCATCAACTGAGTTAGTCAGCTTGTCGACTGTAGGAGACGAATCTGTTAACTGTGACAAAGTTTTGAAGATAGGTTCAGAATGCATGAAAAACATGAACGGTGGCACTTTCGGAGCTACAAAGCTCAAGCGCAAGGACAGAGTCAAACCTTTATTTGCTATGAACAACACTACACAAGTGCATAAACAAAGCGCGCAAATAAATCAATTACAGCTATTTAATCGTATCGTCTGTGTATTTCCATCTGGACCTGAGTTAATGCAGTTCTTTTCATATGAGCTAGCACCTATACCTATGTCTTTGTTTGACGAAATATCTATGAGGAAGACGAGGAAATCAGCCCTCGCCGAAGTCTTAGAATCTGTTTCTCCTTGCAAAGAAAATGCACCAAAAGGCACTGTGTTTGTTGTAGATGGTGGGTACCTTCTTCATATCATTATTTGGCCGAGACCAGCGACTTACGGGATTATTTGCATGGCATATTCATCTTATATGATGAAACATTTTAAGTGTTCATCAACAGTAGTGTTTTACGGGCATGAGGGTCCACCGAAGACTAAAGCGGAGGAGCATAACCGCCGGAGCAGCAAGAAAACCTCGGCAGATTTAACAATAGATCTTGACATGGTTGCCACATCCTCTCAGGAAGAGTTTCTAGAAAATTGCAAAAACAAATCACGTGTTGTCAAACTTCTAACACCCATCCTGCGGAATTGTGGCATCTTGGTCCAGTTAGCAAGCGGAGACGCAGATTGTCTTATTGTTTCGACAGCCATTGAGTTATCAGCTGGGAAACATGTAGCAGTTATAGCAACTGATTCAGATATCCTTACCATGCTAGCCGTGCGTGCACTTTCAAGCAGTAAGCTAACTCTCCTAATTCCTGGTAAAACTGGTAAACCTGATAAAAATTCACAATATCGTGGAGCTCCAAGAAGTTCTATGTCCTGTAAAAAAACACCCTCCTGTTTACCCATGTAATGACAGGTTGTGATACATCATCTGCCCTTTTCCGAAAAGAAAATAAATTGGCTTTTGAGCTCCTCCAAAATGATAAAGAGCTATCCAGGAAAACTGCTACTTTCAACATCACCGTGCTTCCGCCTACCAGTGCTGCTGCCCATCAACACTCACTTAGAGTGTATCTGCAGGTGCAACAGTGGTTAGATAATCTGCTCACACCAACGGACTGGAGCTGGCAGATTATTGTAAAGGTAAATATATTATTAAACTGAGACTTTTTTTTACATTTTAATTTATTCGATCTAAATTTATATAATATATTTTAAAGAAAATTGAAAAATTTCGAAAAATTCGTCTTGGAGCTTGTTCCTGTCATGACATTTCTCCCTCCAGCCCCAGAAAAGCTCTTGCATACTATCTGTTACGGCTGCAAGTAAGTTTGCGAACACAACTGCGAATGTAAGAAGAGCAGGCTTGCATGCTCTACAATGTGTCGCTGTTCAGGAGAAGTGTGCAGCAACTCCCCTTCGCCGTCTATCACTATGGATAGTGAAGAAAACGTGGATGACCTAATTAATATATTTTGAAAAATAAACTCTAACATTAAATTTATTAATGAGGTGAGAGAATTTTGTGTGTTAGCTTTAAGGAATTCACTTGGGGATGAATTTAAATGGGACACGAGTGAAACTCACTTTTATTTTATGTCTTGGAGGCTAATTTACTAGTGTATTTTTTGAACTTTAGGGTCTTCTACCATAAAAGCCAAGCCTCAGACTTTAGGGGACTTTTGATACGTTGTAAAGCATGTGATTCTGAGTCGATTCTGAAGTGGAAGTGAGATTAAAGCAAGTGAAGTCCTATAGTTGAATCGGTGAGTTTGAGCCCCACAAATATGTTGAAAAAACGGGAGAACTTAAATATGGACACTTAGAAAAATAATTAATGGTCAATGACATGACATGAAGCTCATAAAACCAGTTACCTTGATGAAATATAAAGCTTAAGTTTTAATCTAGTACCAAAATATAGTACCAAAATGTTTTAACAAGGAACTTTGCAGTCCATAATATATTAATGAATCAGGAAGACTCAACCAAATGTCAAATACACTATAGAAACCCTAAATCTCCATCTAATATAGATTTTACCCTACATTTGCTTCCAAGTGATTCTATATATTCAGTTAAGTTCAACAAAGAACATAAACGCAACAAAACAATAATATAATCATATACTTTATTTACTCTGTACATGATGAAGCTGTCTGAAACATTAAAACCTTGAATATAAATGTGTGTGGCTAACAGGTCATGTGTTACTAAATTTCTCAAGGTCAGTGGACCTCTACAAAGTTAAAGCTGGGCTCCTTACCTTTTAATTGTCAGTCATTTAAATTCTATAAAGAGGTAAACAGTTATAAATTTAATCTTGATAATTTTTGTATACAAATAAAACACTGTTCAATTACAAACATGTATTTACACATTCAAATATTGGCAGTGATAGTAAATAAAGAAAAAAGCAAATCATGTGAAATTATGAAAATTGTTTAGAAAGGATTAATATGTTATAGCTATTAAACACAAGTTGTTATAATGTAAATAATTTATAAATAAACACCATGATATAAGAAAGGAATGTATACTGAGTACTAATAATATGAAAGAGAGAAGAGAACATAAGAGAGAAGACAATCGGTCTGTTTGAGCACCTAAATTCAACATATCCACCGTTTACGTCCTTAAAATGGAACCCTCGCTCAAATAGTTTAAGCTATGGTTGGACTAGACAGAAATTAAAATGCATAGACCTTTAAAAATCGATTTAGCTTTCCAGGTGTTGAATGTCTTAGTTTAGGTGCACTCGGACTAATTTGATTATATATATATATATATTTATATATATATTTATTTATATATATATTATATATATAATATATATTATATATATATATTTATATATAATATATTATATATATTATATATAATATATTATATATATAATATATATTATATATATAATATATATTATATATATAATATATATTATATATATATATATTTGTGTTGCGACCTACCAGTTTGGCTGGACACACTTAATAGTATTACCTTTATAAATGGACATTTCACTAATTATTTTAACAAAACTAAATAACTCTGAGCCAATTGGAAATAATTGGGCTTTCTTTGAAACATCTTATTAACATTAATTATATCATGTTATTGAAATGATAATACCAAGGATATCTTTCCATGTATTATTTAAAAAGCAAGCTTTGAGATTTTAAATGAACCTTTTATAAATATCGCTTAATTATTTATGAGAAAACAAAAGCAAAATCCGGCAAATATTCTTAAAAATTGTTTTATATATTTGATACTTATTTGCCTGGTATATGATTACAGTTTTCTTTAGGATTATGTCAATATTTTCGAACACAATAGGTATTTATTACATTTATTGAGTTGTCCTCGGTTGAAGTAGGCTTTAAATCTTATAGCACATACTATGTTTTTTAAATATGTTCTTTGAGAAGATAAAATTGTTAGAAAAGTTGATTTAAAATATTAATAACCAATGCAAACATGATCACTTCGGTTAGTATTTGTATACAAGTTGCCTATATAGTTCACAACCATAAATGACAGTTACTGCTAAGGTTTACCAACTTAATTCTAGAAAAAACACAGCCACCAAACCAGTTTAACGTTATTGTTGGGAAATCCCCTGCAATTAAATGAGTTCTGTTCAGTCCCATTCCCCACCTTGCACATTATTTCCACAGTAGACAGCCGAAACCGGAGAGTATCTCAAAGACCAATTTTCATAACTCATTTCTCTTTATTTACTTGGTCAACATTACAGTTTACAAAATTACAAAAACATTGGAAGTTGTATTGGGAGTCTGGTGGAGAGTCGAAGCTAGGATCTTGAGATCACTTGACATATCCTCCATCGACTGAACTAAGGGGACCACACACTATTCCAACATAAACTTGAACCCTTATTTATAGATGGACGATTCAACCGACTCCCAATCAATGTGATGGCGACGTCATAAACATTTGACTGATACATGCACTTAAAAATTTTTCCAAGGAGTATATATTCTAAAAGAACACATTAATTTAAAAAAGTCACAAATCAGCAATACATTTAGGACAATGGGAAACCTTTTAACAACTGACAAATAGTAAGTACCTACAAATGGAAGAGTCTACAAGTAAATCGGAAGAAATATGTGATCATTAGGTTTCACTAGTAAAAAAATAGATTCAATCTGGTTACGCTTTAAATTTTTAAGCAATTGTCGGATAACATCTTTTTAAATGTCCCATGATAATGCAAATCTTTAAGTAAGCTATAAAAATTATATATTATTGTAAGCCTCTGATTAAAACGGATTTTTGAATATTTAAAAAAACAATTTTTGAATAATTTTCATACTTATATTTTTTAAGATAATGGGCTCTACAGTTTTGCGAGAGCAAATAGAACAGATAGAAGATGAAGAAATTTGACCTTAAAACCAAACACTAACAGACGGGCTAATAGGGGGGCCAACTAATTTCAGTAACAAAAAACCTGACCTTGTGCTGATAAAAAAAATACTCTGTATGTTAAAGTTAATTATTTTTCTAATGCACTCAGAAATGAATAAACTTACGAGTTAATTAGAACCAGTATTTGAATATGATGGGGTACAGTCATGTATCTTCACTAGCTAGCCAAATATACCTTTCCCCTTGACTAATTACAAAATCCTCTGAAATTTTCCAGGTAGTTTTAAATTTCTTGACATTTCCATGTTTTCTGTACCCTCCCTGATGAAATTGCGTGGTACTAGATGGATGTTAAAACTGGGATTTTTACATCCCTCTCAAATATTACAAATTAGTCTTTGATCATGACAATGTTGCTGTCAAATTAACCCACAGTCAAGTATCTAATCTTACAAACACACAGCTCAAACAGAATAGGATTTGATTCATCATATGCCGCTATCAACACTATCAGTAAGTGTTCGTGGTACAAACCTTGATGACATGTCTGTGGCATAATGTTACCTTATTTTTTTAAATCCTTGGGCACCAAGGGCAAAGTTTGATATGCGCAACTACTCTGATTGAAACTAGAAGAAGATAAACTACTCTGATTGAAGCTAGAAGAAGATAAACTACTCTGAATGAAACTAGAAGAAGATAAACTACTCTGATTGAAGCTAGGAGGAGATAAACTAATCTGATTGAAGCTAGAAGAAGATAAAATACTCTGATTGAAACTAGAAGAAGATAAACTACTCTGAATGAGGCTAGATTCTAGCCGCTAGAAGAAGAAAAACTACTCTGATTAAAACTAGAAGAAGATAAACTACTCTGATTGAAACTAGAAGAAAATAAACTACTCTGATTGAAACTAGAAGAATATAAACTACTCTGATCGAAGCTAGAAGAAGATAAACTACTCTGATTGAAACTAGAAGAAAATAAACTACTCTGATTGAAACTAGAAGAAAATAAACTACTCTGATTGAAACTAGAAGAAAATGAACGACTCTGATTGAAACTAGAAGAATATAAACTACTCTGATCGAAGCTAGAAGAAGATAAAATACTCTGATTGAAACTAGAAGATAAACTACTCTGAATGAGGCTAGAAGAAGATAAACTACTCTGAATGAGGCTAGAAGAAGATAAACTACTCTGATTAAAACTAGAAGATAAACTACTCTGATTGAAGCTAGAAGATAAACTACTCTGATTGAAACTTGAAGATGATAAACTACTCTGATTGAAGCTAGGAGGAAATAAACTGCTCTGATTGTAACTTGGATAAGATAAACGTGTCTAACAGGATCCAGATGATTTGCCCCCCTGACCCAAAAAAGTGAGGCAAAGTCTGCTCCAAATCTAAGGAAATGTTTCAGCTCTTTATGTATATTCTGAGTAAATTACCTGAGTTAATGATATAAAAATATAAAATGTCTACAAGATACTATATAAGAGCTAGGCAGTTTAACAAACTCATTTCAGTGATTCGATAGAGGCACATTATAAAGAAACATAGGAACATTTGGATGCATCAAATTGTCTTAGAAAAAAAAAATGAAACCCTTCTTGGTAAGGAGGAAAATAAGATCTAAAGGACATTGAGCATTAACGTGCTATGACTCAAATACAATTACAGTTGTAGTTAATATTTAATTGTGTTCCTATATTCCTTACATAAAACAACAAGATTATTTGTACTGATTTCTGATTGTGCCAAGTTTGTATCAAATTAAGGCAAAAGAATAATTATTTAGGCTTATGAATGATTAAAAATAGTATTAAATATGATTATCACAGACGTCCATATTTTGTGGCATAGCATAATATTTCCTCAAGACTTTTATATATTTATACTCTTTTGGTGTTTTACTGTGATATTCTCATGCATTAAGAAATAAAAATAATCGAGAACGCAGCACCATATGAATAAAAGAGTGTGCAAAAAATAACAAAATAAACTATTACAGGCCTCCAAATGTGCCTCTTGATGTATCAATTCTAACTAGTTTTGAAGTCGAACAAATTATTAATTTCAACCTAGATAGACAATGCCAAACTTGCGGAAAAATCATTTATTTGTATAGTTTGCTTTGTGTGATAATCAGGACTAGCTAAAAATTATCTACAGGTGTGAAACTAACGTGAAGTACATTCGAAGCAATGGCGAGTTGTGCAAGTACCCAGTGCTACCACTGGTAAAAGTTTAAATTACCCGTGTCAATCTCAAAATGGAAAGAAGAGCGTTTTCAACAAAATAGTCTGGACACAAGTTTGATGAAAACTATGGACTGCGCATGCGCAACATTTTGCAACGCCAATGAAATATGGAAGGAGGTACTTTACCATCAAAATACTGGCGTGACTGAGCAGTTGAAATCACTAAAACAATTGTCTCCATTGCCACTTTGTGTGCAGAGAAGATGAGGGATTCTGGCTGGCTGTTAGTTCCTATTGATTTTTACTATTTCTTTTTCCTTTAGTGATAAACAATAAATCATTATTATGTTTTTGTTTTGATGAGTCCTTGTTCTTTTTTAGATTTATAAAGGAAAATAATGCAATTTTTGCTGATAAAAACCAATTGGGTTTATAGTTATGTTTAAGTTTATTTGAACATAAAAATCATATAAAACATTTTTAACAAATGTATAATTAATTACAAGCTATAAACAGTGATTCAATGATTTCAAATCATTACACTTCACGAGTTATAAGGGACTAAACTTGCTATTTTATGCTTTTCCTTATTGTTGTTAAGGTAAAGTAAATTTGTGTATAGGGCTGAAATTTAATATAGGCTAACTAGACATTCATATTAGGTGTACAGAATGAAATAATTATATTATTATTATAAATATGTCAATTAAATATTAATATTATTAATATATTGTATACATTTTTATAAAATATATAAGAATATTAATATTAATGTATATTATAAATTATAATATTAATATCAATACATATACATATCTAATTCCGCTGTGGCTTTGTTTCCCAAACTTTTTTAATCACAACCCTAAATACAATATTTTCCCGGCCAGGCGACCCAAAGTGTCACTCTACTCATTATATGTAGTTTGTATTTCTCATTATTTTTTTAATTGGTATTTTTTAAATTAATTTAAATAAAAAAAATATTATTTCAATAACTTTATGATCATATAAAATGTAAGGCACAATAATTTTTTTAGTGAAAATGTGACTTTGTTACAATGTTAGGCAAGTGACTAAAAAAGACTACTTCAGTGGCTACTATAATGCTGTGTTATTCTTGGAAAGAGTGCTTTTGAGTTTTTATTTGGTAATGATAGATGTTAGCAACCAAATCCAATCAATTTCAGTAACTTTTTAATCTTACAAATAGAAAATTACACAAGTTCACATGAAAACTTTGTGACAGAAAAATAGTTTTTAAGTGACAATCAAGATGTTGCTTCATTTTGTAGGTGAGCTCTTCGAGTTTGAGTCCTTTGTTGATGGTCAGAGTACAACACAAATCATTCTGAGGATCTTGATCGCTCCATAGGATATAATGTCAGAAGAAGGGGGAGGGGGGGACCTTGTAAACTTTTTGAGTCAGAATGGGCTTGTCCTTAAGCTGGCTCCAAAATTCAGAATGCAGAAGGGTTAAAACTTTATCTCAACATTGTTGCTAGTGTCAGTATTGCAGTAATTCTTCATATGTTCCAGTTTAATAGTTTGTGAAGGTAAATANGAGACCATTCCACGACCCTCAGGAACATTTAGGGTTGTGACACAGGCTTTGAGAATCACTGTATTACAGGTCAAGGTCAAGAAAATATGCATAGAAAATACAAAAAAGACCCGTACTTAATCCATCTTCACTAACTCTCTCCACATTTCCTTATCTTTGCATACTCCCTTTGCTTCAACATCCATAAACGGAGTCATTCATGATTTTTAAAACTCTTGTTTCTCTTTTTCATATATTCGTCTGAAACATTTAACTATGTCTTACCTGGCCTACGCTTTCCTTTTGATCCACACACTCTATTATCATTTATTTGCTTCGTCATTCGATCCACACTAATCCTCTCAATATGCCCAATTCATTATAAAATTATTTAGCCATTGGGCCACCTCATTTTTATACAAATATTTCATTCTGTACACCTTGTATGAATATTATATATACTAAGTTAACGTTATACACTAATTACTTAACTTTAACAATGGTACGAAAAAAGCACAAAATAGCATGTTTGACCCCTTATAACATATGAACTGTAATTAATTGAAATCAGTTAAATAATATTTATAGCTTATAATTACTATACACTTGTTAAAATTGTGCAATAAAATTTTAATGGTCAAATTACCTTATAAGGGAATGAAGTGCTTTACAGCATATGTATCTAGTAGCACTTTCTAAAAGGTCACGACTCGCCTCTGATTCGAGGGGGGAAAAAAGCTTGGACAATTTTATTAACATATCATTAGTAAATTAAGAGTTTTCTCCTGTAGTTTAATTGAATGCTAAATGCAATCATAAACTGTAAATGTCCGAAAGGAAGCATTGTTTGAAATGATCAAAGTTAATAATTATGGTATTTTGGTGCAGTGGCGTGGAATATTGCCAGGATAAGCGTATCTTGTTTAAAACTTTAAATGGAATATGTTCTCGCCCACTTGGTCTTTATTCGTCCAATCATGCACTCTGCACTACATAGCCTACTTCACTTGAGAAGTGAATTTATGTTGATACCTGATATATGAGTGTCTTATTCATAAGTGTGCGCAGAATTTGGCTGGTGGGGGTGCCAGTTGGAAAACTAGGGGGTTCGACCAACACCCTCCACCCCCTGAGAATCTGTTTGATTTTTTTAAAAACAACTACGATAAATTAGGAACAAGAAAGAATTAATTTTTTATTTACAACATTATTCTTTGAAAAAAAAAATTTTAAACTACAATTTCAACCGCCGACTGAAGGAAACAGTTTTCTTTAACTTGTAAATAATATCATCCAAACCTGTATCCACAGCCAGTCAGTGATCGATGAAATGAACGACGAAGTGTTGTACCAGGATTTCAAACCTATAGCCTACTAGAATAGCCATCGACGCAGTTAAAATAAAAAAAACTTCATTATTTGGTCACTCCGACTTCTCTTGTGCATGTGTGTGTGGCGGGAAGGGGGCGAGGGGGGGAGGGGTACCTACGCTGCGCAGGCCTATAGTCTTATTGAGTGATGAGAACATATCACAGGTACAGTTTGAAGAAGCTCTGCCTAACCCTGAAAACACTCCAGGTCACGCAACTGTTTCAGTGATCTTGTCTGCATTTCATTTAGCCCAAAAAATAACGGTCTTAATTTGACTGATTATATTACGGCCCTATCTTATAAGCTGCACTATATTGAATCCCACGCAAGGTAAGCTTGCTGAGATTTATAAAAGCTTTATATTACTTGTTTCCACTGTGCTGAAACTTTTATGTTAGGGTCATAATGGAGCCCGTCAAGGTAAGACTAAAATTTCACCTTAAACTGAGTGTATATCCTCTCTCATTTTAACTTGTTTCCTGAAAACTAACCAGTTTCTGAAGCTCCTGATCTAGCGAGCACAGACAAAATTAAGTCTGTTCACTGTAGGAATTGTTTTATGAAAGGCCTTTTTCCTTACCAGAAAGCTATTATATAGTAGGATATTGGTAGGAAAAAAGACCTTTCAGAGAGTAATTCCTACCGTGAATGGAGTATATATATAGGAACGATCGGTAGAGTAAAGCAGCGTCGTCGTAGGTTGAAAATAATCGAACGGACGCCTACTGCGTCTTCTTGGCAGCCTTCTTGCCTCCCTTTTTGCTCTTCGCCTTCGTCTTGGCGGGCGCCGACTTGGTCCAGTAGTAGACGACCTGCGCGGCGATAATGAAGTTTACGGAGGCGGCGGCGATGTAGGTGATAATGACCATAGTGTCCCCGGTCTCCTGGATTGACGTGAAGATCCTGGCCGTCGAGCCGAAGAAAAGCATGAAGGCCGTCGCCGCCGACAGCTGGCCCGTGCCCGAGTTGCGGTAGTTGGCCAATGCCTGCAACAACTGAGGCAAGACAGTCGTAATGTTATTATATATAGTACAAGATCCGGACTAAGATCGACCTACCCTCATCTGTTATTTGAATGAGAGGTATTTTTTTTATAAAAGATAACATATAAACTGATAAATCGTGCCTAGGTTGCCTAATTATATCCTGGCCAGGCTACCCTCAGTTAAAAGCAATTTGATTAATTTTTTTTCGATCACTCCCCTCATTTGTTATTTCAATAAATTTAGTACCAATCTTAAGTACAGGACATAAGAAAAAAGAAAAAAAAAATAGGTTGCCTATCTTTTGCTTGGCCCAACTACCAAGTTGCCAGGTATAAACAGGTGAGTTTGTATTATTAACTCACCCTCATATGTTATTTGATTAAAATATATATCAAAATAAAGGTAATTTATCTGTCAACACGATGGTATTAGGTTGCCTTAGCAAAAGTTGCCCAGACTCACGCTTGTCTAGGTTTTTAAATATGAATGTTAGAGTAAGAGAGTGGGGCGTGACAGAGAAGCGCTCCACGCATTACTCCATGCAATAGAGAAGGACGGAGAGTGGCAAGTGTGCGTGAGGCAACCGTCGAGTGAAAGTGAGTGCGCATGCTCTTTTCTCCGTGCGATAGACAAAGACAACTCTACCATCGTGAATATTTTTTGGAGTAAATAATATAAATACGTTTTCAGTATATATACTCTGTGTTAGACTCCAATTTGATCCCACCTCACTAAAGCAAAACATTTTACGCACAATTTATGTCAATTCAATGTGGTTTAATGCAACTAATCCTTGTTGTGTAAAATTATGTCCTGAGGATTGTGGTTGATTCATGGATGGCTATTTAAAGCCAACGTGGTTCGTTGTGGACCCAACGCCCTTACAAGTTGACGACATATTGCGCGCGTCAAACAATGAAAATAATGATGACAATAGCTCTGAATTTGATTATTACATTTCAACTTCTTACAAATCAGATGCTGAATAACTTGCTGTACAGAAAATTTATAACAAAAAAAAGTCTTTAATTTTTAAGCCTTTTGTAAAATATTTATTTATTCTATTTTATTTTATGAAATGGATAACATTTTTAAGGTAAGTTTATATTATTTATATATTGTATTATACATTTTTATACTAAACATTATTTTTATATTATTTACTCCAAAAAATATTCACGATGGTAGAGTTGTCTTTGTCTATCGCACGGAGAAAAGCGCATGCGCACTCACTTTCACTCGACGGCTGCCTCACGCACACTTGCCAATCTCCGTCCTTCTCTATTGCATGGAGTAATGCGTGGAGCGCTTCTCTGTCACGCCTCCACTCTCTTACTCTAACATTCATATTTAAAACCTAGACAAGCGTGAGTCTGGGCAACTTTTGCTAAGGCAACCTAATACCATCGTATTGACAAATAAATTACCTTTATTTTGATATATATTTTAATCAAATAACAGATGAGGGTAAATTAATAATACAAACTCACCTGTTTATACCTGGCAACTTGGTAGTTGGGCCAAGCAAAATATAGGAAACCTATTTTTTTTTTCTTTTTTCTTATGTCCTGTACTTTAGATTGGTACTAAATTTATTGACATAACAAATGAGGGGAGTGATCGAAAAAAAATTAATCAAATTGCTTTAAATCAAGGGTAGCCTGGCCAGGATATAATTAGGCAACCTAGGCACGATTTATCAGTTTATATGTTATCTTTTATTTTTTTAAATACCTCTCATTCAAATAACATATGAGGGTAGGTCGATCTTAGTCCGGATCTTAGACTATTACACGTAGCTTTATATCACCTAGATTAAGCCTTACAAAATTAATAAGAATGGAAGTTTTTAAACTTATTAATACTTTTATATCACCTTATCCCTTCCGCTGT
The DNA here is from genome assembly GCA_902155825.1 of Timema genevievae. Classification (NCBI taxonomy): domain Eukaryota; kingdom Metazoa; phylum Arthropoda; class Insecta; order Phasmatodea; family Timematidae; genus Timema; species Timema genevievae. The sequence goes on along the minus strand of CABFWO010000240.1, from coordinate 23,640 downwards.
CTTCTACCACTATAAAGAATGCAAAAAAAATAATCCCCTGGTTAAAGCTAAGGGCCAGTTTCATAGTCAAACTTAGCATGCCTAAAGTGCGAGTCGATACTAAATACAGGACGACACCTACCTAGACCAAAATGGAATGGACCAGTTTCGCATATGAAACTGGCCCATTCCATTCTATTTCAGGTAGGTGACGTCTTGTATTTAGTATAGCGCCGCACTTGAGGCGTACTAAATTTGACTATGAAACTGGCCCTAAATTACAAAAAGAAGAAACTTGCTGATCCAATAGTTCAAAAAAAGATACTGAGTAAGCTATACTTTTTAGAAATAAGAGTTAGCATGTAATTATTAGGCTTATTTATTCACTCTATAGGACCCAGAACTCAAAAATTCATTGCCGCACTTACAAAAATACGCCACCTATCCCTATCCCTATCTTTAGCTAGTTCTATCCAGTCCATCTCATTACACCCTATCTCTTTCAGGTTCATTCTAATGTTATCCTTCCTTCTGCGTCTAGATCTTCCCAATGGTCTCTTCCCATTGGGTAATGATTAGGGCTATGAAAAGTAATATTTTTATTTTAAGTTTCATTTTGATACTGAACAGGATATAAACATGTTATGGGCTACTATGTCTTTATAAATGTGTATATTTTAGGCTTTTTCCTGTTTAAAGGCAAACTTATACTTTATTAAGGGCAAAACGTGAATATTAAAAACATAACTACAAACAAATTATTTATTTTACCAAATAATAAATATTTAAATAGTCTGATGACTAATATTACAGTTATTACAACTATTATTTAAATTACACCGTTTTATTGTTTTAATTTATTTCTGGGTCTAATTTTAAGTATTAATACGGCAAGCAATACTTTCTGCAACTTTTGACAAGTACAGCCTCCATTTTGATGATTGCAAGATATACATTTAGTGACTTTATGGCAGTGTTGGGCCCTTTGCGTTTATTTGTATATTCTATAAAAATATCTAATCAATAGAGTTTTGACTTAAAACAAGTTAAAACCGCACCAGTGGGGACATCGACAAAGGCGTGAGTCTCATCTAATCTGTTTTTCCAAGGACAGGAAGGTTGGGGGCTCAGATCCCGGTCAGGCATAATAGGGTGGTCTTTAATAATTGGTTTATCACTCTCACCACACGCAAATGCAAGTACATTTAATTTGAATTCAAACTTATTCATCTCACCTTATTAGTGTAGCTATGCGTTTAGAAGGGTCGGGTAGTACGACACGCCGTGGGAAAAAATCAATAAAAATAAGCCACTCACCATTCGAGAGCGTTCGATGTTGGGATAAACTTACTAAAATAACGAAATATAATCAGAATTTAACGAGTGTTTAAAAGGCAAAGAAAAATGAAATGTTACGATGTGACGTTTTGACAGAGCCAATTAAGTTATATTTACAAGTCAAATCTATGTCCAAGATGACTAGGAACCCACTTACCATTTAAATGACACACAGAGAGAGAGAGAGAGAAAACGACAATGGAAAGAGTTGCGAGGAAGACCTTTAAAAAGGAACAAAGGCGGGGAAATGGGGGTTCCCTTTTTAAAAAACAGTGTTGTCACATTTCGAGAACACCTGTTTGCTTCCTTACAGGGATAGTATATTTTTTTAACAGACGCAAGAAAGAGGTATCTAGTTAAATCGTGATTGAATGCTAAATTAGGATTACGGTTTTGATTATTATGTTAGGTCACTTAAAGAATAATTCTGGACAAGATTTGAAAACTGAGACTTGGAACGCTAATGATCCACCCCCAATCCAAAAAGCCTCCTCTATGGGGCTATCCATCCAACATGTGCTTCAAGGCCGACCCCCCCGTCCAGAATCAGTTCCTCCCACCAAAGTCTCCTCTATAACCCCACATGTGCTTCACGGCAGACACCCCTGTCCAGAATCAGTTCCTCATCACAAAGTGTCCTTTATAATATCTAACATGTGTTTATGTCCAGCATCAGTTCCTCCCTACAATGTTTCCTCTATAATCCCCCCAAAATGCTATCCACGGTAGACACCCCTGCCCAGCAACAGTAGCTCCCGGTGTTGCTGGGAAAACACACACAGCATCCTTGGCGGTCCACCGGACCTGCTCTTATCTGCCGGACACATCTCATCCCGCGCCGTTGCACCTGCTAGTCGGCCACGACCATGGCGTCACGGAGAGGGGAAGACCCGCGAGAACACACACACACACGAGAGACCAGCCTCATGACACGTCATACAGTGCGAGGCGAATAAGTTGAGAGTGCAAGATCTCAAACGTAAGACTTCGTTCGCAAGCAGTGATCCCTACCCCCATATTACATCTCACTCCACATCCTAGATGTTTACATATTCACACTACATAGGGTAGCGATTAGGAAGGTGTAATTCAGAGCAAAATGTTACACAATTTGCGTGGCGGGAGAGTGAAAAATCGTTTAAGAAAAACTTTCCTCAGTAGCTCCGGATACAAGCCCCAACTATCTTCTCCTACAGGCCAGTCAATGTACAATGAGACAAGTGGCGCCTTAGACCATGCGACCATCTGTGTTTATTGTGTGTAGCCTTTTCAACACCTCTATGGCCTATTGGTCAAAGTTCCTCGCTACAGATCAAGAGGTCCCGGGTTCGATCCCCAGCACTTCAAGATTTTTGTTGTTATTAAATCAGCGGTTCTAGAACGGGGTCAACTCAAGACTCGTGATGGCAAATGAGGAACTATTTGAATAAAAAAAAACCCTAGCAGCTCCGGTCTAGAAAACTGAGATTAACAGCCGGGGTGGGGCGGATGTTTCATTGTGCTGACCACATGACACCCTCTATCCGCAGAAGTCGACACTATCTTAGCTAAGAGACAGCGGCCGCTCGATCGGTTTGACTCGATTGTGGGCTGATGCCATGGAGTTAGTTAGCCTTCTCACTACGCTACAGGAAAGAAGACTTATGTTTTGACAGAGTTTGTGTGTTCCCTGATTATTGCTGCTGAACAAATCCACATACATACATACATACATACACACACACACATACACACATACACACATACACACATACATACATACACATACACATACACATACACACACACACACACACACACATACACACATACACACATACACACATACACACATACATACATACATACATACATACATACATACACACACACATACATACATACATACATACATACATACATACATACATACATACATACATACATACATACATACATACATACATACATACATACATACACACACACACACACATACATACATACATACATACATACATACATACATACATACATACACACACACACACATACATACATACATACATACATACATACATACATACAAACAACTAGACACCAGCTAATGTTACCTACAAATCATACCCGACAAAATGCTACGTGAAACACAACCCTTCGACCCCCTGCCCACTTCAACATTAGTTATCCGCGTGGAGAGTGAAAGAAGTGGAAGAGGGAAAAATAAATATATAAAACTTCTCTAAAAGCCCCCACCCCCCAACACTCCCTTAGAACACACACAAAAAGAAGCGAACATGTTTCGCGTGGAAAACGAGAGCCACAGATGAACTCCTAAGTCGACCACAGACAGGCCAAGAGTCGACGGGGCAAAGGATTAAAATAAGAAGAGAGAGATTCAAATGAGGTGGAAAAGATAGAAGCGAAGCCTCCAATTTCTACCAGGGAGTGTGTTTTTTTTTTAATAGGAAGGAAAGGATTCTGAGACGTGGATAGGAGGAATAAAAAGGGGGAGGGCGAGAAGAAGACATCAAGGAAGCCCAAGGACCCGGCAATGAAAACAAGACGCGTCATTAACATCAGATCCTCGCTTCCTTCCTTCCTAATGGCGGACGCAATTAGGTGTCGGGCCGGGGACCAAGAGAGGAGGGGGGTTGACGTGGGGGTGGAGGGCGCGACTACGAGACTCATTAATTGGGAACTTGGTGATGGTGGTGGGGGTTGTATCAAGACAGGAACAAGGGGAAGAAATGGAGGACCACCGCGCCCTCGAAGACTGGAGGATTGAAAAGATGGGGAGATTGGAACCTTGGAGGTGATCCTTTACCAGACTCTGGTCTGTGATAACGAACACGGCCGTAAAGAAAGCCCTTGCTCGTGTATACCTTAATTTTCGTAATAAATGGGACTATATGACAGGTAGAAAAAGTTGCTAGATCTATTTTCACATATTGAAGAGTGTAGGTGTAAAAAGGGGAAACTTGAAAGTCTGATTTCAACTCCAATTTAGTTTTTTTCAGCACCGCGTATTACTACCCGCCCTCTTATGTACTAATTACCCTAACGGTTCTAGGAATTAGAAAGGTTAAATGTAAAGGAAGTGTATCCGCATTTGCGTGGAGGAAGAGTGGAAAACTATTTTGGAAAAACCACCCTCAGTATAACCGACCGAGTTTCGAACATGAATCTCCCCATCATTAACAATCTAGCCTATTGTAAGATGAGCGGGTTAGACCACGCGGCCACCGAAGCGGGTTCAAATATGGTTAGTATTGCCATCTGTCGGACAATCATTAGACCTTCCTAATGCACTTTAGATTATGGTTAAAAGAGGTATCTGTCTTATTTAAATTAACTAATAAAAAATATTTGCTGGGGTCTTCATGAAGTTTGAGATATTAAAGTTGTTGTCCTGGTAAAATGTGTGTAAGATGGCTTTCCATATTTGCCCTCGGTATCCTTAATATCGCGTCATGTCAGTAACGGAGCTGTGACTTACCATAATATAAACGAATTTGCGCATTTATTTAAAAAGAGCTATCATAAAATAAATAAATTGAGTTACATTACCATTACCTATTTGTATCTGATCTCTGTATCAATGAGACTATTAAAAACATATTGTAAATGTTAAAAAACGTTAAAATCCCAATCCAATTTTATATTTAGAATGTTTAGATATAGAGTTAATTTAAATTGGGAGAATAACCACCCAAGGACCTCTTTCCTTAGGACTGACTACCCATTGCGACAAGACATGCGATCTGTAGCTTTTGATAGATATCAATGTTAACCTATGAAAAAGTTGGTATTTTCTAAAATGCCCTTCATCTGAAAATTGTACTGTATCAACAAGCCAGGATCTAAAGTAACCGAGGTTGACCAGACGTGTGACCTGAGTGAAAGTCGAACTCTCTCTCCTCTCATGATCAAGCCGTGGGGCAGACGATAAGGAAATTGGTCCGCGGCGGCTTCAGATCAAAGAGGACCTCTTCGAGGGTGGAAGGGAGCGAGAGGACCTCTTGGGCCTTCGGGCGAAGGTTCCAACGGGGTGTGTAGCACACAGTAGGAACACGTGACGGGGCCCCCCTCTGAGAGATCAGGGCCTGGGGGGCGGAGTTTAGATGTGGACACGCAAGCAAAGGACCCTCCGGGCTGTTACGCATCTCGAGAGGTGTGAAGAGATAGATCCGATGGACCTTTCTTGAGGAAGAGCCGCCTTCCGGAGTGCTGAGAAATGTTGCAGACGTCCAGAAACCACGTGTTTATTTAATAAGGGCTTTGTTATTTTTTTAAATGTGGTTCCCTTATAGATGGAGGTGAATGGTATCAACATGTCCCTAAAAGATTAAAAATCTCACATTTCAAGTTTTGACTTAATTTCTCATCAAGTATATTATAGTGTGTAACAATTTCGAAAAGAAATTAACAGTTAACTAATTTTAAGTGAGTTTTTCACAGAAAAATACAGTATTTTGACTACTATACTCTTCACCCTTCAAAAATAAACTCTAAACAAAAGTGTTATAACCATTATATATATAAAAAAAATCCTTCATCAATAAACTAACCTCAAATGATTTAAAAAAACATATATTATTATTTATCATATAAAACACTTCCAATTATTCATTTTAGATAAAACTATTACAGCTATTTTAAAAAATCAGTAAATAGTATGAATTACCCTTTAATAAGTTTTCTCTAAAACAAGTAGTATACAGTAGAATATTTACCATTTAAAACACTAACAATGCAAATATTTAAAACAAAATCTTTAGAGCCATTAAAGACAAATTTCTGTTTGACAAAATCAATAATCATAAATAGATTATATTTTAACGAAATGATACGTAGTTACAGGATCAATCATGATACATGAATTAAATTCAATTAAGTGGAAAATGTCAACATGGACACGGGAATCGAACCCAGGACCTTTGACGTTATGTCTATTCAGTGAGTGAGCCCACCCCTCCCCCCTGCTTTTTCTAGTATCCAGAGACATCTTAGAGTAGTTGTATACGAGACGAATCAGGCTCATTCAGGGGTAGAAAGTTGATGCGTAAAGCCAAAGGTCCCGGGTTCAATTTTCATGTCCAGGTTGTCATTTTCAACTTAAGGTGCAAGTGTAAATAACGCGAGTTAATGACAGTATATTTGCTGTTTTTGTATCGAAACATTATTTTGATCAAAAAAATTCAAATAATTCTACAGTTGAAACATATAATTTAATTTTCTTCACATCAACAGTTCTTGAATATCTGTCAAGGGTGTCCTGGAATTTAAAGACAACTTTTTCTCTTAATTTAAAAAAGTTTATCATCTTGTGTCAAAATGCTCATGACAGATATCCAACAAAATATTGCTATCACTATGTGAAGAAAATTCATCTATTTATTTATTCTGGAGCAATATGTTATTTATTTTGGCCAAACAAAATTGTTACTATAGTAAAAATTGGAAAAAAAACTGATCTTTTCTCGCGTCCCCTACACTATCACCTTAGGAAGGTATATTGAACAAAATAGGATCCAAACAAATTTCTTTCATAAGGGAAGGGAATGGACACTGAATTGGAACGCTTCCTAGAGCTAAGAGCGAAGATAAGGTAAAAAAAAAAAGTTTTCATAAATATGAAATATAATCGAGACACTTGATCCAAAATGTCTTAAGACTTTTCTCCCTCGAATATCCCAGTGATAGGAGGAGGGAGGGCATATATAAGCTGCCTTTAAACCTGCTTCGGTGACCGCATTGTCTAAGGCGTCAATCTCACAATAAACTAGACTGTCAATGACAGGCATATCGAGGTTAGAATCCCAGTCGGGTGTACTGAGGGTTGTTTTACTTAAGTAGTTTTCCACTTTTACTTCACACAAATGCGGGTACGTTTCCTCTAAATTCCTCCTTCCTCATCCCATGCACATTATCGTAACTAGCATCTATGTGTGTAACTTGAACAGGTATTAAGACGGCGTGCTAGAAAAAAAGAACTACCATGAAACAAAGAGGCCTCAATAGATCTCCAAAGCTAACGTCACACGCACGCGCGCAACATATGATGGATGCGGCACCCCCTAGGGCAACGACTCGCATGACGCCACTTTGCGCCATCAAAATGAAGACGGTAGGGCCTCATTTGTCAACCCGCAGAGCAATATTACCAACACGTTCAGAGGAAGGTAATGGGGTAACGTGGCCAACCCCCGGTGCGAGGCTAACCACTGCCCCTTGCGGAGGAGGATCCGTGTAATTGGTACAACATGTATCAAGCGCTTGGCTATATCAGGAGATGGAGGTTTAATAGTTGTATTGTCAACCTCGGTGGTCTTAGGGTAAAGTGCTCACCTCAGGACTCGATGTTCGCGGGTTCAAAGCCAGTCGAAGTCAACTGATTATTCTTGAGCGATACAAATTGGTAGCACAACTTCCTTCGGAGGGGGAAGTAGAGCCGTCGGTCCCATTTCAACTGTGGCATGTAAAAGAATCCTGGAAGGTATGTGAAAATACCTTTACCAGCAAAATTGGTAGGTCCTTTCAATCTCACTCATAGAAATTATCGTGTGTTGATATAATGTGTCGGTTCAGAAAGTGAACGTTAAATACCTCAAATAAATAAAAACAAATTAAATGAAAAATTCATGTGCCAAAATAATGGTAGGCCTATATAAGTGGTTTGATGGTGTATTTACCCCACGGATAACTCGTAACTTGTAATATAGCTCGAACAAGACGTCGTATCGTGATGTGGTTTTCTCTGTTCTACTTTAGAAAGACAGTAGAATTGAGGCCAGTCAAACAGATTTAAAATATTTTAAGTAATATAACAAGAACGGGTAGTAGAACTCAGTTCTAAAAATACGTATATTTTAAAATTAAAACAATTACTAAAATGATACCAATTTCGCTGCTGCCAAGTGAAAAATGTATAAATTCACACTTGATACGTTTTTTTATTAGATTGTGATCACAGATGATGTACCTATCTGATTTCCCGGTTAATACACCATGAGATAGACTCTTAAAAGGCCGATTCAACGCCATTTTTTAATATTTTTAAAAATAAAATAAGGAGGCGGAGAAGACTTGAGAAGATCAGGTGGACAGACAGGGTGACAAATAAAGAAGTCTTGAGAAGAGAACCTTTTTGAATGTGTTTCTTCGGTACAAAGCAAACAGGATCGGACACATCCTTAGGAGGAACTGTCTTCTGCACGACATCATAAAAGGCAAGGTTGAGGGAAAGAGTAACTGAGGAAAAAGGAGGGTTCAAATATTAGATGACTTGAAGGAAAGAAGAACATTCTGGTAGCTGAAGGAGGCAGAGGATAGGGCGCATCTATTGGCGGTCTAAGTTCATTAACAAAAGGAATGGGCCTGTCATAAGACAGAACACCTAATAATATTAGAGCCATATTAATAATCAAGCAAAACTATTACATTTAGATAAAATAACAAGAATTGAGTTTAGGATTTTTTTTTCTGCACAGCCTTTTACTACCGAGTTATACACATTTTAAACTAAAGGTGAGAGAGACAGGATTGAGAGAACATGTATCTACATTTGCGCGGAGAAAAAGTGGAAAACATTAGGAAAAAAACTCAGTACACCCGGTTGATATTCGAACTTCAAGCGCCTCATCACCAGCGAACTAGGTTAGGTGAGCTTGACGTTTAGTCCGCGTTCCCACTGATGCGGGTCACAAGAGTATAATGAATAAAAATATATTCACTAACAGCTCATGCACCAATTTTGATGGTCGAATGGTCTAAGCTCTAAGGGGTCACTCTCACAACTGCCGATGACGGGGAGATTAGGGTTCGGAAACCGGCCGGATGTACTGAAGGTGTATTTTCCTAAATAGTTTTCCACTCCTCTTCACGCAAATGAAGTTACATTTCCCCTAAATTTAACTTACCTAATCTATAACACTTCAGAGTAATTAGTAGACCTACATGTGTGTATAAACCGCAAGGGTAGTGAGACTTGGTGATAAAAAAAATAAAAATAAAACTCGAGAACAAACTTGCCACAAATCTTCAACTATGGTTGGTGACGCGATTAGACAAGGAAGAAAGGCCGGCAGCTAAAAGGATTTTATTTTTATTTTATCATCGATAAGTATACCTTATATTAAAGAGCCTTAATTCAAAATTGCGCCTCAAGAGCGAATAGTTCAACCATCTTCGACATAAGGTTTATTCTTCAACGCGATAGCGCGCTGCACCCCAAATTTGTCCCTTTAACTAATTTTATCTTTTATTCGCTCATGCCAGAGGATGGATTTATAGCCGTGAGAGCACTAAAACAAAAGCTTAGAATGAAGTGTTCAGTAAGTTCTCCCTCCCCCTTCCCCCTCGCTATAAATCTCCTACTTCATTTCTCGCCGCCACCTTGTTGCCTCTTATTTATGATCAAACGCCCCCCAGAACTACCTGCCCCCATCTATCGGCGATGGTAATGCGACGAGATAGCTATCGTGTTTGTTTTTATCTTGTTAAAAAATGAATTGAATACAAACTGTTGCCGTGACTGGTCGAGTACTGAAGGTGAAGTTTATCTTGAGTCTCTTTATATTTGTTACTTAACTAATGAAAATTAAGAGCCTCCTATTGAAAATGTTATTAATGTTCCTTAATTTTAAATAAAGGGTCGCATAAACATACGACTTACAAACTAATTCAACCCATGATAATATATTAAATACTATGAATCTAGTCAAAAAGTCAGAAATCATGTGAGATATTTAACGACCTTCTTTTTTTAAAATATATATTTGGGGTCAGGCTGAAGAGGTTATTTATATGAAATGCACCCACGTTAGTGCGAAGAGGAGATGGGTGATAAATCATATTTGGAAGGAATCCCACTTTTTTCCCACCAGAGCGCACCCGGGTCAAGACCCGAACCTTAACCTACTAGTCATAGGTAATCCAATCTACTGCGAAACAGACATTTACGTACTGACCAAAAACAATGTACAGTCTGATTTTCCTAGAAATAGCTATATCCGAGAGTTAGTTTCGTTACTAGATTTACTCTCATGTATTCATATGTAAAATCATCTTTCATTTCTGATACATACGAACAATAGCTATACAATAAAACCAATAGTAAAATGTTAGCAATACTGACCGCAAAAATAATACATGTTTGTATTTGCTAAAAAGAGTCATTTCTAACAGAATCCTACTTTAGATTGGCCTCCGACTTTATGTTATATATTAAAAGGTAGTACAACTCGTTAAGGCAAGAGGACTGTTTTGTATCTATTCTGAATGGTATCCATTCTCATAATATCCACAAAATCCTGAAATCTATCCATTCTGAATGGTCTTCATTCAGACAATTTTCAAATAAACGACTTTAACAAAAATCCTGATTTGTTTCCACTTTAATTATTTGTATTATATTCACAAAATCCTGAATTTGTTCCATTCTGAATGGTCTCCATTCAGACATTTTATTAAACAAGCACCACAAATAAAAAGTCTGATTTGTATCAATTCTCATAATATCCACAAAATCCTGAACTGTATCAATTCTCATAATATCCACAAAATCCTGAATTGTATCAATTCTGATTTGTATCCATTTAATTGCTGTGCCATACGTCTGATAAATGACAGCCGCAGAGACTTGCCTTAACTCATTCCGTGCTTACTATAGAGCAGCACTATCTCTATTTTAATATAAAAAATATTTTTTTTTTTACTTATCGTCTTATTACTTTTAAGTTTAAACATGGAATTTAAATTATTAAACTTATTTTTATAAACATTAAATAATATACCTGTGTATAAGGTGCTTGTTTTATACACAATGAAATATATATATTTTAAATATATTTATATATAAATAGCTCTATTATCATCTTGTTGGTGAACCTGTATTTAAATACTATATTATGAGTGTATGAAAAATTGACAACATTAGCTAATTTAAGAACGCCATTTTATTAAACTTTTACACACGCAAAACTATCACCCACTCTAAGCAAAGATTAAAATAGGTTATATCTTCCACAGCGCATGACAATAAAGAACCAATGTTTTCGTGATTGTATGATTTTAATATTCATATATTTGTGTTAAAGTGTCATATCCTATTATCTACAGATACTTTCATCAGTTTATAATGTACTTGGCTAAAGATGGATTAAGAAATCTTATTTATAGGGTATCATACTCAACTTTAACACAGACCTACCTTTATGTACTAGTTTTGTTAAGTTTGATTAAAAAAAAACCCAAAAAGTGTTTATATTTACCACTCTCCGCAACAGCTAAACTTATATGTTCAGACAATGTGAATTTATCCACATTAGGCCTACTATAAGTAGAAATGCATAACCATTTATCCAGCTGAAGTGAAACGAGAGGGAGGTCAGTGTTAAAAAATAAAAATCTTTGCTTTTAACTGTTAAATAATAAAATTCATCTTGCGATTTGAAAGGAATTATTGAGACTATGGTTAAAAGTATGTACCAGTAAGCATATAAGTTAAGGACTTATGTTTATTTCTATAATAGTAGGTATAAAAAGAGAGCGGGATTCCTTGTTTTTCTTTGTCATCATATGACAAGTTTTATATTTATTGCCATCTCTACACACAGAAGCAAAACAAATCTCCAATGATAACAAAATTAATATAGTAAAATAAGTGATATGTAATCCAAACAAATCAACAAAACTCTCATCAATCACAGAAGAACGTTATTATCTATAACATGAATATTCAAAGAATGTCACAACATGGCACCAAAGTATTTAATAGGCAATAGTTATAATTTTTAATGTTATAAACGAACACATACGAACTAAACTTAACCTTTCAGACGGCTACACATTTTTCATGAAATTTCGGGATCCAAAAACATTACATTTTTCAATCTATTCAAAATATTAATTTATTTTAAGAAATGCTTCCCCATGTGCCAATTTTAAACTAGATATAATTATTTTTAAAAATCAATCATTTGTAAGGTACCCTTATTTAATTCTTTTAAAAGAAACACGAATAAGTATTTTTTTATATATATTATAATAGGGATGGTGCTGTGTTCTAGTAAGCACAGAATGAGTTAAGGAGCACCTCTGCTGCTGCCAATTATCAGACAAGTGGCACCGCAATTAAATGGATACAAATCAGGAATTTTGTTAAAGTCGTTTATTTGAAAACTGTCTGAATGGAGACCATACAGGATTTTGTGGATAATATGAGAATGGATACAAATCAAACTTTTTATTTGTGGTTCTTGTTTAAGAAATGTCTGGATACCATTCAGCATGGATACAATTCAGCTTCCCCATTAAGGCCCTTGGCCCTGTCGAGTGCATGTCTAAAACTTATTTTGTGGGATGGTGGGTGGGAGGGGGAAAGGCGTGGCGTGGCTTCACAACAACCAATGTATTCTTCTGCACCAACAAGAACAGAAGGATCACGGAAATCGTAGATGGCGCTAGCTACCGGACAGGTCTTGCGGAAAAATCATACGTTTGGAAACATCAGTTTTCTCAAGAACGAGTGAAATTTTTATGTTAATATTTTCAACACCCTTTCTAAGATAATGTAGCAATGTTTATTAATTGTTACATTTTCTTTTTTTTTTTTTACTATGAAGCCGGCTGTTTTCTAATGAAAAATTTCAATTTTATCGATATTCGATCACTGTTAAAATTATAGAGGAGGTGTGTATATAAAAAGTCTAACCTAACCAACATGCTTCTATTCTTGAACAAACCGTTTCCGAAAAGAAAATTTCAAAACAATAAAAATTCTTGAAGATAACTGTTTGTTTCCATGGCTCTGCATTTCCACGCCAAATTAAATGGTTCAGAAGCCTTAAGTTAAAACTTACCATCCAGAACTGAACCAAAATGTATACATCTATTAGAACACTCTCCTATCCAAGAAAAATCTTTGATTCTTACCAAAATAAAACAGATTCTGAACCATTTAGCTCAGCAGATATAAATTGACGCAGCACAAGCCTCCCAATATGGCGCGAGACAAATCACCTCGTCAGTAGACCGGGATTAGTCATGGGAGCTTCGTAAATTTGATTCTACTATTAACTCTCGGGACATTGAGGCTTTGTAATATTTTCGAAGGTGTTCCTGTCCAGAGCGCGCGTGCAGACATCCAATTAACAGGAGTGTTTCGTGCGTTTCCCCTCCCCATGTATAACCAATCGTAAGTTTCTCGAGGAACCTGAGATGCTTTACTAGGTCGTTTGTTCTAAATACACAGGGCCACAATCTCAAATGAGCATTCATTTAGCTGGAGAGTAGAATTAAGGCACTAGAAAAAAATTATAATTATAGCACCGCGTCTTATTACCCGTTAGGGTTATACGCTTAAGTTGTAATTACGTTAGTGGGTTAGGAATTGAGAAGGTTGAATTTTTGAGGAAGTGAACCCAAATTTATGTGAAGGAGTGTGGAAAACCACCCCCAGTTCACCAGACCGAGATTCTAACTTCGATCTCCCCGTCCTCGGCAGTCTAGCTCAACACGAAACTAGCACGTTAGCCAACTGCGTCATTGAGGCGGGTTTGATGCGCTAGAATAGTTGAGAAAAAACTCATAAACGCCAGACAACGAATGGGTTTTATAACGTCACTGGGTGAAGCTGTCCGGCAGTAGGAGAACAAACAGGGCGAGAAAAAATTAAGCGGTCAAGACAATATGTTTTCACCAATTTAATTTATATAATTTGATTCATACATCCATTATACGCTCCTTTACCAATTTTGTTTCATTTTCAGGCATTCAGCTCTTTTTATTTATTTAGCACCGCGTCTTACTACCCGTTCGGGTTATAAGCTTAAATACTAATTACACTAATGGATTAGGAATTGGGAATAATGAATTTAGAGGAAGTGAACCCACATTTGCGTGGAGGGAGAGTGGAAAGCCATTTAGGAAAAACCACCCCATGTTCACCCAACCGAGATTCGAACCTCGATCTCCCCGTTCTCGGTGGTCTAGCTCAGCACGACTGGCGCGTTAGCTAACTAAGCCACCGAGGCGGGTCATTTAGTTCTTAATGATCAGCAAAAATATGTTCTTTTTTTAACTTTTCAGTCAGGAAAATTTCAACTTTTAAACAATGTTTACAAATCTCTACAGATACATCATAGGGGTGTATAAACTTATTTTGTATTAATTCCAGTAAACACTCTTGTACTATTAAAGGATTTGTCAATATTTAATCTAATTTAATTATCACTATTTCAGCTACCTAGGCGATCCCGTTTAGTCGGTAATCTGGAAGGAGCGTCAACCAGACTTCAATATAGATTCGGTGGAAACCTGCCTCGAAAAGCGGAATAGCACCAAATATCTAGGATATCGCGGAATATAACTATAGCCAGATTTTATTAAGAAGAACAATCTGGAGGGCGTTTTAAATACCAGAATACTATTAGTAGTTCTGTGAGCAGTAGATCTCGCTTCCTCCAAATTTTTAAGGGAATTGCTAAGGTAAAGTTCATATTGTTGTGAAGTAAACACATAAACGCATAATTACACATTCTATTTTATTAAAATTGCAATGTGATGTTAAGTAGTTATGAATTAAAAGAACTGTTTAAGTTACGATAACATACCCACACATTTTTATAATACAAAGTTAATATGCACTCAGAAAATGCTTTGTATATACTGCTAAGAATTATGTGATTTTAATATATTTACTAGAGTCTTAACATTTCTCTTTGTATTTCAAGTTGAAATATCTCCTTTAATTATATATTCTTGGATTTTAAGTTGATATTTTTCCTTGGTGATCAAGTTAGATAAAAAAACGAATATTATATTCCAGAGTACATTATATTAATAGAGATTAAACGATGTTTACGTGGTTTAAAACGACAGTCTTGAAATGGATGTCATACTTCTAATAAATACGCCCAAGGTGGGTACTCGATAAGTTGCTTAGAATTTTAAATTCAAATCAATTGGGATGAAGAATTAAACAAAAAATTATTTTGCGCGGCTGCTATATTGAAACAGATAATCAGATTACAAAACCATATATCTATATACATCGTTTGTCTAGGTTCAAAGAATGTATACCTGCTAAATTTAGAAAAATTAATCAAGGGATTTAAGAGTGATTGTGAAAGAGATAGGCAAAATGCCAAACGGTAGAGTCCAAACAGGACCTCGCTCAGCTAGGTCAACCAAACTTGTAGGATTCTGAAGAGAAGCCTTTCAGAAAGTTCTTCGTAAGAAAATTGGCCAATAGAAGATTATGCTCAAACCAGAAAAATTATAGGAGTCCAGTTTTAATTTTTTTTAAACTTGACATCGAAAATTAAATCTGTAAAAACATATTTTTTTCATTAATTATTTTTTCATTTTGTTGATTTAGAAAAAAAATTGGTTAACTGCTCTCAAAATAACGTTTTTTAAATTAGAATACATAAAAAAAACGCATCCCGATGCGACGTCTGGTTCGAGCTGTATTACCTACCTAAGCTAGGTGTTATCAGTGGGGTGAGACGGGTTCTTCTGAGAACCCTACTTGATAGGAAATAACCTCACATAATGGTAGGGGAAACCCGGGTAAAGCGAATATGCTAAGCGAAAAGAGTTGCTAAAAATTCTGTTTACAGCTAATTACATAAATTACTACGTCATATTTTTTTAGAATTGTGTGTTTTATAACTTGAATAAAAGTCTGAGTTGATTTAGACTGATATATTAAATAATATGCTATTAATTACGAAACCTTACAAATTATTCGCTTTGCCCGTATACCCAGGCAAAGTGAATTAGATGAAAATAAAATCAATTTCACTAATATACAAAATTGTATTGGCCTTATATAAATTGTAAATTACGTATATATATATAAAAACATTTTTTTAAATATTATTCAGCTGACATATATAACATATATAACTAGCATAAAAATCAACCGAAATTATGTTACATGTTTATATAGGTCTACAGAAGCAAATGAATCAGCTAATAGTGTTATTTAAAGTTAATCATTCGTAACTATTTAATTTGAGACTACTATAAAATAAGACTTTCAATTTAGTTTTGACACTCGACACAGAAGTATGACCTGAACCAAGAGTAGGATGTACAGTTTCCAAGAGCCCATTCCTTGCACCGACTACAATGAATCTAGTCTTCTGAAGTTGGCTCTAGATATGGATCACTACAAACTAAACAGCTATATTTCATATTTATTTGATGCGCATCTTCTAGTTGTGTGAACTAAGTTTTTGCTGCGCAGAATACGTTTTTCTTAGCCTCATTGGCCTCTTTTAACTTTAGTTTTTTCTGCTGCAGTTTCTTATCAGGACTAGACGTAAACACCTCAGCTCTCTGGCATTTTCGTTCTCTAAGTACAATTTGTTCATTGTCAATTATAGGAATAGGTCTTATGCCGAAAGGATTGAGAGCTTTCTTTTGTTTGTTTCCGGACATAAGCGCGGGTGTCGTTAAGACTGTTGCTATTGATATAGACTTAGCTGGGCTACTTGCTTGAGAGGGAGAGCACCCAACGAAGTGGGTAGAGTTTTGTCCAAATTTACATCACCAGTATTTGAGGTGGACCTCTGAATAATTTGGGCGATCTGTTACAGTGGCTGGAACAAAGTCTTGTTCACTAAAAAAAAATGTGAGTTGTACGGAAAAATGCCAGATTTTTTGGAGCCATTGACAACATTTTGAATTGAGGCTCCTTTAAATAAGCTGGCGCAAATATTTTGCAAATATCATACTGATTAATGATTCGACTAGCATGACTTTTTTTGAAAGACAGTCATCTCTTGCTCAAAATGTTTCTTTACAGGCCCATTCACAGAAACAACAAGGGGCTGCATTTTTTTAGTTGTGTGAGGTGCAAATGAAACAAAAACTATGTTATTTCTAAGAGGCGATTGAATTTTGTCTCCTCGGAAGAAACTCTCTTCAGATACTTTAGAGACAAACAGCCCAAGTGAAAATCCTGATTTATTTCTCCCTTAAAAATTGGAATTATATCTCCGAAATCCTAAATTGTGCCTCCTAGGAAGAGTATCTCTTCCGATGCTTTAGACACAAACAGCCCAAATGAAAAGCCTGAATTATGTATCCTTTCAAAATGGATAAGTTTTAATTCTTATGCTCATAAAGAATAAGTAAAGCGGAAGCGTTAGAAATGGAATTTAGTTTGTCATAAGACTGCTAGATGAGATTACAAGCGACAAACTTTGATTTATGCTTAGTACAGCACATGAATAACAGAGAGCAGCGTAGGGTAAAATCAATCAAATCATTGTAAATGAAACAATTTATGAAGGATTTTTATTTTCGTTTATGTTTAAAAAAATAAAAATCACATAGTAATATATAGTTTAGCATATTAACGGAAAACATACGATTTGTGAATTTATAATTATTATGTCTGTATATTTATTTACACATTCTGTGGAATCTGTAATATTTACATTTGTTTTTAATAAATGTATAAATAATATGCCAAAAGTAAAAATTTAGGGTACTTTTACAATAAAGGATTTAAAAAGAATAATTGATTTTTAGGTCGTACACTACGTATTATTCAACCCTACAAGTTCTTATGTCAGAACTGAGCTATTACCAATCAGATGTTGCGCTTAGGTTAAATATTGACAAAGCCTTTAACAGTACACGAGTTAAATATTTACTGGAATAAACAAAACATATCTATGACCCTATACATAGACAAAGACCTAAACATAGTTTAAAAGGTGAGATTGTCCACTCGGAGAAGTTCGAAAATCCATTTATTTATGTTAATGATTAAAACCTAAGTGTCCGGGAAACTAAAGATAACTGGTATTGGAGCGTAGAAAGGATCTTTGTGAATCGAATGATGCCATTTAATTGGGGGGTTACAACACACATTGCATTGCCATTTGTATTTTTCTCCTCCCCCGTTTGTTCTCCTATCTCGGAACGTTCCACCCAGTAACGTAATATTTATTTTATTTATTTAGCACCGCGTCTTACTACCCGTTTGGGTTATACGCTTAAGTACTAAATACGTTAATGGATTATGGATTTGGAGGAAGTGAACCCGCATTTCCATGGAGGGAGAGTGGAAAACCACTTAGGAAAAACCACCTCTAGTTCACCCGACCGAGATTCAAACCTCGATCTCTCCGTCCTTGGCAGTATGGTTCAACACGAAACTAGCGCGTTAGCCAACTACGCAACCGGGGCGGGTAGTAACGTTATAAACCCACTTGGATTCTTCCGTTTATAAATTTTTGCTCAACTATTTAGCGTCTTGAGGGCCATAAATTATGCACTCAGTTTACCCTAAAGGTCTTACCTTGACTGATAAACCATGGCCCTATCTTAAAAGTTACTCCATAGTGGAACAAAGCAAGGTAAGCTTTCTACCTTTCAGGGTTAGTTGAGGATATACAATTAAGCTTATCTTTTCTAATTAAATATAAAGTTAGAGGTCTTTTTTTTAGGAGTGCGAACAGTTTTATTCTCCATGGCCAAATTTTCTTCGAGAATACTCAGAAACTTAAATCTACAGACCCAAATAAAATAGTAAATGTAAAAAGAAATTCAAGGCTTGATTCCACACAAGTGTCGGCTTTCTTTGATGGGGTTCGTCACGCAAGTTGTAATGATTCCGCCACAAGTGAATCGTCCGCGTGGCGAGTGGCACGAAAACAGCAGGGATTGAAAAAGATGGTGAGGTTTAAGGGCGCCGGCTTCTTGATGGGTAAAATATCCTCACACTGCACTATTTCTTATGGGAATTGCAGTACTAAAGAGTTGAAAAAAATTACTTTGTTTGAGGAAGGTTAGATGTATGGAACGATTTTGGTGGGTAAAAGCTTTTAGAAAATACAAACTTTTTTTTTGCAGTTAGTATTTACAACATTTTACAATTTTATAGGTATTGAAATATTTTTTTAATGAAAAGTGACAGCTTCAGATTACATGACTTTACGTATAGATGTATTAAAACTTTTATAATCGAATAACCCGCCTCGGTGGAGTATTTAGCTAACGTGCTAATCGTGTTGAGTCTGACTGCCAAGGACGGGGAGATCGAGGTTCGAATCTCGGTCCGATGAACTGGGGGCGGCTTTTCCCCAATGATTTTCCACTTTCCCTCCACGCAAACGCGGGTTCACTACCTATAAATTCAACCTTCCCAATTCCTAATCCATTAGCGTAATTAGTACTCAAGCGTATAACCCGAATGGATAATAAGACGCGGTGCTAAATAAATAAAAAATTAATAAAATATAACGAAAGTGAACTGTATATTTATAACAATTATCTAATTTGGTCTCAGAACTGCGACAATTCACGTGAAACGTCGCTAAAAAGGAGATGACCTCAATTTGAAACAATTTTTTAAATTATAAAACTTAAAAATGATATATGTTTAATCCTAAAGGAACATGGAGTCTCCATTTGGGATTTGGCCATATTGTGAAATGATGGACCACTTCTTAAATAACGAGGAATTTCTGGACGTCCGCAACGTGTTCCAGAGCGGTTTAAATGATTATTTTATAATTTTATTTTTTAGCACCACGTCCTACCACCCATTAGGGTTATACGCTTATGAACTAGTTACGTGAATGGTTTTAGGTATTAGGAAGGTTATATTAAAGGAAGTGTACCCACATTTGCGTGAAGAGAGTGGAAAGCCATTTTGGAAAAACCACCCTAAGTACATTCAACCGAGATTCGAACCTCGATCTTCCAGTAATCGACAGTCTAGTCTACTGTAAGAGTAGCGTGTCAGACCACGTGTCCACCGGAACGGGTCTTTTGTTGTTGTTGTAAAACCAAAATAGTTTAAAGTTGCGCACGTAAACCAAACGTCGAGTTTGTCTAGCCTGGTTTTTCGGCTACAGGAAGGTCGGGGATCATATCCCAGCCAGGTGGTTTTCATAAATAGTTTTCCTCTTTCTAGCTCTAAGGAAATGGGGGTACATTTCCGCTGAACTATATAATGCGCATCACTACCGCGATTAAATGCCCGATCGGGTGCAAAACAAGTTATTTAATTATAAAAAATTTGCAAAATAATCGTATAAAAAGTAAAATCGTGAAAGTAGTTTGTTATATTTGAGCACATACTGTGGAGAGTTTGGGATAGTTGGTATGAAATAATCATGGCGGGAAGGAGATCTAAGATAGGTCCAATATAAATTTTTATTGAGGACAATATTGATAACATTTTACTTTTTTGTTAGAACTATTTTATGAAATTATGATTGGATTTATTTATCAAATGTGACAGAGATAACATGACCTGACCAGAGTTTTCACAATTTTCTTACTACACCATTCCCTGTGTTTTCCAGGCTTTCAGTAAAAATCCCCAATTTTACAGACACTTTGGAGATTAGAATAAATAGTGGAATGACATTTCGTTTTTCATAAAAATGGCTATTGAGAAGTCATACCAGACTGATGTGACTTTGGTAGGAAAATGTATGGCGTTATTAACCCAACCCAATGTATCAATAGAAGAAGAAAAGAGGGTCGAGGGAGATGGGACACGTATTCGAATCAGCATGCTTATTTCTTCAATTCGTTTTTTCCTAGAAGCAAGAGACTACCATTTAAAGTTTGCAGTTTAAGGTGTGATGGAAGGGGACATTAGAAAAAGCCAGTGTTTTTGCAGGTTTTATGGGAAAACATTTTTTTGGCCAAAATAAATAAAATATTTCTCCAGTACAAATATAGAGTTTAATTGTCTTCACATGTTGATATCAACAGTTTCTGAATATATGTCATGAGCATGGTGGCATTACCTAACAAACTTCTTAAATGAAGAAAAAATGTTTTCATTAAATTCCAGGTCACCCTTGACAGATATTCAAGAAATTGTGAGGTCAACATGTGAAGAAAAGAAAATTATATGTTGGGTGTATTGGAGCAATATTTTAGTTATTTTGGAAAAAAAAAAAGCTTTGCCTTAAAAACTGCAAAAACACTAGCCTTTTTTTTAGGTCCCCTTTTATACCACCTTAATGTCTCAAATATATGAAAAATATTCCAGCATATTTTTAGTTTATTGTGAAATTCCTTGTGTTTTTCCGATCCTCCAGGTTTTACACCTTCGTGGAAGCCACGCTATACGTATGATTAAGACGGGTTTACACGAGGCAGAAAGAAAAAAAAAAAGGGGGGGGCAAGTCAAGTCAACAGACTACTTGTGTCAAGCTACTACTCTCATGTGAAAAACCACTTCTTAATATCAGACTTAGGGCAAGGCAAGTTGAAAGACAAGTCAATTGAAATATGTTTTAATTGCGAGCGCACTTGCTTTCAACCACCACAAAGTTATCTCGCAGGCAAGTTACTGTCTAGATTTCGATAGGAATAAACCTTCTTTTTTGAAAACTATAAAGTTATTAAAGCAATTTTCATATATTTACACTTAAAGTCATGTAATTTTCAATTGCAACTCTCACTTTTCATTGATAATACCTGTGTCAATGAAATAATATTATTAATAAAGTAAACTGTTCTAAATGTTAACCACAAAATATATGTTTGTATTTTCTAAAAGTTTCTTCCTATTAAACCCTGCTCTACCTGTTTGTTTATTTGACCTATACAAACAGTTTGTACTTGTACAGTCAATCTTTCACAGGAAGGCTCTTATCCGATAATTAGAACAGTTACTCGATCTAATTTCATGTATTTATACGTCTAGTCTTGTGATCTGCAGCTATCACCTATAAAAGCCTAAAAACATTACTAATTATAAAGTGTTTTTAACACCACGTCTTACTATCTGTTCAGGTTATACTTATATGTACTAATCACGGTAACAAGTTATGGATGAGGAAGGTTGATTCAGAGGACGTGTACCCACATTTGTATGGAGGTAATGTGGGAAAACATTTAAGAAAAAACTCATACACTCGACCGGGATTCGAACTTCAATCTCCATATCATCGGAAATCTAGGCTATTGCGAGCGTGATGCCTTAGACCATGTGGCCAATGAAGCAGCTTAATTATATGGTTGTTGACTGAAAAAAAAAGTTGGCTTTTTTCTGTAAGTTTCTTCCAACCAAAATCCTACTGGTCACTAGTTGCCGACTACAGCCCGTTTATTGTTTATGTTTCGGTTGGTATTTTTATGTTACTGTCATAATTTTAGTGTTATATTACCTTTTTTACAGAAAAGCCTTTTGAAAAATACAAACTTATTTGCGGCCAAAATATTTTACTATATTTTTGGTGTTATTTTTAGGTATTGATTATATATATAAATATATATATATATATATAAAGAGTTACAGCTGCATATTACATGACTTGACGCATGAACAAGTGAAATTAGATCTAGTAGCTTTCTAAAACTATCAGATAGGAAGTTCCCTTCCAATTAAAATCGGAGCCAACCGTTTAGTGTCGAGACTACAACATGGACTTGCCTGTATGGGAAAAAAACATACATGTGCAACTACTTCCTTGTGATAAAAAGATACAACGTAGCCTGTTCAATTGACTTGCTTGTTTACTTGCCTCGTGTAAGCCCGCCTTTACGACCGAACCGGTCTCCTTTCCCACTAAGCCAAGAAGGATCGGCCAACAACTACTTTCTGGTGGTAGGGTCTGCATATGCTATGCAAACCAACAGTTTCTTTTCACGTAAGAAAACCTTAAGTAATAAAAAAAATAAAAGCTGCCTGAGGCTTCCCCCCCTTTTACCCCCAAGGCTGAACTAAGTAAAACAAATGACAACATGAACACGAACCGATATTTAGAGGTTCATAAAAAAAAATACAGGTCCAGTCTATCATATTTCCCAATTTATTTTTTTACCCTTTTTTGTGGCTACTTTATTTTAGCGTGTTTTTTTTCTATCTTTTTTTTTTACGTCCGAAACTACACGCTACGCTTAATCACCTTAAAATTGATTTAAACAACAGGGTTATTTGGGTGTTTATTTTCTTTTTCATGTCTACATTACCATTATTATCATTTCTCGAAACAAATGCCTTCGACATGATTATAGAGCTGTAGAGGGAATTTAGGGGAATTAGAGGTGGTTACAAACAGAGTAATTTGACACGCGGAAAATCACTTAAGTTTTCGGTGAGGCCTGCGATCTTGTTAACTTTCATAGAATTCCCTCTTGGTATGGGCACATAATATAATATATTAGATTTTTTTTTAATTCGTCAGATTTAGAAAGTGCATGTCTTAGATTTATTACTTCACGAAATGAAGAATTTGTGGACAGACTATAGAGTTTAGTAAATTACGTTATTATGTAGTTTAAGACGTCGGGTTCACAAATAGCAAAATTGCTAGCGACAGGGGGTCGGGGGCGGGTCAACGTCTA
>CABFWO010000239.1:394361-406673 GCA_902155825.1 Timema genevievae | reverse complement strand
GTCTGGTTGAAAGGATATTGTGCCTGACTCTCACTATGAAGGTAGGTCTGGTTGAAAGGATATTGTGCCTGACTCTCACTATGAAGTTAGGTTTGGTTGAAAGGATATTGTGCCTGACTCTCAATATGAAGGTAGGTTTGGTTGAAAGGATATTGTGCCTGACTCTCACTATGAAGGTAGGTCTGGTTGAAAGGGTAGTGTGCCTGGCTCTCACTTTGAGGGTGGGGTTGGTTGAGAGAATAGTGTAACTTATTCAAAACTTAAATAAACCTCAACATAACTGAGATGCCTAGGCAACTGGATCTACAACACTACTAAAATAAATACACCATAGTTTTGGTTTTTACTTCTATGGATAAAATTGTCTAGATAAAAAGGTATATTTTTAATTTTTAGATTATATTCTTATTTTATTATTTCATCTTTGGTTTTTGCTGCACCACAGAAATTTGAATTTACAAATCCAAGTCTCCAAGTTTTTGTTAAGGACATTAGATTTCTGGCAAGCTAGAAACTCTCTTACTACCAAGGGGAGTCAGTTGAACCTTCATTCTTATTGGTTGTATGTCATAGTAGGGTTAGCTGTGTATAGAGAGGTGGGGGTAAACACGACGTGATGGACTTGCAATGTATTTGTACCAAAAACATGTTGTAATGGACATGCGATGTAATTGTATACACCCACATCAAACACACTAAATTAGGTTAACCTAGGTCATCGTCTAGGATCTCTAGGACGCAAAGGTACTAGAATCACATTCCAGTAAAAATTAATTATCTTAGTACTTAAAAAAATAATTATTTAATTTAAAAAACCTGATAATTATTTTTAAATAAAGAAATAACATATACATATTTTATATATTAGGTATATTTTTAAACAAATATCGACTAACTACATAGCACTTTTATGGTTTCACTTTGTCGGCGAATCACTTAGATATTTAATTACACTTATCTGAAAATATTAAGAGAAAATGAAGTAAAGATGGGATAATATTTTATAACATTGCTTAAGGGGGAGAGGGGTCACTACTTTCTTTTTTTCTTTTTGTCCAGTATTTTGGCATTCTATTATTATTTTGGTCAAGCAGGGGGTGAGGTTTATTTAATTATACTATACAGAATACAATTGGGATACATATTTTAAGTTTGGACTTGGGTGCATCTAACCCTTGTGGCGTTCATGAGTACACTTGCCTATAATATTAAAAATATTATATTTGGGATATATAATATTTCTATAGATCCCAGTATCTATATTATATAAGCATAGGCAATGGAATGCCACAAATTTTGAAGATTCAATGGAAGCAGTGAAGCTATGAGTGTGAAGGAGGAGTTGGAAGGGGCAAGTGGAGAGGGGAGGGATATACCAACAAAGCACTCACCTTTAATAATGTGGCATTAAAATACCTTCTGTTCTTAAAATAAGTTAATGTTGACACACATTACTTTGGATGACTGCTTACATTGCATTTATTGTAATAATTTATGATAATATTATATCAGCTCAACAACACTATACCTTTGTTTTTCAATTAATGTTTTGAAAAAATGCTTTTTAATTTTAATTAAATGTAGGCCTAGTATTAGTTGGAATTTCGGGATGGAAGAGTGTAATATCCCCTGCCTTTCACCTTAGCTTTGTGTCAGAGCGCAGAAGCAACAGAACCTTATTTTTGTAAAGGGGGCATTAGCACAAATAGAGGACTTTGCTCCCTAAGACAAAGGGGGGTCAACCCAACAAATATTTAAAAGTTGGCTGTGCCTAAAAGCTATATGGTGTGGTCCTGGTGTGGGAGGCTTTTTTGGAAATTAGATTCCATTACAAGTGTAAACAGATGCCTCTGGAACATATTGGGCCTATAGTGGTCGAGTGAAGAGCTGGGGAATAAAACCAACCAGAGGCCCCCATCCAACTGGAGATTAGATGCTGCAAGTGGCGATGGTAATGCCATATACCCTCTAGATATACCAGGATAACATCTCTTAAGAGAAGCTCTGGACTGAAAGCCACAAGGAGGCTGATGTTGGGGCAGGCCAGGGATGACTTGGTGGTGAACCATCGATAAAGGAACTCTCAAGTGTAGCAGATAATAAACTCGAATTGCTAAGATTTGTTGTGGCCCTATGCTCCACATATGGAGCCAAAAGAGTTAATAACAAGCCATTTAGAGTGGTCCTCAACATATTTTTTTTTATAAATCAGACTCCACTACAAGCTATTTATTAAAAAAATAAATAAATTTGGATGCACCCAAAGATTATTTAGAATAGGCCTATACCAGATTTAAAAAAAATAATTTGAATACCTTTAGAATCCATCCGTCCACTTAGCTATTTTTGAAAATGATATGCCTCTAGAAGCTATTTGGAGAAATTTGGAGACAATTAGAAGCTTATTTAGAGTGGTTCTTTCCCAGCAAATTTTTGAAATCTGGATGCCCTTAAAATCCATATATAGTGATCCTCACCCGAATAATAATTGGAAATGGGATGCTTTTGAGATATGATATTTGGGGTGAGCTTCCTCAGGAATTTTTTTAAAAAGTGAATGTATCTAGAAACTGTTTGGAGTAGTCCTTTTCAGACAAATATTTGAATATCGGAAGCCCATAGAAGTTATTAGGGATTCGATACAAGGCCATCTTTCATCTTCACATTAAAGAATATTAGAGGGGAGTGAAATAAATCTAAAGAGGAGAAAATTTATTCCAGGGCGGGCAATACCCCCCAGCTCTGTGTAGTCGTCACTTATGTTCAACTGTGTCATCATATGATTGGTTCGTAGAATGTGCAGTGTCATAGTGTGTACACTTTTCAATAACGTTAAGGAATATTTTCAAGGTATTTTTTAAAGTGGTAACAGTCATTGTCTGGGTTATAATTATATACCCTGATTTTAGTAGGAAGAACAGTATCTGGTAGTTAATAAAATAATTTTAATAAATTTATAAGTCAATTTATGTTATCTGCAGCTTTCACTTTTGACAGATATTATTAATCAATACCTATAAAAACACAAATAATATAGTAAAATGTTATCAATGTTAGCCATAGAAAAATATGTTTGAATTTCTTAAACCATTCTTCTAACCAAAATCATGGTATACAATAGCCTCTTCCCAAATTTTATTAATTACATGGTACTCATTTTAGGAAGTCCAGTTCAACCAAAAGCTCTATAAGCTTTTTTACCTTTTATTATATTTCTAAGGACAGTACCTATTACAAACTGATTATTTCCACTACCTTGGCTTATTAATATTATAATATGATGTATTTAAAACCCCAAACATAATTCTCAAATAACTAGTAATTTCCTATTGTGACCATAGTAATTAAAAAATACTGCATTTGTTTAAGGATGACTAGATCTAGGTTTCCTATACCATACCCTCGACTTACCTTAATCAATGAACTGTGGCATTTTGCTTAAAACATAGTTGAAAACAAACAACTATTTTAAAGACTATTGACCATAATTTAAGATTAAATTAATTATTTAGAAGAGTCTAGCACAGTCATTTTGGTATTAATTGGCCAAATTGAGCAATCTATGAGTGGCTTACCGTATGATTTGTCATTTTAAGGTTATGGATCATTATTTTGAGTTTGATGTACCATTTTGAGATCAGGATTTAAGGTTATAAACATTCATTTTGGGTTTGATTGATAATTTTTATGTTAAGACAATAATTTTTGACATGATTGTTCATTTTGAAACTAAAGTAATCATGATGGCTTATCTTCCTGTTAAGAACTGACAGCTTGAATTTGATAATACAATCTAGATTTGATTGGTCATTTGGAGGTTAGGGCAGCAATTTTATGTGTTATTTGATAGTTTGGGCTAAAACAGGCATTTTGGATATGTACAGTCACTTTGAGATTAAAGCCACCGTACCCATTGGCAATAAGGGGGGGATTCAGCACCCCTTATTACTCTGCAATATCTACACTTTTTTTGTTAATTTTTTTGAAAAAATCAAATTGTGTATTTGAGATTTGGCAGTGATTTGCTACCACCAACTTTGAATTACCAATATTAGAGTTAACAGAGATAAAAATGATAAAATGTAGATTTATTCCCATTCCTTCTTCAACGGCTTTCTGTTCAATGGGCTCAGCTTCAGCTAAATTTTTTTGTTGTTAATTTTTTCAAAAACTTATTGTTTTTGTTGTTGCAGAAATTGGCTTGTGACTCTCATATAATTAATTAGCTCAGAATTCTGTTCAGATAATCTAAAATTCCCCTACACAAGTTTAAATTCCTGAAATTTTATCTCAAGAAAGGGATAGGGGGACGGTGCCACACTCCCGGCAGATGGGACTCCAATCCATCCCCTAGTTGTTAAACCCACATGGGCGCCCTTGACTATCCTATATTTAATAATTTTCCTTATATTCACCATTTTAAAACTAATTGGTTACTATATAATAAAGTAAGCTGTGTTAAATATAGCTCTACAATGATTTATTGATAGGGCAATCTAGATAAATGGAAGTCATGTTAGTTAAACAAAACAGCCATGGTAAATTTTAGAAGAGATGCCAAGTTAAATGTAGAGCAGTAAAGTTTAATCGATAGGAAATTAGTGTTAAATGGGAGAATCAATGTTAACAACTAGTGCTCAAATACCAAAATACTTCTTATGAAAAAGGTGATTTGGCTATGGTAACTATGATGCTGTTTACCTCAAGCTGCGTGGGAAAGCTGATGGCTCTTTGCCACTCGCCATACAAATGTTACAAAGCAAGTAATTTAGATTATGAGCATATATCTTGGGCTAGAGGTAATGGATGATGAGATTATCATATCCTAGCTTTTTTTTTAGCATATGCTACCACCAGGGTTAGTTGGCTAGACATTCCTGGTCTTCCATTGGCAGTGGCAGATAAGTATCCGTCTTCTGAAGTTGGAGCACCCTGTAGGTGCGGTTACTTCACCCCACTGAGATGATAATTATGATGATTAGGCGTATGTGGTGCCAGTAGAAATCTTAGACCTAACTTAAGCCTAATTAACCAGACCATGGCGAGCATAAGAACAATTCCTCTTTGAGAAAAAAATACCTATGGTAGGCACCGCCGGGAATCCAACCTGGGACTTCTCGATTAGAGGCCAATAATGCTGATAACTAGACCAAGAGGCCATTCTCTCCTAACTTGATTCTACAGGACTATAGTTGCTAGCTATATTCTGGTAGAATACCTTCCCATTTGTTTATCATATTTGGTCTTAAGTTGGTTAACTTTAGGTAGATTACACATACATAGTTAGGTGAACAAACAATAACTCATTCGAAATTTGCTATCATATAAAAACAGAGTTTCTATACAATTTAAATTAATTTCATTTTTTATATAACTAACAAAATTATCTTGATGCTAAATATATATCGATTTGAATCTATATTTTAAACTTATCAAATTCAAACTGTTATACCTTATAAGTGTAAAATAATCTTAGAAACATGGCTAATTTTATTGGTATATGATCGCCTGTGGTCAAGGGGTCAGAGTTCCTGGCTACAGATTCAGAGGTCCTGGGTTCGATCCCCGGCACTTCCAGAATATTTCTCTGAAGCAGTGGGTCTAAGATGGGGTCAGACACAACCTTAGGAGGACAAATGAAAAGCCACTTGAATAGAGAGGTAGCGGCTCCGGCCTAGAAAACTGAGATTAAGAGCCAGAGGGTTCATTGTGCTGATCACATAATACCCTCAATCCACAAATGTTAGCACTATCATCGCCAACCACGGCGGCCAATATAGCTCGAGTGCGGGCTCCAGTCATAGAGTTGTTTTTTGTATTACCCCTGAGGGATTTAGAGAACAATCCGTTTGTGACAGGCAACAGTCATTTGAAGTTAGATATTAACAAATACACCCAGACCATTTTAGATAGTGCGTCCTCAATGTATGCTAACAGTATAATGGATATTAATAGTACAGGTAACATGTAGGATATATAGTATAGCAATATAACTGTATCTATATGACATATAAGATATGAGAACAATAGCCAAATACACTTTAGGAATAAGCGGGGATATCTTACATCCTAGGCAAATAGATAAGCTGCTATGTGTAATACATTTCCCATAGTGAAGGTCAGTGGCAAGGATGGCTATCATAAAAATCTATTTAAATGGTCAATCACACACTGGGGCATTTATCCAATGGCAGAGGGACTTAAAGAGATACTATGACCAGCAGGTAGGTCCAACTGTTCTACCCCCTCTCCCCTACCATCATCCATACCCAAAGGCATAATGTGTGTTTGGTCACTGGCTCCTCAAAAGATGATTGGCAACTATGTCCATCGACCAAAGACATTAGCCCGATTTTCTTTGTAATCACCCACATGAGATGGCTGTAATAATGAGAGCAGAAGGTAACTATGTGTGATAAATTGAGAGAATACACTTTGTGTTTGATTGAAATATCTAGTGTGAAAGTCTATAAGCATAGGAGTAAGAACAAGCTACATCACGGGAGTATGAAACTTAAAAAATAAATAAAACAAACACACTTTTCTTTTATAAATAATATCATTTTAATTTATAATTTTTTGTGTTATTTTATAAGTATTGAAAAATATATCTAGTATATTTTATAGTTGTCAGATAAGGTTCTTCCTATGAAAATTGGACTGTAGGTACAAAAATGAGTTTAATACAATACATACCAGTAGCTGAACAAAACTTTATATCCTTTCAAACAAACACCAAGCAAACCACCCTCCACAATCAATCCAGAAACAGTCCCTGGGAGATATACTCCATTTAATTAAAATGTAAAGTGTTCTAATATATTTTAAAGATAAATATCTGTATTTAAATATCATTTGATGTAATAAACTAAAATTTAGAAACAAGAGCAGAGATGTTAGAATGGATATTTTGTCTTAAGTTTGTGGATGTATGGATGATTTATGTTTGCTCCCTTGGAGATTTAGAATTCAAACTTACACACTTTATTCTAACACTAATAACTTACTTCATACCTCACTTAGCTTGCAACCTATAGCGATAAGTCTAGTAGTTTCCTCTCACTTTAAAACACCTAGCAATAGTCTAGTAGTTTCCTCTCAGTTTACAACACCTAGCAATAAACTAGTAGTTTCTTCTCACTTCGCAACACCTAGCAATAAACTAGTAGTTTCCTCTCACTTCGCAATACCTAGAGATAGTCTAGTATTTTCCTCTCACTTCGCAGCACCTAGCAATAGACTAGTAGTTTCCTCTCACTTCGCAATACCTAGCAATAAACTAGTAGTTTCCTCTCACTTCGCAATACCTAGAGATAGTCTAGTATTTTCCTCTCACTTCGCAATACCTAGCAATAGACTAGTAGTTTCCTCTCACTTCGCAATACCTAGTTAGTTTCCTCTCACTTCGCAACACCTAGCAATAGACTAGTAGTTTCCTCTCACTTCGCAACACCTAGCAAGAGACTAGTATTTTCCGCTCACTTCGCAACACCTAGCAATAAACTAGTTGTTTCTGCTCATTTCTCAACACCTAGCAATAGACTAGTAGTTTCCTTCTGACTTGCAACATCTAGTGCCAAACTAGCTAACTTCCTTCCTTACAGTATTTACAATCTGATAACCCTTATAGGGTCCCTACACGATCAATCAGACTGTCAGTATTACTTAAGTAATATTTAATACTGACAGCCTGAATGATAATGTAGGGGCAGTACTGATGGACTGATGGATAGAATTACGAAAATAGTGATGTGATCCAAATTTTCTGATCACATCAGTCTCAGTCCATCAGTCTTGCAAGGTGGGAGAGACTGACCGTGTGCACCCGCTCGTCAGTATTTTCTTCAGTCTCAGTAGCAAACATAAACTGCCCACACATTTTTTTTATCATCCATGTTGTTGCACGTTGCATGCAGGAAATGTGACTGATAAAAATAATGTCTTAGGACTGACAGTCTGACTGATCGTGTATAGGGCATATTAGATAACTCACAAGAATAAGATGTCATTCAAGAAGTGAGAAGCTTTGACCACTTACCTGTGCCAGCGGTGGCCAACTTAAGTGATCAACACCCGGGTGGATGGGGTGAATACAATTTCGTCATTGTTTCACTACTGCTGATGTTCTTTACTACAGTGGAAATAGTAGGGACCTTATATAAAATTAAATTTAAATATTTATAAAAGAATTAAACTAAAATATTTTAACATTAGAGCTATGTGAAAAATATTCTCCATGTATGAATCAATTTACTTTACATCCATTACCGTTTCCAGCCTATGGCCTGAGCCAGTTTTTTTATTAAAGTAATATATTTTCCACTACTGGATGATTAGGCCTGTCATAGCTGTATGACTCAATCAGAGATGTTAAGATGCAGCAGAGTACTCGTGCCCTAGGTTTATGGTTCAGAGCACAATAGGTTTTCTGTGGTGAGTATTTATCTTGAGGACCACAGTTGTGGTGGTTTGAGCAATAAGTAGCAAAGATCATGTTGGTCATGTTGTTTGCCCAAAAATTAAGATTAAGTATGGTTTTAAGCAACTGTGCAGAGCATAACTATAAATAAGGTGGACAGTGGTGTAGCTATCATTATGAAGGTAAGACTGAAATGAGAGATAAATTAATCATACCTTATATTTCCTTATACATTAGCTCTAAAATACTAGGTGTATTGCTAAGCTCACTTGTGGATAGATATATTATGGTTTTTCAGGGATTCATACCTCCATACTCAGGTCTATTTTAGGGACTTTAGGGTACTTTCAGATAAAAAAAAGGGACCAAAATAGGGCTCTCATAAAAACTATGGGAACAAACATGTCACTCAAAAGAAAGTTTTTTTCTCTCTTGTGAAATACCCCTACCACTACGCTGGTTAAGGTACCTCTTACCCCCCCCCAAATATATTTTTTAAACTATTTTTAAACCATATTATCTGTTTAAGTTCAATTTTTAGCTTGTCTTTTAACTTTAGCTCAACTTTTAACTAATTTTGTTACTGCTTTGTATCATTTATTACATTCTGTTCTTAAAAAATTTCTTTTCAAAATAATTTAAGGTCAGTTATTGAAGAGGCAGTTTAATGTTGTACTCAGGATGAAAGGTTGAAACTTACCAATGTTTAAAGACATTGGGCTTGAATTTCTGCAATTTGCTTAAAAAATTATATTGGAAATCACACAAATTTACATAATTATCAAAATAGAATGTCATATACCCATTTTTAGGGACTTTGGGGTCCTAGGATTAAAAAATAAGGGACTTTGTTTCAGTTTAGGGAGCCCTAGTTTTTTATGTGAAATAGTCATAATTTAAACCTATGCAAGTAAAAAAATAGTGTGTTTTATATTTGATTTGATTATACTACTCATTTAAAATTTTACTTTAGTTAACATATTTTATCACAAATTTGTAGTTAGACATGTTTATAGCTTAAAATACTAGTCATATTTAAATATGCATTGTGTATTGCTGTACATCTATCATTTCAAATAATTTAACCCTGACTATTTTGAAGCTATCTTCTTCTACCTAAAATAGCTGTTTGATTATAGATTAGAACAAGAGAGAAAATCGAGCAGGCCAGTTCACTTTATATCTAAGTATAATTTTGGCATGAAGAACCTTTTACTGTGTGAAAGTAGATGTAGTAACTTTTCTGTCAGATTAGGTTCTTCCTATGGAAATTGACTGATGTTTGTCTTGCGCCATGCCCATTTTGAACGGTAAATATTATCTAGTCAAGAGCAACACAACATAATTGTTTGGATATATTATTTTTGTGACAAGACAAACACATACAAACACCTATTAATATTAAATTAACTAAGAGCCTCAAACACACAAGTAGTGTACTTAAAAGATTATTTTACTATCAGCATATGGTTATCATTGGCAGAAAGAAGAAAAATGCGAGTTTTTCAAGGTCAGAAGAGTTCTATTAACAAAGTAAACCAAGTTATGTTAATTATTTCTATCTAATCAACATTATGTAGCTCTATTAAAAATTAAATTAAAATGTATGTACATATCAACATACATACTCAATCAGAATCCAACATCTTAGATCAGTCGGTAGCGTGTATGTCTACCGAGTTAAGGGTCCTGGGTTCGATTTCCAGCATGGCCGAAAAATTTATCATTGGTTAAATGTGTGTCTACACTTTCCCATTGATGACTTAACAGTTGGGGACTGGATGTTGTTGTTGTTGTTGTTATTATATTATATTATATTATTATTATTATTATTATTATTAGCACCGCGTCTTAATACCCGTTCGGGTTAGACGCACTTACGCTAATGTGTAATGGTAGGGTGATTGTGAGATGAAATGGAGGACCTACAGTTTAACGTGGGATCCGAACCACGGTGGAGGTCTGGTATTCCCCATATTCACAAGTTGTGATTAATACACGTCTTGTCAGAGGTGAAGGAAGGGTTTGGCAATCAGATAAATCTGTGCCGGGACCGAGGTTTTAACCCCAGACCCGCAGCACAGATATATAAAATAAGTACAAACGAATACTATTAGTATGAACGGCAGCCCTGGTATAGTGCTGTCACCAGTGTTACCGCACTGAAAATTATATTGCATGATGTGGAATTTGCCATATTACAAATAAATTGTGTTTATTTAAAAAAAAAAGCTTATATTCGCATGAAAATTTGTTTATTGCGAATGTGAATTTTGTATGTCCGTTCCTCTCTTGAATTGTAGTATAGAATCTTATGAACACTTACCATATTTTTATAAGCCATGGGTTTCCTTTTAAGCGCTGTCCTTTTTCTACCCAGAGGAGTTGAAATAGAGTTGGGTCGAATACACTATTTTACAAATCCAAATCTTGGAATAATTACGAAAATAAGAGCAAATATAAATATAGTAGAATAATATAAAATTCAAACTACTGTATATGTTAATATTCTTTCTTATAATCCATTCATTATACATTCAATTAAGTGTTAAATTCCTTGTCTGGTTGTTAATTTTATCCTATAATAATTATAATAGGTTTTAAGCCACCAATAAGCAGTATTACAGCTCTAAAACTAATTTTACTTGATAAATTGGAAAACAATTTTTTTAAAAGGATTTGTATCTCAAATCCTCTAATATCTTTGAGGAATTTGAGGGCCTGTCCCTAGAAATAAGCACACTCTATTATATATCCTTCACTGAGGCATCTAGTGAAAGCTATATAAATTATACAAACTTTTTTTTTAAGCCCACTTATATTTTACAAAAAATGAAAACTTCATCGTGTCTTTAAGTTTTGTGAGTTTTAAAACATATCACATAAATCTCGTTACAATTGTGTGGGAAAGCCAATATTTTTATGGTGGATGTAATAATAGTCATGAACAACGACCGCAAAGTTTGAAATAGATATAATTTACACAAGGTTTAAACATTTTTTTTAAACATATAATAACTCTTGAACTATTTTAAGTAAAACATAAAAAAGGTGTCTGGAGCATTGGTAGATAGTAGCGTTATTGTTCCAAGGATGCAGCAAGGCTAGTTGTTTGAATAGTGTGATGTAGTCTTCAGTCGAAGTGTGTGGTGAGGGTGAATTCATAAAGTCTATAACTCAAAGATCCTTACAATGGCTCTTGAGACTATTCAGATACAGCCCTAGTCAACCGCCATGTCGAGTGCTTATTTTGTTTTAACACTATAAACTTGGCATTCTTAGACTGTGCATAACATATGGAGACACATTTAATATTTATTGCTGGCTGTGTTCACTAGTGGCAACAGGGCCACCCTTAGGTGTGTGCTAATGGAGCGGCTGCATAGGGCCCCCAAGCTTGCTTGGCTGACAGAGGAAAGAAAACAATTTGGGATGGGAAATTTTTAATCGCTCACGCATATGTAGGCTTCCTGTATAGGCGATCCAGCATATATTGTCAGTGTAAAAACAAATAAAAACCTAAGCATGTGGTTTGATTTATTGAACAAGCGAAGTGAGTTCTCCATTTTAACTCCATTCATTTGCAATGTCTGTCTGTTGTGGATATGTCTCATGATAACTTTTGAATGCATCAACCGATTTAATTCTAACTTGGAACTGCGGTTCTTTGTACCTTTATACAGATCAAGTTCATTGGGGAAGAAAATCGAAGGAAGTGTTGGGGAGAAATTAACCCTCATATGTATAAAACCATGGCTTCTAGCATTAATGATTACATGTATTTATCTTTTAGGGGATTTTCTAATACCTTATAAGATTGAAAACTGGTATATAGGTGCAAACTACTGTAATAACACTAAACAAAAATTAAATTTTTTAATTATTGATTGGGG
>CABFWO010000239.1:350727-394308 GCA_902155825.1 Timema genevievae | reverse complement strand
GGGGGGGGGGGGGGGGGGGCGGCGGCAAGTAGCTGGGGGCCCCGCAAATGAAGTTTGCCTAGGACCCCACCTCTACTAAGAACAGTCCTGAGTGGCAATATCCAGGATTGTGCAGTCTAATAGTCTGTGGTAATGAGTAGTCTACAAGAAACCTAGCAAGCCGGTGTTGGAAAATATATGGCTTGAATAAAAAACTGACCCAGGCCACAAGCTGGCAACAGTTATAGAAGAAAAAAAAAGAGTTAATATTGAATAAATTCCAAATTATCATTAGAAAGTGACTTTTTTTATTCATAATTTTGCTGTCTAATACAAATGTTTTATTTTATATTTTTGTTTAAAATATGTATATCAGTAAGTAATATTAAGCTGTACTGATTTTTTTTGTATTTTTTTTTCACAGAAATAACCATATTTTTCCATGCAATTTATAAATATCCTGTAATTATTAACATAATTTAGGTGTAAATTAATGGTGCAAAATATTAACAATAAACACTGTTGCAAGCTAAATTTAAATTTACTGTACTAAACAGGTAGGTATAGTTAAAAAGTTATAAAATTATATATTATATAAATAAAAATATTAGATTATTATTATTGTTTTTATTTACATGGCGAAATTAAGGCATATATAGTTATATATAATTTGAACAATAAAAATAGTATTATCAGAAGAGCTAAGTCCTTGAATTCACATCTCGACACTTTTAATTATTATGTGCCCATTTGGAGTGGCTGGGTAACTGCACCATTCTTCCCCCACCCCTCTCTAAGAAGTGTTCTGAACCCCCTTCCCCTTGTCAGAAAAATTAAGCCAAGCTTTAACCCTTTCTTCCCTAACATGCTTAAATAATACTTGTGTGTGTGTGTGTGTGTGTGTGTGTGTGTGCACACGCATGCATAATTCCTGTTTTATATCGATTAATTTCACCTTACGCCACAATGATTTGAAACCATCTATTATAACATTCCTCTTGAAAATCTGTCAAGTCACCCAAAAATGATATATGCTGATAGTCGACTGTTTTTTGTTTGTAGTGCAAAGCATCATGGATCCACATACATTTCTGATAGCATGTAAATAGCTCAAACATCCGAACAAATTCTGCTCTATATTTTCAGTGAACGTGTGAATCAAGCTTAACACTTTTAGCATCAGTCTTTTAAATTTAATATTGTTATGACAAAATTATCAGATTCAAAAACCTGTGTTATAGTTTTAGAACAGAAGATGACTTATAATAGCCATTACTATCAGAAGAATACCTCTGTGATAGGTCAATTTCATTCACAATATGGGTGCCAAAGTCATAGTTTTCAAACATCTGAAATCAAAAACCAATGTGTAAAGTATTAGTAAAGAGTAGCAATAACAAATTGTTTAATCCAGTTACAATATTAAATATGTCTCTATAAGGAAAACCTCTTTTCACTTTATGAGGTACTATTTTCCATTTTCTCCCTTTTGTGTTTTGTTTTTTGGTTTCCTCTTTTAAGAAGTTGTGTTGCACGTTTCACACTCCTCCCAGATGAGTTCCGATAGAATAAAACCTAGGTCGGGGGATTGGGCGGTGACGATAGATTTTCTTTAAGAGGCAACCATTACCTCTTTGTCTAATCGTACCAATGTAAAGTGTGAACTGTGTTCTTAATTTCATAGTAAACACCATACTGTGTTTGTTCCTTTTATATGTTTCTATCCACCTTTCCTGTACCTTCTTCCAAATATAATAATAATATTAAATATGTATAATTTGTTTTACTCTATTATAGTTTAGAGAGCACAGATTGAGGATGATGATTTAGAGATATCATTTGAAAGAGTGTAAGGATGATATAAGGACCACACACGTTCCAGAAAACTGTAGGCCTCAAAGTTCACAACTAAACATATAACTGTGCAGTTATAGTCCAGTCTGTATTTTACTCTTTTCTGCAGAAAAAGGGAACTGACCCCGAAAGTTACACAATTATGTGTTTTGTTGTGTTTTAGTTGTGAACTTGACAGGGTGTCCAACAAAATTACATTTTTCAATTTCCAGCTTTTCCAGGTTTTCCGGGTTCAATTTACAAATTTTCCAATCACTATATATTAAAAACATTATTTTATTAAGATACAATACAATGTAATAATTTTTAGACACATACACATTCTGAAGTTGTGTCACCCTATGAAGGTGTTCAAGGATTTCGGCCTAAAGCGATGAGCTATTGGGTAGTAATATCTCTAAGTTAGATTTCAGTGAGATCATAATGAGTATTTATAAGATCACCTTACACCAGTACAGTTTAAAATAATTGCAAGATACATTCCTTTTTAGTTTGTTCTTTCTATAATGGTATTGAATTCTCGCATATGCACATCAAATGACTCAACTTTGGCTAAAGGTGCAGGGTGGAGGAGTGGAGAGACGACATGAAAATAACATATCGACTGAGAACTTAGATTCGTATGCTCAACTGGTACAACTGTGCTAAAAGAGATTTGTGTTGTGGGTAGTATTAAATGGAAGAAAAATGATATTGTGATTATTGTAAATGAAAGTTTCATATTATTTTAGTGAATATGTGAAAATTCCAGAGATTTTATCAAATTCCCTGATTTTCCCCTGACCAAGAAAATTCCCTGACTTTTTCTTGGTATTTTATCTTACATAATGAAAAGATATTTAGGGTGTTCGAAAACAAAATGTTTAAGAAGATTTTTGGTTGAAACAGGGATGAAGATTCTGGAGAGTAAAGCAGGTTATATACTGCTGAGTTACATACCCTGTACTCAACACAAGACATTGTTAGGATAGTAAGATTTCATAGATAATGGTGGAAAGGACTTTCAGCGCGAGTGGGAGGTATGAGAACCTTGCTAAGGATACTTACTGGCAAACCCAATGGGAAGAGACCATTGGGAAAATTTTGACGCAGATGGAAGGATAATATTAGGATGTACCTGAAAGAGATAGGGTGTAATGAGGTGAACTGGATATAACTAGCTCAAGATAGGGGTGGGTGGCATCATTTTGTAAGTGTGGCAAAGAACTTTTGGGTTCCCAGTGTCATAGAGAAAGTATAATATGTAATAGTTTAATACAATTAAAGATCATACAGAAAATCAACAACCTATTCTAGCTCGATTCTAGGTCAAACATAACAACTACTACTTCATAAAGGGGTAAAAAAATAATTTCAGTGATAGATGTTCAACAGGAATAAAACTTGCAGGCTACATTGCTATGATCATGCAAGAACATTACTTGATTGTTTGATCAATTTGTGGTGTTTAAAATAAAAACATTTTTAGTATTTTTATCCATTAAAGAAAATGATAAAGCAATAAGAATAGATAGAATACAAACATAATTCAATTTATTTATCATGCAGGACACATTTTGTTTTCCTTGGTTGTTTCTTAACCCTTTAAAGTGTTATGTCTTGGAAAATTTACTATAATTCATTTAGAATTAATTTATATGTAAATTTAGAATTTAATTTAATTTGTAGATTGTTTCACTCTTATTTTGCCATTAATCAACTCATCTATTTTTAAGCATTCTTCATAATTTCTAATTTTTCACTCTATAGCATTATAAAAAATTATACATAATTCATAATATAGAATAACTGAGTAGTAATTAAAAAAATCCTGTGTAAAAAAATTGTTGATGTAAGACTTACTCAGAGTCCCAGAGTGAACTAATGCTCTTCGGATTATGTATTTACAAACTTTTAAATACAAAATGCTTTAAAATTTGCAAGGGGTTTCCTCAAATAATTGCATTAAAAATATAATT
The DNA here is from genome assembly GCA_902155825.1 of Timema genevievae. Taxonomy (NCBI): domain Eukaryota; kingdom Metazoa; phylum Arthropoda; class Insecta; order Phasmatodea; family Timematidae; genus Timema; species Timema genevievae. The sequence goes on along the minus strand of CABFWO010000239.1, from coordinate 390,517 downwards.
TTAAAAAAGATGATGGCAGACCCCGTATCTCACTTTGCCGTGTGTGAGAGCAGACTCTACTAATGCTCTCTCCACATGTGCAACTAAGCTAAACTAAGGTGGGGTACTGTGTATGCGTCAGGCCAAGGCCTATGCACTTTAAAATGTGTGAAAATAAGAAATGAAAGTACGACTCTATTAGAGTAGGGAAGGTCTAAGAGTAAGGTGTCAAACTTCTGTGCTGGGGGTCCAGGATTCAATCCTCGGTCCCGGCACAGATTTATCTGATTGCCAAACCCTTCCTTCACCTCTGGCAAGACGTGTATTAAGCACAGGTTGTGAATGTGTGGAATGCCAGGCCTCCACCGTGGTTCGGATCCCACGTTAAGCTGTAGGTCCTCCATTTCATCTCACAATCACCCTACCATTACACATCAGCGTAAGTGCGTATAATCTGAATGGGTAGTAAGATGTGGTGCTAATAATAATATTAGAGTAGGGTAAGTCAGGCCTGGCAGACAAAGCAGATGCCACCAGGACCACCCCAATGAGTGGAAATAAGAGCAGGAAAAAACCTCTCGACAGAAGTGAGGGTGAAAACCTGCGATAGTATTGTGCAGGATGCATGCCCCGTTACCAAAGATATGTTTTTACGTACATCCCCGGTAGTGTGGGATTTTACAGGAAATGTTAGGGATCTAATGAGATCTAAGGGGCAGTTGTCACCCGGATAATAAAATAACTAATGTGCTGTATGTGTTTAAACAAATCAAATGGAACATATGTAACTTGTAACTCCACCAAGAAATGGCCCTTTTCAGGGCCGACACTGCGACTCACTACCAACAGTACCAGAACCGATCCTAGTGGTGCTCAATCTTGTTCATTAAGTGGGGCTAAAGGCAGTGTGTGTGTGTTGATTGTGCGTGTATGTGTGTGACTTGTTGACTGCCTCCAGCCCCGTCAAAGTAAGTATATGGGTCAATGAGTCTTGTAATGCCCGGCTCATCGCCCCTTACTGGAACTCGGCACACAGAGCCAACCCCGGTGAAAATCCCCAGCTCAAGTTTGCGCTACTCGTATGCAGCATTTAATATAGCACATTTCTTTTAGTTATGCTTTATACAAACCAGATTTTAAAAAACAAACAATTTTTCTGTTTATTATAAGAGTAAAGTTGTGTTTTTAAAGCTGGCTTTGTTATTTTTTTTTTTGGGTGGTAAGGACTTAGAATCAAACTTTAATCATGCATCAGACAGAATTAGTTTAGTTATAATTATAAAGTTATTTATTTTTACTGACCCAACCACAAACCAACCCTCACTGCATATTCAAAATGAACAATGTGCTCTTTTATTTCAGCTCTTAATGAGGGCTTGGGTTTCTATGAGTTACGTTTATTTTGAAGGAGAACTGTTTATTTACCTGAAATCATTATGTTTTGAAACTTGGCTGTTGTTTTTCAAAAATATTAATAATTTTTGCAACTGTGAAACATAAAGTTGGCTTTCCTTGGTTTATTAGATCAGAAAAGAAATCAATGAAATTATTATTATTTCTGGAGTTGAGATCCATTGAAAAACTAAAGGATTTTATTAATTTTTAATTGTGGCAATTATTAATTTAACTCAAAAATTTCATTACTCAAATTCAAGTTTTGGATTTAAAATAAAGCCGAACTAGAAATGTGATAACTTTTACTACTGACCTTTAAAATATTTGTAGAATCAAAAGATTCCCTTGCTTTCTGCCTATCTTTAGAATTGTACATTTCAGACTCGATACCTCTATCGGTCCGAAACAAAGTGTTCATGAGGGTTACATGAAGTTTCACCTGGGTATATTGTTTCTGCATAAGACCTGCAATAAAATAGATTAGCTTAGGCTGGATGCACAGTGAATCGAACATTATGTGTTAACTAACAATGGAACAACACATTTTTGAGTTATCATGTGAGGAGCTTTCTTAATTGATTGTTTCCAAATGGAGCAGGCACACACTGCATGGAATATGATCGAACAAAACAATAACACATGATAACACATGTTTACACAAATCAGCCGTCTTCCTCACTCCAATGTTTCATGGAACAAAATGCATGGAATATTTTGTTTTGCGCATACGTCACCATCTTGTTTATTATAAATCTCATTGGCAACACGGACTGCCAGAACTGGAGCGTGGAGTGTGTTGGTTGAATTTGACGTTAGTTTGCTAGTTTTTTGTTTTGTAGTAGCAACATGTCTGTTCTAAAGCCGAAGGAAAGGGATGTAGGCCTACCTAATGCTGAGCTAGATGTAGGAAAACTGACAGTATTTGTACAAGAGAGGAATGCATTGCACAATTTTAATCTAAAGGACTACCACAGCAAAAAGCTACTTCCTCATCACTTTCCTCCATCTCGACGAATACAGAAAGTACTAGACAAGAAAATGTTTTATTATGTTTTATTTCATCAAGTTCCATGACCAAAACTACCTTCACACCAATATGTTCCTTGAGACAGAACCAACTTTTGTTCCATTGTGTGTTAACACGCCATGTTTGATGAAGTGTGCATCCAGCTTTATGTGCCAAGATTGTTTTATGTAAAATTTACATTTAAATACTGCAAAGTAAAGTAAGCCTATGTTTAATATGTGAAGGCATGAGTAATAGTTAATTCAGACGAGGAGGATCAGACTTATAATTAAGGAAACAGTGGTTAACCAAAACAATGAGAACTTGCCCAGCAGTGGATAATCTAATACAGACGTGTTTAAACCTAAGCTATTTAATCTGTGGTATATGTGTGTGCCAGTGTATATATACAAAACTTGTGTGCGCACACACACACACACACACACATATATATATATATATATACATACTGGCACACACAAGTTTTGTGTCTGCATGTGCACACACACACACAATACAAGTACCATATTGTATGTTTTATTTATTAATTATGTTCTTATTTAAATTTGTTTATCATCTATCTATTCAACCCTGTTTCAATCTAGTATCTGTATAGCAACATGTTGTCTGGCAATACTACTAGTTTCAGTTAAGCTGCGTTCACTTTAGATGCAAGCTTGTGTGAGTATTTGATTGTACAAGGGTGTACAAGCAGCTTGCGCTTTCACAAAGTGGTCCCACTGAGTGCAACTAGATGCAAGTAACCACATCTAGTCAAATTCAAGATGGAGTAATTAGACAAAGAACAGTAATTTGTGATGGAAAATGATGTGTTGAAGTTTTTAACTATGGATGTAGAACCATTTAGGAAACAACAGGTGAACATTTATTTTATCGATAGAGAAGAAGATGGAGAATAAAGCCGCATTTTCTCGGATCCCCTTAAGCAGCCAACATCCCGGATTGCTCTTCTTTCTTCAACGCATACTAATAGCATTTCTATTTCCATTGTGAACACACATGCACAAGAACACAGCCATACACTTCTTGAGAACACAAGAAACAACACAAAATCTCCCGACACAACGGCCAATCCTCATGCAACGCACAAATGTGAACGAAGAAACCAAACTTGTTAAATTTGCGGTGGTAGGTGCACCAACTTGTGCAAACTTGTGCAACCAAATTGCACCTAATGTGAACCCCGGCATGTCACTACTACTTGTTTAGACATATTTTATCGAATTTTTTTCTTCATGCACACTTGCACTCTCATGCATACAGTTTACTTGTGCAAGCATGCATCTATAGTGAACATAGTGTTAACCTAAGCTATTTCTCAAATACGTAGATTCCAGTTTTGTTGTCTGTGTTCATTTGATTTTTCTGTCTTTCTTAATTTGAAATAGGAATATTTCAAAAGATTAAAAGTTATGTGTAAGTAAGTAGCCTGTGAAAATTATCAGAAGATGGAAGAGTGAAGATTACAATATTTGGGATGTTTCCAAATTGTTTACAATTTAGGAAATTATGAGGGATAGGTTTATAATTTAAACACATGGAATTGTTTTAATTGTGAAACATGTGTTTCGCTTGAACTCACAAATTATTTATTAGTAAGTAATTAAATTTAAATATATTTGATGGTTCAAGCTCCTGTTTATCAACAACCACAAAGAGATAAGAAGAACCTCGTTAATACAGACTGTATTTATAAGGTATTGATCTAGATGAAATATAAAGTTGAGAGAGGTAGGTATCATATGCTCCATATGAATCTCCATTACCAAAATGACTTGCCTTTAGAAGTGAAAAAATCAACCAGGTTGTCAGCCAATTGTTGTAGGAGAGAGGAATGGTCTTGAACATTCACCTTGCCATAAAGAACATCCACTTCTGCTGGATCATCATTCATATATTCCAATCCCACCATTTGGACCTTAAGAGCAGCGCCTTGCAGTAATGGGCTAGTAAAGATACAGTACATAAATTATATAAACTAAAAACACTAATCAATCATATGAAGCAATCAATCAATGGATCACCAAGTCTAGAAAACAACCCAACCTAAATATTTGTTAGTTTCAACCCAGAGGCTAAACTAGCACCACCTACCATCCACAGACTAGTAGAGGAATCTTCAGAGAATTTCAACTCCACCAGAGAAGTTTTCATCCTTCCCAATCAAGTTGGAATCACTGAAGACATCTTGTTTAGTCTTAATACTACTTCCTAAGGAAGATGCTATAATAGCATCGAAATATTGAAGTGAGTATGTAAATTAAGGGTGAGGGTGAGGAAGGTATCTCTTATTCATTTAAGGAGGTAGCATCGGCTACATTGTTACAAAAAATTTAAGACTAAATTTATTTTTGGGCTTAGATAATTTTTTATATATAACGTTTTCAAAATTCTTTTCTTGGCTTATTCATTAAAAATAATAATTTTTTTTTACAAATTTTAGAAACTAGAGTGTTGGAAATTTGTTATTCAGACAATGTTTGTTATTTGAAAGAAACTAGTATAAACCAAAGAATTATACAAGGAACATGGATATAATGGTTAAATTCAATATATATTGATATTTTTCCTTTTTGCGGAAAGGTTTGTCCTTTGCCTGATAAATAACTTGTAAAGTAATTTGTTCATTTTATTAAATAACATAACACATAATTATTTTGGTCTATACATTATTGTAAATTTCTAAAGTTAAGACTTAGGGAAACTTGGTAATATTAAATGTCACTATCAAATAACGTAAGACATATTTTTTTTGGTCTATAAACATTCATAAAAAGTCTAAAGTTATGGAGAAAAGTAAGACTTATAGAAACCTAGTGATATGAAATAAGAATATGAGAAAAGGTAAGACATGAATATTTTTTCTGAAATAATTCTTTAAGTCTCTATGTCAATGTTAAAATTTAGAGGAAACATAAGAATTATTGAGATCATTTAAATTTTACATAATTCTCATTTGTGATGATACGAAGTTACATTTTAAAAAATTTCAATTAAGTTGAGGGATGGATATATTTTTTCAATGTCAACATATAAAATCTAACAGTGATATTTTCTTCACGAAAGGTAAAATTAGGAATGCCTTGAATGGTAGTTTAAAACCTTTTAGAGCAAATTATCACAGTTCATTTACACTATCTTTGCTTGATTCAGTTGATTTTTTTTAGGGCAGTTTATTTTGACTTATCATTGAATGGTGAATATTTATTAGGATATTTGTTAGAATATTATTTTCTAAACATTGAATCAAAATGTGTAATCAAATTCCTTTTTTGTACATTTAAAAATAATGTCAATTTTCTTCAAATCATATTATTAAAAATCTCAGTGAACTGAACTTTATCACTGGTATTTCTTTTATGATTAGTATAGTTTGTTCTCTCTTCGTCGAACACCCATAGGTTTTATTATTATTCTATTATTTATTTAAGTCATAAGATTTTGAAATAACATAGCTTGAGGACGCTTGTAAGTGGGCCCTATTCCGCAACCACGTGAGTTGTGTGCATCAGAGGAACAATAGTTTGCTCTCACACTACTGTTGCTCGTATGACTCAAACGACTCACTTTGATTGTTAATTTATTTCATTGTATTTTCATATTATGCAGCTTCTGCATTATTGGCAGGAGAAGGAGGTTGCAACAGGGGTACATGAGATAGTAGAGGAAGCAAGACTGAGAGAGTATGGGCATGTAATGAGAATGGAAAAAGAGAGGATGCCAAAGAACATGTTGGCAATGAAGTAGGCAGGAAAAAGACTGCAAGGGAGGCCAAGAAAGAGATGAGAGTAGATAACAGAAAGTGTTCAAGAGAAAGGAGAAAAATGGAAGAAATTTAAGAAGGAAGAATGGTGGAAGGATAGAGGAAATCACCAAATCAATCCAACCACAGGCTGGAAACAGTTGGTGATGGTGGTGATGAAACTAATAAGTGCAAATTTGATGAGAGGATGGAAGACTATTTCACCTTTGTGCATTTGATTCTTCCAACATTTTTCTTTTCTCTTCCCCTAGATGGGCTTTCTTCATTAAATTTAAACTTATTAAGAATTAAATAGCCAAAGCTATTATTTATCCTTTTTAGTAAGGATTACTCCATCTAGATATCATATTCCGAATATTGAAAAATGACATCTGGACTCGGGAATCGAACCCGGGACCTTTGGCTTAGTACGCCAATGCTCTAACCACTGAGCTATCCAGGATTCGTCCTGTACCCAGGGTAATTCTTCACTCATATTTTAAGGCAGAGCCTATGATGGACGTGCGGAAATCATCGGCTACATCTATGTGATTATATTAATATCACGGGCTATCAGATAACGCAGCCATCTTTGACTCGGTAGTTGGCTTTATTGCTGCCATTCCCATGTCCAGGTGTCATTTTTCAATTTTCAGAATATGGTATCTAGATGGAGTAATCCTCACTCAAAAGCATAAATAATAGCTTTGGCTATTTAATTCTTAATATGCAATATCGTACAATTATAATAATTGTACAAATGGCAGTAATAAAGACTGATTTTAACAAGTTATTTTCCATAGTTTCAGGAAAATACTGGTTCACATACTTTTAGCCACTCTACTCCGTTATATAAAGATTAATCATGGGTAAATGTTGGACATAACGTTTCCAAGGATTGGAAAGATACTACCATTCAGGGTTCTAGGCAAGCATTTCTTGAGAGGCTAAACATGGGACTGAAGCCACCACTGGCTCGCGGACTACGCTTTGCGATGGTTCACGCTGGAAATGGCAATGGCTTTGATGAAGGTGCTGAGTTCACGTTTTTGTGCAAGAAAAACACAGCACATGTCCATGCTGAAATGGATGGTGATGTTTATGAAAAGTGGTTTTCAGAACAATTACTCCATAATACACCTTAAGGAGCTGTTATCGTAATCGATAATGCAGCTTATCACAGCAGAAGGTGTAAAGCGATCCCGACCACATCATGGCATAAAGCTCAAATAGCTGAGTGGCTTATCCAAAAGAACATTGATGTTGTTGACGAAATGTTGAAACAGGAAATGCTTTATTTGGTATCGCAACACAAACACAAATTTGAAAAATACAAGGTGGATGAGATGACAAAGGTGGTGGATCGACAAGTCATTCATTTTCCTCCGTATTATTGTGAACCTAACCTATAGAGATGGTGTGGGCTCAAGTAAAAATATTTATTAAACTGAACAAAGCTAGTTTTAAGGTTAAAGATATGAGGTCCTTAGTAGCTGCCGTGTATGGAAATATTTCTGTAGAAAACTGGTTCAATTATGTAAATCACGACAAAAAATAATTGAAAATGACATGTGGAAAGCAGACGAGCTGCAAGATGACGAGGAGCAGTTTTTAATAAGATTAACTTCATCATCTTCATCGTCACCTGTGTCATCTCCTCCATCCATAAGTCCATCTACTCACTCTCAAAACTTTGAACTACCAGGGTCATCCACTAAACACTACTTCACAGTCGATGGAGCCACACCTTTGATTGGAGACAGTGATGACGCATAAAGGTATTTTTTAGGTTTAAACTAATATGTTTATTACTTTACAGAGAAGGCTTAAATTTGCCTTGAATGGTTTTTAGAAATTCTGTCCCTTCCCCCTTATAATTACCGGTATTTTAATTTATATAACCATTGTATATTAATTTATTATTATTATTATTATTATTGAGTTTTAGATTTTACTATAATAAAGATGAATTAGGTAATTGTTTATAAAAGTGCATACACATTCACATGCAAAGAGGGAATATTTTTGTATAAACCTATGTACTTGGGAAGACCATCTTTGAAAGGATTCGATCTCCAACCTATTCATCACAGGTGACAGTGTGCAGTGTATATTAAAAGTGGCATTAATATGATAATAAACAGAATAATACACAATTCTTGACAACCCAACCTTCAAATTGATTGCCATAGCTTGTGTAAAGTTTGTATAATTTGCTAAGTTTGAATGTAAAAGTTGTCCCATATGCTTCGAGTGGGTGAAATCTGGCAACTGCGCACTCCATAAGACCTGTACTGAAGAGTAAGAGTGGAATGGACTATAGATCCACCACAAGTTAAAATCTTTTTACACACCTTACTCACATCCTCTGTCATCAATACTTCCGATCACTTTTTCAATCAATTCTAATAGTCACTAGGCAATAATTATGTTTATTCTAATAGAGATAGAAAACAAACTTTGTACATATTCCTAATTTGTGTGACAGTGCAATCTATTAAATTTTAAGCTAAATATATAACGGTGTTGCAAACGTGCAGCCATTTCAGGTTATATATAGGCCTATTAGCTCAACTGGATTTTGGACCTTACCTTATATTTTCAAACATATCCTAAATAAGTTTACATAAATAAAAAATACAAATATTTAAAAAATAAGTTTTAGAAACATATAACATGTCACAATCAGAATGGGACTGACGGCTTTACTTCCCCTCCAAAGGAAGTTGTGCTACGAATTTTTACCACACAAGAAAAATCTGTCAACCCCAACTGAGTTTGAACCCATGAACATAAGGTCTTGAGGCGAGGAAATTAGCCCAAGCCTAATGAGGTCGACAACAATGTATCAACTTACTCAATGATTAGTTCCTTGCTTTCTTGGAGGATCTCTGCGGCTTTATTCCTCTCTACAGTACTTGATAGTGTTAGAGTGCCAATAGTCAAATGAAGCTTATCTGGATTTTGAAAGATGGATTCCTCAACATTGCGGTCACTGCATGTCTCCAAAATATTATTCTGAAAACATATTGATTCATTATATGGTTAATTATACAAACCATTCACTTTGGTAAGAAAAATACCCTTGCCATTGGACACATTTGGAGCATAAACTCTAGGGCTTGATTGACTTAAAATGTAATCATAAATAAATCAATTTGGTTTTTCACATTGATTTTTATTACTCATATGGACAATATATACATTTTAAAACTAATAATGGGTACGGACGAGGATGGTAGAATTTAGAGGAAATGCACTTGCAATGGGCTGGAAGAATGCTGCAATTATTTACTAACACGGTAGAAAATAAGATGTTTTTAGCAACCTTGTAGGCAGTAACAGGGATTGCAAGGTTAATAACCTGCTAGCCAGGGATTAAGGAATATTTTGAAAATCGCAGCCGGTCCAACAATCGCGTCCTAAAAGCTGTTAAGGGGGATGGCTTTCTTCCCTTGTCTTAGACTGCGCTAACGGTCTGGGGGACAGTTAGGTTTGTTCATGTTGGACCTTGAAGACCAATGGGAGTGTTTTCCTGATATTTAAAAAAATATCAGTTGAGTCAATTAGGAGAATTGTTACTCCTGCCTCGCTGGGCTTGCACCAAGGATGATCTCGGATCAAGTTTTGTGAATCTTTGATCAAAACCTCGCGTTAACTGCTCGGGTATTCGCCGCGGATCTAATTATTATAATAAAAAATAATCAGGTGTGATAGCTAATAGTAGTTATATTAAATCACGGCTAAAGCAATTGATATTGTGAATTTATCTTAAATCTGTCGACGGCCACTCTCACTCTAACCAAGACGCGTGATGTGTATCGAGTGAAATACTAGAAGCCAGCCAATATAATAAATAGTAATTTAAATATATGATTTCGTTAATTAATTTAACACACTATTTTAAGAATTGGTGCAAGTGAATAATAAATAAGAATTTAAATTAATAAAGTTTTATTATTTTAACCAACAACGCCACCATTATACGATCACTACAAAACTATAGATTGGATAAATAAACACTCATTCTGTGTCAACCTCATTCCATTTGCGAAGCCATTACAATCATCTACAGGCTGGCCACAATAGCAAATGTGTTAGTTGATGTCCGTTTATGCGCATAGCAAGACGAGTGGGAAGTAATTTAATAAAAGATTTTCTCAGTACACCTACAGGAGATTCAAACTGTGACCGTGTCACTGGTAAAACCGCCCAGTGATGCAGTTATAAATAGTAAGTTGAGTTGAGCTAACCTTTGTTTCACTCATGTAATTGTACTCATCTAGACCAAAATAATAGTAACATTAGTGAGACAAGCGCTCATACCCCGATTTTGGTTAGAAAAACTGTTTAGAATATTCAAAAATGTTTCTTTGAGGCCTAGAGTGATAATATTTTAATATGTTATTAGTGTTAATTTATAGGTGTTGATACTATCTATCGAAAGTGATAGATGCAGATAACATGATTTGATGTATGAATATATTAAAATTGTTTTAGTAACAACCTGATACTGTTCTTCCTACCAATATCAGGGTATTTATTAATAAAGATATTTAAATGGAGTTTTATTAGCACTTTTAAATTCCAAAAACCATATTGGATAGTGATTGTGTGAAAGAACAATAGAAGCCATTCATGATTGCAACCATATTGATTTATCCACTTTTTTTAAAAAGTTTAGAAAATATAAACTTACAATTTTTTTGCTAACAGTTTAACATTTCGTAATATTAAATATGTTTTTATTTTTAAAGTTTGCTGTTCTTCTTACTAAAATACTACCAAATATTTGATGATGATTTATGAATAAAGATTCTAGAATGGAACCAGTTATGGTAGCAATAAACAAAATAATATGCAAGATGGATAGTCAATAAAATGAATAAGAAATAGAAAGAGAATTAACAGCATTTTGAAAATAAAAGTTAGTGAAATTAGAATTTTGAATTGAAAACAGTTAATTATTATTTAGTGTAAGAAATATTTTTAGTAACTACCTTAAGTGTAGTTTGTTTTGATGTAAATTATTGAAGCAAGGCTTGTTGATGCTTGAAACATGGGCTTGCCTTCAAATGGTTAGATTTCCACCCATTTGGTGAGAATATAGTTTTATAAAAGATTGTGTGTCTAATAATTATTCATAAATAAAAAATAAAAATTTAAATTTAACTAAATATATATAAAAAGAGAAGAAAAAGAGTAAAAACACCTTACACAAACACTTAACTATTCCATTTTAAATTAAAAAAGAAACACTGCGGTAAAACAATGGTGTAAAAATAAATTTCTCACATCTTCGGCTGTGGTTATGCAACATAATTATTTACACGGAAATAAAGGTGGTGGTGGTGGTGGTGGTGGTGGTAGTAGTAGTAATAGTAATAATAATAATAATAATAATAATAATAATAATAATAATAATAATAATAATAATAATAATAATAATAATAATACAGGTTTGATTCCCGGTATGGCCAAAAATTTATCATTGATGAAAATATGGGTTTACCCTTTCACATTGGTAAATTAACGGTCAGGAACGGGATGTTGTGCTTGTCCTAGTCTTAAGTTAAATTATAAGGCATATGAAGGAAGTTTAGGATGAACTAGAATATTGTGGAGAATGGGCGGTCGTTTAAAAGCGACTCTTGAGGATGAACTAACAAGGTTTTGGGTCTGGGTGAAATTGGTTAGGGACTTGTAGCCACTGTTAAGGATAGTGTTTATTTGGTTTGGATCAGGATGGTATTGTGTTGTGAAAGGGATGTCTTCAACTTTATTTGAAGGGTCATTATTGTCTCTAGAGAGTTGGTTGTCTATTAAAGGCTTGAGCAAACCTCTGCCTTGGAAAGCTGAGGAGAGTTGTTCACAATATTCGGCTAGATCATCAGATAATGAACATTTTCATTTAACTTGTGTGACAAGGCTGAATGAGACCTTTTTGTTTATAAAGGATGGCTGCTATAATAGTGACGGTATTGTTGGTGGGTTTTATATGTATAGTGGTGTGAATTTGGTTTTCAGGAACAGATTCAAATCAAGGAAGCGAGACTATGTTGGGATTTACTGTGGATGAAGTTTATGGGGCTGCAATTGTTGAGATTATCTATAAAGATGTTCAAAGATACTTCAGAGTGAGGCCAGATCATGAAAATATCATCAATGTAGTGCAACTATATTGGAGGGTCGATGGCCCGAGATTGTAGAAAGTGTTCTTCTAGTAGTTCCATGTAAAGATTTGCGTATTAGAGAGCCATGCATGTACCCATGGCCGTGCCCTTTATCTTTAGTGTAACATTAGCGTGTACTGCTAATATGACAATGTTACTACCCACCCCTAAATATGACATTCTGCAATAGAAATACTACCCCAAAGTAATCCTGTACTCATAGACATCCAGTATTATTAAACATCACGATCTTACTATGTCAAATATAGGTGTTCTACTCACGCTAATGTCTGCCGGAGTAGAGCAACTTGCAAGTCCAGCCTGTTCACCACGAATGCTAGAATGGAGAGAAGTCCAAAAACGCTACAAATTGTGCAGGACTCATACAGTGATGTTACAACGAAGTGAGCTTGCAATGCTCTGATTGGCCAGTGATGTACTAAGATAAGACCACTCATGTTGTTGGACACCTGGCTGACCTACGTGATCTAACAAGCATAGTTCTACCGCTGCGCGCCCAGCGTCTTGGAGTTGATGTTATGAAAATGAGTCGAATGTGACAGTTGAATTATAGATAAACAAGAACCTGGTGTACGTGATAACAACAAGCAGCCTTCTAAGCTGATGCTAGCGAATGACGTAATAACAAAGGACAACTCCCACCTTCCCTCCTTGCAACTGGACCTATATAATGAGGGCACAAAGACTATTTTCCAACAACCACTTCCACGAGAAGTCCTCTTCAGGACTAGGACAGTATCTAGCCAGGGTGGCTGATAATAATACTTTGTTTGTATCTAAAACTTCATATTGCTGTGATGGGTTTTGATTTTCTTAAATACTTTGTAATGGAAATCTGTCAGTGTAGGCATCGGTAATGTTTTGCTAAAAACTTTTAAGTTTGAAAGTAAATTCTGTTATGGAGCACTTAATGTTTCCTGTCGCCGCATGGGCGCTAGTATCTATGTTTTTTTGGTTTAAATAGGTAGCCACATTTCTTGGTTCTTTTTATGTTTGCAATATTTAGGTAAAATATTAAATTTTTTGCTTTTGTGGCTATCAGAAATAATTTAAATTCTTTAAATTAACATTTCTTTTATTGGTTGTTTTGTAGACTTTTTTCTTTGATGTTAATATTAAAGTAACTTATTTTTGATTACTATAGATTGACTTTAATATTCGCAGATTCATTTAGGCAAAATTTATAAGTTTTATAACCTAACTTTCTTTGTCTATTTAGAAAGTTGAATGTAGGAATCTTAGTTAATTCTTTAAAAAGTGACGAGGTTAAATGATCCCATGAAGGTTTGAGTTTAGTCGGGAAGTCAAACCTTTGTGCTTTACGTAAATATCTAGTGCGATATTTACTTTAAATTTAAACTTAATTTAAAAACTATTTTGTCTGTATTCACAGGTGTGAATTAGATGCGTTGTAAACCATTTAAAAGAGGCTCCTTAAGCTCTTTATGATCTTGTAAAATATTTAGGAGTTAAAACTTTAAGTAAATATCTGGTGTGATATTTAAATTTAGTCCCTAAATTTAAAACTAATTTGTCTGTATTCACAGGTGTGAATCTGACGCGTTGTAAATCATTTCAAAGAGGCTCTAAGGTCTTTGTAATATTTAAAATTTAAACTTCTGACACTAATTTTGTTTGATCTCAATTCTCTGTGGTGAATTAGAAGCTTGTATATCATAAAGAAAGTTTTCTTTAAATAATAGCAACCATTTTGCTTTTTTCATTGGTCTCTTCTAGACCAGTTTATAAAATACTATGATTTATTTGTTTTCCAACACACTTCAGTTTGACATGTAAGGCCATGCAACTTGTTTTAGCAATGTTAGTTACTTTGAATAAATAATTCAAATATTTCTTTAACCTCCAAATGTTTTACTATTTCTTAATTTTGCAAATATTTCACTTTTTTTTTATAATTATTTCCTTATGTTCCGCCCTTCTTTTTAGTCTATTGTGGCCGTAACTAAATAGAGTGAGAGTGGGGCAGTACAGTAGATAGTGTTTGTCTAAGAAATGAAAGTTGTTGAATTGAAGGATCATCCCAGCTGGCACTATTGGGAAAGAAGTGGCTGACATTCCATGTATGTGTGGGACGTTAATTTACAGTGCAATGACATCAATAGTGATCAGAAAACAGTTAGGTGGAAGGTTTTTAATTTTGTGAATGTTGTTCAAAAAGTGTTTTGTATCCTATAAGAATGAGGAAAGTTGTTTTGCAGAGGGGTGTAGGTGTGAATCAACCAGTGATTAAATTCTCTTAGTTGGGTGGCCGCAACCAGAAACATTCTGACAGTCAGGCGGAGGTCTAATTTCTTTGTGGATTTTAGGAAGATGATAAAGTGTGGGAGCTTGATGGTTTTGTGGGAAGAGAAGTTGAATTGAGTTAGTGGTAAGATTATGTAGGGGACCTTGACATTGTAGGAACTCTCTAATCCATGCGTTGTGATCTTCAGTTAGTCTTCCGCGAGTGGTCAGAAAGTTGATTTTCTGCCTCTGTGATATAATCAGTACAATTCAAGACAACAATGGTGGAGCCTTTGTCAGCTGGTAAGATGATATCAATTTTGTTATTTAGTGCTTTGATGGCATTTTGTTCAAAGGTGTTGAAGTTCATTTTCATCGGAAGTATCTTCAGGAAGAGCTAACTGGAAATATTAAAAAGGAGATAAAGACAAACTCTGTTCCAAAGTGTGATCAGAGGGTAGTGATGGGTCCCAGTCTGAAGGTGGTTTGAAGTGGTTGAAGAATGGATCTATGGCTTTGTCGAGGTTGTAAGTATAAGATTTGTTTTGGAAAAAGTATTTCAATCGTAGAGTGCAAGCATAGGAAAGGACATCCTAAACTAGGGCAAAGTTTTCAAATTGAGTGTGAGGCAAAATGGATACACCCATTTGCCAGGACATCTATTTCATGTTTGAGAGATTGTATTCTGATAGGTTCAGGATGGGACTCTTGTCTGGACCACTGGTGGTCTTTTTTTCTTTGATAAAGGCAACAATGCCGAAATATTACTCAATTTGAGTTTAGATGTGTATGTGGATATTTCTACTATAGAAGACAAAACAAACAAAGATGTCACTTTTGTGCATTAGATTCTTCCAACATTTTTCCTCTTTCCCTAGGTGAGCTTTATTAATTAAATTTGCACTTACTAGTTTATTTTTATAAATTTCCATTGTTGTAAAATCATTTAGCCCCCTCAACGTTAAACATAATTATTCATAAATATTTTTTTATTAAGTTGATACTGGTACCTTTAAGTCTATAAATCGAGTTTTAATGTTGTCACTGTTCATTGGTATGGAGATGAAGTGAGTAAACTGTTGTTTCTGGCGGGCCGACATCACAATCAAATCAATCCTTCTTCGAGCAGCACAAACACCTTTTTTTGTTGCACCAGTGATTACTAAGGATTAAAAAAAGTTTGATAAATGCGTTGAGTAGACTATGCTTAGTTTATGTTTATGGAATTAGAAACTTGAAAGGTTATTGCCGCACTTACAAAAGTACACCACCTAACCCCATCTTGAGCTAGTTCAATCCAGTCCACCTCAATTCACCTTATTCCCATCTTGAGCTAGTTCTATCCAGTCCACCTGATTACACCCTATCTCTATCTAGTTCTATCCAGTCCACCTTATTACAACCTATCCCTATCTTTAGCTAGTTTTCTCCAATTCCCTTCATTACACTCTATCTCTATTTTGGGTTAGTTCTATGCGGTCCTCCAAATTACACCTTATCCCTATCTTGAGCTAGTTAAATACATTCCACCTCATTAGATACTATCTCTTTCAGGTCCATTCTAATGTTAACCTCACATCAACGTCAGGGTCTTACCAATGGTTTCTTCCCATTGAGGTTTGCAGTCAAAACCCTGAACACAGTTCTGGATTCCTTCATTCACGCTGCATGTCCTGCCCACCATAATCTATGACATGTTTCACAACCATTGAAAAAAAAAACGGTAAAACTATTGTTTTGTATATTCTGAGTTTTATATGCCTGGGCAGAAAGTCGTCATCGTTATCATCATCATCATCAACTGTTTACAGCATGTAGCCGGATCAGTTTAGTAAAATGCCTCCAGCTTCCTCTATCCTTCCACCATTCTTCCTCCTTTAATCTCTTCAATTCTTCTGCTCTCACTAGAACACTTACTTTTATCTGTTCCTCCCATCTCTTTCTTGGCCTCCCTTGCAGTATTTTTCCTACATACTTCATTTCCAACATTTTCTTCAATACCCTCCAGCCTCATTACATCCCCATACCATCTCAGTCTTGCTTCCTCTACTATTTCATGTACTCCCTGTACCCCCACTCTTTCCTGGATAACTTCATTCCTAATCTTGTTCCTCCTCGTGACAGCTAGCATGCTCCTCACAAATTTCATTCCCATGACCTTGAATTTCCTAGTCTCTCTTACATTCAATGATCACGTTTCTGCTGCAAATGTGACAGTGGGTACAAAGTATGGCCTATATAACACTTCCTTAAACTTGGAGGGCACGTCTTTTCTCCATAGCAGGTCTCTTACACGCCTATAGAATAGCTCTTCCTGATGTCCTCGTCTCATTAAATCATCTCTAGTTCCACCTTTTGCCTTAGCCACGCTTCCATGCTAAATTTCATTCCACACTCTTTTCCTAATTCCATTCTTGTAGTTGTTCCTGTACTTCCTTCTCCCCCATACCATAAAGTCATCAGCAAACATTATGGCTTTCATTCTTTCCTTCCTGAGTTTTCCTTACACTTTGTTCATGACCATTTCCATTACCATTGCAAATAGTAATGATGAAAGGGCTCTTCCCTGCTTCCCATTTTTTATTTGGAACCACTCTGTACTTCCATTCTCTGCCTTAACACAACTTTTGTTATCCTCATACATATGTTTTTTACTTTCATTACAACTCTTCTTTCCACCTAGACCTCCTCCATCGCTTTTCAGACTTTATTTATATCCATGCTATCAAATGCCTTCTCCACATTCATAAATACCATTACCAGGTCTTTCCCATATTCATATCTTCTTTCCCTCCACTGATGTATAACAAAGAGTAAGTCTATTGTAGACCTCTGTTCCCTAAATCCATGCTTTTCCACTCTCCACCTTCCTTTCATTTTATTTCTTATTCTCTTTTCCAGTATCTTTTCATATATGTTTGTACAGTGGCACATCAGCGTTATCCTCCTTTATTTTGTACCTCTCTTCCTGTCTCCTATCTTGCAAATAGCTATTATAACTCCCCTTTTCCAGTCTTCCAGTACCTTGTTCTCCTCCCAAAACTCTCTCAGCAGCCTTTATAACCATTGTATACCTACTTCGCCTGCTGCTCTTATCATTTCCACCGTCAGTTCGTCCACACCCGGTGCTTTTTCTTGTTTCATCCTCTTTAATGTGTCCTCCCCCTCTTTCCATCTTGAATCTCTTTCCTCCTCTTCTGCTTTTTCTTCCTGCTTCTTTGTTTCACTTTCATTTCTTTCCTCTTCCAGGTTGAACACTTCCTCAAAATATCTCATCCATAGTTCCTTTTCTTCCTCTCCTGTTTTCAATGTTCTTCCTTCTTCATCCATCATTCTAACTTGTCTTTTCTCTCTCCTCCTTTTTCTTACTTGGCTATATAGCACCTTCTTACTTCTTTCCATGTCCTGTTTCAGCATTTTCATCCATTTTTGCATCCAATCCTTCCTGGCTTCCTATACAACTCGCTTTGCTCTTTTCTTCTTCTCCCGATATTCTTCCTCCGTTTCCTCTTTCCTAATCTTAAAACTCCTTCTTAATGCCTTATTTTTATCTTCTACTGATTCCTTCACCCTGTTGTTCCACCAGGATGCCTCCTTCCACTTTCTCTAATTACTTGTCCTCCAATATACCTCCTCTGCCGCTCCCACCAGACTGTTCTTAAACCTTTTATATTCAACCTCTACACTTCACATCTCATCTTTCTCTCCTCTTCATTTTTTAGCTTCCACACCGATATTCTTCTTTCTTATCTTACTACTTTTCTCTTACATTCCCATCTCTTTATGTCTGCCACTAACAGCCGAGGTCACTATCTAAGGGCACACTTGGTATCACCTTGATGTCTACGGTCTGCCTTTTCATTTATTCATCCATGATAAAGTAGTTCATCACCAACTTTTGCTACCCATCCCACCTGTATCTAGTGATCTTATGACTTTCTCTTTCCTTCTTGTACCAGCTGTTTGTCACTTTCATTTTATTTCTTGCACATAACTGCAACAGGCTTCTACCTTCCTCATTTCTTTCTCCCCATACTTCTTCCCTAACACCCCTCAAACCCTACTCTCTCTTTTCCTACCTTTGAATTCAGATTGCCCATTACTTTCTGGCACTCGTTTCTCATATTTCTTTCTAGGTCTGCCTCAAAATTGTATTTTTCTTCTGCTAGGCACCCCACTTGTGGGGCATACACAAATGCTTATTCAATATATTTACAGCTACCCTTAATATTTGAAGGCCATATTATCCATTCGGAACCTTAAGACGTGTTGTGCCGTGGACAAAGAGGGCCCAAAAAACACTGAGTAAACTGTAAGAATTAAAATAATAGAATAAACAAATTGAATTATAACTACCTACCATGATAAATTTCCTATTAGAATAAAAGTTTTTTTAACATCGCGTATTACTACCCGTTCTAGTTATACGCTGAATAAAAGTTAAAACCTTTAAATAATTATCAAATTTCCACTTAGCAAATAGATGAATAAGGGATATTACTTATGTCTCCATCTTGACCCATCTTAGGAACTCGGATTTGAGTTTTGGTTTCATTTTCTAGACGGCGACGAGTGTTTCCCTTCTGCCCAATAACATATGGAAAATATACTCTGGAAACAAAGGAAAGATGATGAAATAATAACTACTCAACTAGTTTTATTATGAAGGTAAAAGAATTTAAATTTCAGAAAACAAAAGTGGATTTTAGTAGACTATTGATTCAATCCAGTGAAAAGATTATAATAAGTTATGGTATATAATGCAAATAACAAAACCAAAATAATTTCTCGAGAAAATCTATACCGATGTTTTAACATCTATAACTAGATCATAACAATAGTTTACAAAATTATAGCCGACACTTCAATTCAGTTGGAATCGCATTTTCCTATTGAAATAAGAGTCATGTGTATAGCCCCAACAAGTAGTATAGTAAGATCTTAAAGGCTAAAAAATTTTTCTTAGGTTTGATTCCTAACCTGGGTGAAAAATATATTGTTAAAATTGGAGCTTCCTCTTTAACGATTATGAGTTAAAACAAACTACGAACTAGATTTTGTGTCTGTTCTAGAATTAAGTTTGTTTGTAAATCACGTAGGGGCTACTGAAACAATCAGTAGTTTCTGGAGGTGCACATTAAATACTCCACAGTAATAATATAATTAAGTTACCTTGAGTAAGAATATTGTACAGCCAATTCAGATTGTGTTGAATGAACAGTTAGGCCTACCAGAGGAGTTGGAGATATTGAGGAAATTAATTATCAACTTTGGCAACAAAAATAAGTTCTAATTTGTTTTCAACTTGATCCATAGAATTGAAAACTCAAATTGTCTATTAACACATTTGTATTTTCCCCCCTTAAAACTTCAAATTTTAAACACTTAGGGCCAGTTTCATAGTCAGTTTTAGTACGCCTCAAGTGTGGCGCTATACTAAATACAAGATGTAACCTACCTGAAATTGAATGGAATGGGCCAGTTTCATATGCGAAACTGGCCCATTCCATTTTGGTCTAGGTAAGTGTCGTCCTGTATTTAGTGTCGACTCACACTTTAGGCTCACTAAGTCTGACTATGAAACTGGCCCTAAGAATCAAACAATTCCCATTTACTTTGAGTTATGTGGGTTTAATACTGTCAATAATTTTGATACCATTGTAGGCTAGATATTAAATATTGAATTTGAAGTCTATTAACATGAACAAACTATAATATGGAAGAAAGCAACACTTATGTATAGGCCTATATGGAAGGTGTTAGGCCTATAGCCAAACTATATTTTGGTTAAAAAATACATCCCTGCCAAGCAATGATTATATGTAGGAGTTTCAGTAGGGCCTATTTGTAGCTAATAAAGCATTTAAGTAGAACTCTCTTTCTCACCTAGGAACATGAAAAGATGTTCTAAATCTTCCAGCTTCTGTAGTTTCTACTTCAAAATCATCAAAGAGTTCCTCAGAATTACAAGTTGTGTCTAAAAAGTACAAAAGAAACATAATTGGTCATGGCTATAGGGTCACTTCAAATTCTCTAACTACTTATTATATTATTGTGTGTGTGTGTATATAGTAGCCTATTTTAGGCCTATTGCATTAATTACTTACTTTGTGGCATTGGGAACTCAAAAGTTAATTGCCACACCTATCTGTATCTTGAGATAGTTCTAACCAGTCCACCTCATTACACCATATCTCTTTAAAGTACATTCTAATGTTATTCTCATTCTCTCACCTGCATCTGGTTCTTCCCATTGGGTTTGCCAAATCAATACCCTGAACAAGGTCCTAAAATCTTCAATTTGCTCTGCATGTCCTACTCACCAAAATCTACAATAGCCGACTTGATTATTCTAACAATGTCTTGTTATGAGTAAAGGGTATGTAACTTAGGGGTGTATAACTAATCATTATGTAAACTCCTCCACTCCTCAGTATACTAATTCCTTTTTGGACAAAATATCTTCCTAAGCATCTTGTTTTCAAACACCCTAAATTTATTTTCGTCATGTAAGGTAAGAAACCATGTTTCACAACCATAAAGAATTACCAGTAAAATTATTGTTTGGTATATTCTGAGTTTTGGTTTCCTTGACAGCAGGCAAGATGTCAACAACATACTGACCAACTAATAGCATACATTTCCCCGATTGTATTATTTTCCTAATTTTCAATCTAATGTCATTATTGCTAGTTCAAAGTGTTCCTAAATATTTAAACTCATTAACCCTGTCAAATGTTTTATTTATTGTTTGAAGTAGGCCTAATCTCTAAATTATCATCCCCAATCTGTGTTCTGTGTGTGAGCATATATTTAGTCTATTGAGTGTTTACTTTTAACCCTATTTCCTCACTAGCCTCTAATCAAATTTCTGCATTTCTTGCAACACTCCCCTTACTATTGCCAGCTCAGACTTCAGCTACTAAAGTCATGAAATAAAAAAATCAGACAAAAAAATGCTAGACAGAGTGATAAAAACAGGATAATCGCAGCTGCAAAACTAGTAAGAGGAAGAGCGACAATAACCGCTTGTTGCCCATGAATTATTTTCAGTGTTGTCTACATTTAAATCGCGCAAACATTATTACTATTAATTATACCAGGAAAAATTACTTGACACTCCAAATTGTGGGGTGCACGTGTAGCTGCAACATAATTGATTGTAGTCT
Organism: Timema genevievae; assembly: GCA_902155825.1. Taxonomy (NCBI): domain Eukaryota; kingdom Metazoa; phylum Arthropoda; class Insecta; order Phasmatodea; family Timematidae; genus Timema; species Timema genevievae. The sequence goes on along the minus strand of CABFWO010000239.1, from coordinate 368,767 downwards.
GTCAACGAGAACGTTCCAAAGCGTATAATAATTGCACCACTATCAATAAAATCGATTAAATTGTCAATCATTATGAATATTGAATATTAGGTATAACTCATAATAAAAATATAAAATTTATCACAACACAAGTGGCTTGGGGTTACACCTGAATGATAGTTGGAGGAACGTGGAAGTACAACCCTGGTGGAGGAGCGTCCCTCGGTTTTTGTTGCATGTTTGGCAGCAGATAGAGAAGCGGAATATGTCGCCTGGAAAATGGACCCCGGCGCATTCCAACACGACATGACCTTGAAGATGAATCTGACGCGTCACTGTCATGCGATATTTGCTGCTTGTCTAGCATCCGACCATTGAAACGTTTGGTTTTCATTTTTTTTGCGACAAAAACAGCTTCAACGCAGCTGTAAAAATCGCTTGTGTGGTTTTATCCTAGTAGCTGCAATATATAGAAGCATAGAAGCTAATTAGTACAGCTCTAACAGTCGAGAAGGCGGATGAAGGCTGAAAGTCTTGGAATCTTTATGCCACTGGGCATAGGTTCTGAGCTTGCCAAGGATCATTTGATTGTTGATGTGCAGCAACATTCCCACTTTTAAAAAGATCACACACAGGTGTCTTCTGAAGGACAATCTAACAATCTCAACTGATGATATCCATGGAAGACAATCATACTCGTTAGCGAGTGATAGCCCATCACATTTAATATCAACCTTTCTCTACTCTATTGCATTACCCTAATAACACACTTTAAGGCTAGATTAAAAAGTAATGGGGAAAGTGCATCTCCTTGCATTAGGCACATCATTAACATAAATGATAAAGTTTGATATTAGGTCTACTTATGAAATATATTGAACAAAAGAAAGTGGCATGTAAATAACTTGATTACGGAAACTGGCACATTTGTATAAAATTGATTTTGAGATAGGCCTACTCTAATTTACGAGTTGAAAACAAATGATGTGTATGAATTACCAACTAATAACTATAAAATATGTATGAAACATTAAAATTGATGAACAAAATGAAATTATAAAAAAAAGTTAAAAGTATGAATAAATGTGAACAAAGTGGTTTATAAAATTCAAACTAATTAGAGGTAAAAATTATTTAAATATTGGGTAGGCTATCTATAACATAGGTAGAACTACATACATGACTTATTTTAAAACTTATATATAAATGTAATGTGTGTAGCTTACATTAAATTAACTAATAAATTTAACAAATAGCTTGTGGCACTATGCTGTGATTTCAATTAAATTCATAATATTATTTGGAATAGTGAAATTGATTTTTTTTAATTAAATTTATCTTTCTGCCGATTATTGAACCCTTTCGTATTTGGACTTCGAAGATAGGCTATGTGCAGCAGAGTTCAAATAACTAACTTTTTTATGTATTTGTATTATCTTCAGGTCTTGATAGGAAAATTAACAAGGCAAAATTAGGTTAAGAATCGACCAATTAGGGGAGAGTGAGGAACAGTGATATATTTTAATTAAACTTACCTTGCAAATTAATAACGGTAGGATAATACATTTTTAGGGGGAAAAAAATATGTGTGATTTTTCTACATAATATATTATTCTGTGTGTGAGAGTAAAATTGAAATTTTATAATCAAATAATTCAGGTTCATTGTTGAAAGTTCACAAGTGTGTAAAGTGTATCACTGTACCCCGCTGATGGGGGACAATGGTACATCCATTGTACCCCGCTGATGGGGGACAATGGTACATCCATATTTATACACTGGTACATTAAATAGAAAGTAAACAAGACAAATGATTTCCAATTGTAAACGCATACTTAAACAATAACAATATTTAGTTACTACTATTAAACAATTTAGGCTTGGTAAATTTATTTTTTAAGTTTTACAGCAAAAGAAATTGTTTATAAAATATAAAAATTATTTAGGCCTAGATTTTTGTGATCGATAGGTTTTTTCCCAACCCATCTTGTAGTTATGGAATTCATTTTGACCAAAAAAATGCTGTCCCACGATCATTTCTGTATTCCAAAGTAGGATCATAAGCTTAATTTCTACATCTACTTTTGGAATTATATCAGAATCTTCCTTTTCTGGCCATTTAGATCTTTGCCTTCCACATGCTTCAGAAATATGTTTCAATGTCAAATTCTAAAACATTCTTGACTTGACCAACAAAGTACTTTTCTTTACTTTTTTAGTCAATTATCTAACCAAAACCCAAATTCCAACTGTTATGTCTTCTTCTGGTCCTGGACTATGCATGGAGTAATCAGTAAAATCTTCGTTTTCCTCATTTCCAAACAAGAGATATTGAAAAAAGTACATTTGCCTAAATATTAGAACTTAGGCCTAATACATGATTTGTCTTAAGTAGTTAAACGATTGAAAAAAGTACATAAAATATTAGAGTAGGCCTACATGTTTTGTCTTAAGTAAATTATGGATATTTCATATAAACTGTCAATAGTTTCTTGAAACTGTGCAAGGGAATAGGTGTACCAATGTTCCCCATCCTGTGGCTTTGAAGAAAATTTATATTGAAAATACATTACATGGTATTTGTAAGTTTTGAGAAAGTACCTATAGATTCCTTGTGGAATGCAGAATCATTGGTATACAATCAGCAATGTATAAGGACAAATTAATATTTTTTTTATAGAAGCTCCATTATTTACCTTGAGGTGTAAAAATTACAATTTTTATAATTTGGAAGTGTTGGGTCTGAATTTAAAAAGTAAAAAATACACGCGAAGAAAGATAACAGAATAGGCAATCTTGAGTTGAGAAATAAAAGTTTCCCTAATTTACAGATAGAAGATATTATCACTGTACCACTGTATCCTATGTACCACTATCACAGAATGTAATAATTGTGCTGCCAATTTGCGTAATAATGTAGGAAACTAGATGAATAATTTTCTTTTAGCATTGCGTCTTACTGCCCGTTTGGGTTATACGCTTAAGTACTAGGAAGTGAACCAACATTTGCATGAAGGAAGAGTGGAAAACCATTTACACCCCCAGTTCATCCGAACCGAGATTCAAACCTCGATCTCCCCGTCCTCGGCAGTCTAGCTCAACATGAAACTAGTGTGTTAGCCAACAAGCCACCGAGGCGGGTGAATTAAAACTTTTGCCAAAGTAATTTTATCGCATAAAACCTAAATTTTAGGCATATATATCAGAATACATTAACATTTTATTATCATATATTAATGATATGAATGAATTCTTTGTTGTGGGTATCAGAACAAATGAATGGTGCTGTCAGAAGTACCTACATTATTTGGAAACATGTAGTGTGCAAAGTTGAAATCATTATAATTAGAATTCTGGGCTGTATCCAAATAGTCTACTTCACATGCCGTCGACCCTTGACGCCCACTCGATAGTTGCATTGGCAATCACGTGATCAAGTGTAGAAATGTCCGAATAGTCACAAAGTGTGCTGATGCACCCTGCACAAGCCCTTGAGATCAAGGGTGATGGCAAGTTACCCTTGACACGCCGTCAATGCCGAGTATGACTGGCAACTGTTTAATTTTTCGTCTGCTAGAGTAATGTGATGTGTGATCTGTTACCTGTGATAAAGTATTTTAACTATACAGATATTGCTTTTGTTGTAGTGTTTTTTTGTGTGTTGGAAATGTCTAGTGAAAAGAAGCAAGAATGGATATTAAAACGTTGTATTTGTTTTCATTCCCTGCTGAGAGATGGCATTTAAAATAGTTTTTAAAATCACTGGTAGGAAGCAGCACTGCAGACTCAAGGGCGTGTAAAGAGTAGTTTGCTGTTCGAAAAGTCTGTTGCAGTCTTCGATCTCAAGTGCATGTGTAAAGTGTAAATTTATCAAGTCTGCATCAAGTCAAGTGTACTTGACTATTCAGATATAGCCCTGATGATTTAACTATATAAACGCTGAATTTTAGCCACATATTAAAACAAGCAATCAATTATATTGGGGTCCGACACATTAGTTTAGTCGGGAGCGTGTCACTCTAATGAGCTGAGGAACGTGAAAATGGTGTTCTTTTACAGTGATGAATAACAAAATAAGTATGGGTTTTGTGTTTGTTCTAAATTTATATTAGTTGTGTGCTAATATAATCAGTCAGTTCAGAAATATGCACGTTTAAGACCTCATTTTATAATTAATGTGTTGTGGCAACCTAATATAAACAAGATAGGCCTATATAATAATATGATATACAAACTATCAAATTCATCATCTTCAGCATAAAATTCTTCCAGATTTTCTTGCTGTCTCATATATGGTTCATCTGATGAAGTTATTCGGAAGCAACACCCTTCCAACCACATTAAATCCGGTTTAATAACATCCATTATAAAGTAGAGATTGTTATTCGTAAATTTTGATCACCGATTATTTAAGACAATTTTGAGACTTTTTAAACTTTAAATATCTCATGGGAGTTTCCATAGATCTTGATAAATTATAAACACCTTTTCTTTGTAACACCTTCATTTGTACGATACTAGCACTCTTGTGAGTTTATCTATCACTAAATTGGTTCATTCAACCAGGCTCGATTACTCAATTGGAAAGGTCTTAAATAGCATGTGTATAGTCTGAAGAGAACTTACTCATGAATTAGTAATTAATATAAATATCTAATTATCATTCAAATGTATGTGTTGTATTTATTCATAAATTTATTTAATTAGGTAAGTAATATTAGTTTATTTAAAATTAGTATTTAAGTATAAAGATTTAATTTGTAGACACCATGATATCAATACCTGATGTCCGCATACACAAACGATTTTGTTACGTATCTCAGTGCCATACAAAAGTAAATTTGCACTCGAGTAAGCTTTTTACACAACAGAACATTTTCGCGTTCCTGGTGTATAATATTATAATAATATTTAGCACCGCGTCTTACTACCCGTTCGGGTTATACGCTTAAGTTACTAATTACGCTAATGGATTAGGAATTGGGAGGTTTGAATTTAGAGGAAGTGAACCCGCATTTGCGTGGAGGGAGAGTGGGAAACCATTTAGGAACCCCTCAGTTCACCCGACCGAGATTCGAACCTCAATCTCCCCATCCTCGGCGGTCGAGCTCAACACGAAAAGCGCGTTAGCCAACTACGCCACCGAGGTGGGTTGTTCCTGGTGTAGTGAAACGTACCTTATCTGTGTAGTTAGGTTTAATTAAGTTAAAGTTAATGTTGGCAAGTTTGTATGCCTCTGGCTACACTACACTACAATAGTATATTATATAGATGTTCTGTGAATGTAGTCTTAGGCTGGGGCAGAGTCAAAGATATACGAGCGTATTGTGTACGTGCGTATATTTTAACGCACGTTGTTTTGACAACACACGAGCGTCATCAGCATTTGAAAAACTCGTGAAGTTAAGATGGACGCTAGTGAAACTATACTATTTGTTTAAATGGTAGAAAAATATTTAAAAACAAAACGCAAAGAGAGGAGGTTGTAGGTTCATCCTATAAATAGGGAACGATATCTTTATGGCCAGTATTGTACTTTATATGCGCGTCTTAAAGCAGATCCCGATAAATTTTTTAACTATCTCAGAATGTCTCCAAGCTCATTTGATGAACTGTTATTATGTTTAAAAGATCACATAAGGCATCAAGATACAAATATGAGGAATTCAATATAACCTGAAGAGATGCTAGTAATAACATTAAGCTAAGTACTTTATTAAAGAAAAATAATACAGAACATAATAATTACACAAGGAAAAAAAATATTGGTAAATAGTACGCCCTTAGGGTCATTAGTTAAAAGGACTCATCTTGTGGCGAAAACTGTGAAAAGTATGAACTCGCTGAAGCTGATGATAGATCTGGGGAATAAGTCGTATGACATTCGCTTTGAGGTAAGCTTCTCTGGTATTAGATTTTTTTTTAATGCTGAAGAAACTGCATTGTTTGAAGTCTAAAGGTAAATTTTTGATCAAGATCCAAGCCCCTGACTGTAGGAAGAATCGAGTAAAAATATGCAAGATTCTCATCTTCTTCGGGTGTGTTCTTTCTTGGCTTGTGGGATTTAATAAAATACAGCCATTTATCTTCTATATCACTTGGTTTACGTTTTTTTTGAAGTTGACTTATTTGATGTGAATGGAGTGGCTGTGTGAGGGCTTAAATCAATACTGTCTGCTTTCGTGTTATTGGGATGTTCATTAGCTACTTCGTCATTGTCTAGAATTTCATTCTAATTTTCAATACTACTAGTTGCAGCCCATGGATCCATGATTTTTTCCAGAAATGATAATTGCTCCCCGTAAACATAGATTTTCACTTTATTGGCACCGGTACCTGACTTTTATTATAGTGATTGCTTTTTGAGATTTCGTACATAATTATCTCTGATTGTTCTCCACTTTGACATGTCATCTTGCACTACAGCAATAATTTTTGTTTCAGACATCTTGCCAGTGGATGCAGTTTTAAAGACACACACTACAGTTACAGAATTGGTAGATCTACTGCAAGTAAAATAGTACGGACTGTGTGCAGAAATATTTGGGAAGTAATGAAAGAGAAATGCATACCTACACCCAATGAAAACAACTGGAAAATTGAAGCACGAGGGTTTCAAGATAGAGCTAATTTTCCCAACTGCTAAGGATCAGTTGACGGGAAACACATAAGAGTTGCTAAGCCTGAAAAAAGTGGCTTATTATACATGAAATATATAAAAAAAATCTGTGGTATTGTTGGCTGTTGCTGATTCCAACTACAGTTTCACTTATGTAGACGTGGGATCATCTGGTAAGGTTGCAGACTCCACTATATTCAGGAATTCATCACTTTGGAAACAAATAAAATAGAAAACTCTCATGATTCCTGCGCCGACACGAGTACCTGGTATAGAAATATCTATACCTTTTGCTTTTATTGGAAACGAAGCATTTGGATTGTCAACACATTTGCTTAAACCATACTCGGGTACCTATTTAGCAAATAGTAAGAAAGTTTTTAACTACAGACTCTCAAGGGCTAGACGCAACATAAAATGTACAGTAGGCATACTAGCCAATAAATGGAGAATATTTCATAGGCCCATTGATGTACACGTTGATTTTGCTGTTGACATTGTTAAATATTGTTGTGTTCTCCACAACTTTGTTCGCGAATGTGATGGGTATAAGTTTGATGATACATTGACCATTTGTGGATTTGAGGACTGCCAGGTCAATGACAACACAAATGTCAACCGACCTAACAATCGTTACCGTGAAGCTTTAACTAACTATTTTATCAGTAATGAGGGGGAACCACCATGGCAGTACGAAAGAATTTAATATCTGATGATTAAAAAATACAGCAAATGTATTTTAAAAATCAAACATTTTATGCTATATTAAATTATACTGTTCTTATTAATTTTTGCTCTGCTTGTGACTGTCAAAAAATCCTCAAATAAAGATGAACACACCTCAACCCATGGTAAATGCTTCCTATTTTTGTCCTTATGCTGAGGTTTTCAGCTGTACATTATAAAAGAAAACTTCCAAGTGGAGAAGAAGTTTACCGTGAATACCTTCACTATTCTGTATCAACCGATAGATTTTCTGTTTTTGCTGCAACGTATTTGGTGGGAATTCAAGTTCAAGTACAAGTCTCACTCAGAATGGATGCAGCGATTGGCATAAAACATCAGCGATTCTGTCTTCATACGAAAAGAGTGTTGAACGTATTACCAACTTCCATCATTGGAAAAACCTGTATACAAGTCTAAAACAAGACGCAACTATGGATAGCGTTAGTACAAAAAACGCTTAAAGAAGAAGAAAAGTACTCGCATCAGATCTTGTAAGAGTTCTAGGTTCACAAACACGGCCTTTCATGGCAACAGTAATAAACTTCATGCTCATGACAGTGGCAATTATCTTAAAATTGTGGAATTTCTCGCCTTGTTTGATTATATTATGATTGAAAATCTCAGGAGGAATCAAAATAAGGAAATAAGACATGCTCACTATTTAGGCAACATTATTCAAAAAGAACTGATCCAAGTGCTATCAAACGTTATCAAAGAGAAAATCATTTCATTGGTTAAAAAGGCAAAGAATTTTAAAATCATTCTTGATTGAACCCAGATATCAGCCGCACGGAACAAATGATCATGATCATAAGATTTATGGACATCGTGCAATCTTCAGGAAGAGTCATTTCAGTCTTCTATCGAAGAATTCCAAGAAAGCAGCCTCGTTCAAATAAAAGAACACTTTTTGGGATTTGTACCACTAACCGAAACCACAGGTGGATCGAAGAGTCATGTTCTGATCAATCAGCTCCAAAGCTTGTCATTGTCAATTGAAAACCTACAAGGTCAGGGTAATGATAACGGGAGAAATATGAAGAGCAAGGAAATAGGTCTGCAGAAGAAAATTATGGACACTAATCCGTGTGCCTTCTGTCCCCTGCAGTTACCACACCCTGAACCTCATGGCAAATGACGCTGCTTCGTTTTGTACTGAAACAACATCCTCTTTTGATGTTATACAACGACTGTATGTATTTTTTGCTGCGTCTCTACGTCGATGGGATATATTTAAACGTCATATACCATCTTTGACTAAAAAACCTCTGAGTGATATTCGGTGGTCAAGCAGGATCGATGCCTTAAACTCCCATCAGGTACCAGTTACCACATGTATATGATGCGTTGTTTGAAGTTACCAAAGATTCAACACTCAAAGGCTCTTCTGGTACCATGACTAAGGTTGAAGTTTAAGGTCTTCTAAACAGCATATCTTCATTTAAGTTTGTTGTGGAAGTTGTAACATGGCACAGTATATTATTTCAAATCAATTTGACCAGTAAACTGTTGCGAGAGAAGCACTTTACGCTTGAGAAAACAGTAAATAAGCTTAAAAATAATACAGAGGAGTATTTAAAAAACATGAGGAGTGGCATGGAATTTGAAAGAGTTTTGGTTGATGCTCGAGAGCTATTTGAAGAAATCAATATTGAGCCATTTTTTCAGCCAGAGATAAGAAGGAGGAAAAGTAAATTGTTTGCTTACGAATCAGAAGATGAAACCATCGCTGACACCAAAGAGAAGTTCAGAGTAAATTACTATTTTGCAATATTGGACACGGCAATTAGTTCTGTAAAAGAATGATTTACTCAGTTGAATGAAATTGCAAGATTATTTGGTTTTCAATATACAATATAAGTGACCTCAAAAAGAAAACTTCCAAAGAACTCATGGATTTGTGTATCAAATTGGAAACAGCAATAACTCAGCGTAGCCCTGGAGAACCCCCATCTTTTCTAAAGGACATTGAGGTGGAAGCTCTCTACTCTAGGCTTTCAGGAATAATTCATTGAATACAAAAACATGCGAAACCCAATATGTGGTGAACTATCTGTACCAAAATAAGTTAGAAAATGGTTTTCCTAATTTGTTTGTAGCACTTCGTATCTTTTTTAATTACCGATATCAGTGGCAAGTGTGGAGAGGAGTTTCTCAAAACTTATCTGCGCAGTTTCAAGAGAGACTCGTGGGACTAGCCACAATTTCAGTAGAAAAAGACATGGCTTATCACCTCGGCATTAGAGATCTTATTAAAATAAGGGCAAGGAAGGTACCATTGGATTAAGAGAAAGAACCCAAAACACCATTGAGGTTCGAAGAGAGAAATTTAAAAAAGAAATAAAATATCATGAACCGTGCTTATTTAGTTATTTAATGTTTAATGTGTTTTATTGTTTAATGTTGAATACAAGTTATTTTATATCTAATGCATTAATTCTTCTATCCTGGATGACAGGGGGAGATAGTGATGGTAGTAAAAGGGAGGGGACGGCATTTTTCAATTCTCGCATAGGGCTGCAAAACACCTAGAAATGGCCCTGACAGAAGCTCAGAGAAGATGGAGCAGGCTCAGAACGGAATATTTGGCTCTATTGGTTCACAGTGGGCAAAATAAGGAAGATGTTACTGGTGTGGGAGATGTGTACTGTTAGGAAATGACTCTACCAAAGGCATCCAATGGCCTCTAGGAATTGTGTTGGACCTGTACCCAGGAATGGATGGTATATCAAGAGTAGTTCGAGTGAGGACAGCCACTGGTGATAGAGTCCGGCCACTTCAAAGACCGTATCTCTTGGAGCTCTCAAGTGCTATGAAGAATATGAGGGAGGGGTGTGCATCAAAAGGAGAGCCACTACCATTAGCTGGGGCGTCACACTTAGATAGGGTACAAGAAGTGGTTACAACAAGAGTGGGGTGAAAGATTCAAATTCCAGAACGTTTGAACTTGTTAATTGATTAATTTTAGTTTGTTTTGAATTTTCATTATTACTATTGTGTCAATATGTTTTATATGATCTTGTATTGCAATTTTAAATTTTGCATTAAAAATTGGCAAGGTGGGATAATATAATGAAACGTACCTTACCTGTGTAGTAAGGTTTAATTAGGTTGAAGTTAATGTCGGCAAGTTTGTATGTCTCTGGTGTAGATAACTACACTAGTGTATTATTTAGATGGTCTGTGAATGTAGCCTTAGTGCGGAAATGTTGTTTTTCACATTGTTGTGCTAAATTAGCATTAAAATAAAGATTCTTTCTTTTAATTATGGGAAATTAATTGGTCCACACCTCATCCCATAACATGTGGTATCACGGCTTGATTGCAAGTGTTTATGACTGAGGCAATACCTTTATCGTGTTAACTTGATATGTGTTAACTATTATAATTGTCTACTCGAGCCTTTAATCTCTATACTGGATGGACATCTATGGCTGAAATTTTCGATCTGTCGTCTGTACACCATTGTATAGGAGAGGAGGAAACCTTCGGGTATCACTTTTTTCCCTACTCATATAGGGTATAAGGAAATGTTGAATTTTGACATAGTTTACTAATTTGTATGAATATATTAGATACATCAATGTATGATTAGTTAAATGAAATATATGTTTTGATAAAAGGTTTGAAGGACATAACTAAGTTTTACACTTGTGGTTTTTTTCTTTAAATAAGTTGAGGTGTGTCATTCAAACAAATGTAATCAAGTTTTTAGCTACCTTTTTTCGTTTATCGAACTTTCAATATACTATGGCTTCTTAAAGCAATATACAAGCTAAGAGCCAAATTTAAATATACAGTATTGTAGTCTTAGCAGAATGTAAACAACATAGATGCTAACCACATAGTTTAATATATTAAAGATTGTATTCATATCTATTGTAACAATTTTAATTTATTTAATATCTGTTTATTTATTTTGTTCGTCTATTATATTTATTTCGAATTTATTATATTATTTTGTGTTGGCAAGAGCTCTGGTGGAGATGGACAGATATAGCAATTGGGTAAACTGCTTTTGTAACCACGGCTCCTTATATTATATAAAGGACATTCTCATTTCTTTGAAATAATTACTTTGTTGATTTCGAAAATCCAAGACAATGCCTTCATTTTAAATTTTTTTTCCTTATTATATACGTAACGAAGATTTTTTATTGTGCACTGGGGAAACATTTAAACATCGTTTTTGGCTCGGTTTTTGTATGTTACATGCATTGATCTCTATAATATGACAGGATGGACATACACATTCACATTCCAAGGACAAAAGCGTGACGCTCAAGTGTATCGTCTGCTACACTGAGGGGGGGGGGGACAGATTTAACGGTTTCTTCAAATGTTCTTATGCGAAAACTTGTATCTGATGAATAAAAGTGTTATTGTTTGAAAATAGTGAAGTATTATACCACACTTTCCTGAATAAACATTTACATTAAAGGATATACTATCCAGTTTTACAGGTAATACTGTACAAATACGAATAAAACCTTAGATATTTCAATTTTTATGTAGTTATCATCAATGTTGTTTACAGTATGCCACGACTACACTTATATTTAAAGTTGGTTATTAGCTTGTATATTGGTTTCAGAAACCATATTATATTTAAAGTTCGATAAATATAATGAGCAAGGTATCTTAAAACTTGATTACATTTGTTTGAATGACAAACTTTGAATAGTTGCCATGCTTTCAAACTATCACTTAGGTTATAGGCTTGTGGAAAGTATTATTATAATAATACCGTTTTTTTAAGTTGGCTCATATCTTTCAGAAACCATATTATGTTGAAATTTCGATAACTATAATAAAACAAGTTAGCTAAAAACTGTATTACATTTGTTTGAATGACACACTTTGTTTAGAAGTCTTACGTTCAAATGATAATTTAGGTTATTGGCTTGTAGGAAGTACAGTATCTACTAAACCCTGATTTTAGTAATAATCCCAATTTGTAAGGCTTTATTTCGTACCAGAATAATATCATATATATAATATTTTGGTAGGATGAACGGCAATTTAGAACAGAAGTAGAAATTTCCTTCTGGAAGGTCTTTTATCATAACTAAACACAACTATATGGTAGGATTCTGGTACGAGATAAAGCCTTAAAAGTAAGCTTCCTTCAAAAATCATCGTACATATTAGCTACATCAACTTATTTAGAGGAAAAACTAACCAGTTTTGAACTTTTTTCAAAGCTTTAACTAACATATTTATTTAAATTAACCACTCACACATTGTTGTATCTCATATATTCAAAAAAATTAATGAACGATGTCAAAATGCCACATTGCTTTGTATGGGTGAAAGAGAGAAAGAGATACCCGAAAGTTTCTTTTTCTCTTACACAATGGTATGCAGACGACAGCTCGAAAATTTCAGCCACAGATGTCCATCCAGTTATATTATAGAGATCAATGGTTACATGCAACCCAAAGGTGCTGTCTAACGAGACCAACAAAAACTTCAAATATCTTCGAGCGACAGGAAATTAAAAAACAAACTATTTTAACTAGTTTGGTATTAAAGAAAGCTTACTACAAACATTTTTAATTATCTTCGATGAAGCTTCTATTTTCTAATTATGACTTCCAAATTTTTACCAACATTAACGGAACTAGTTATTTTTCGAGTCTAATGAACTAGCGTATCCTCGATTGGCATTTTGCTCGGATTTTGAAAGAGCCGCGCTAGGTTTGATGGGTAATATTTTTAAGAACATCGCTCTCTGACGCTCGGCGGCAAGTTTGAGTTAAAAAATGTACGTGCTGTGAAATTGAAGTTAAATATTATGTCTAAAAGTTTTCTACAAGGGTCAATGACACCCAGACAAGGACAACAGGAATTCAACACTCAACCTGAACTGAAAATCACGTGTGAGAGCTGCAAGACACCTGAGCAATGTACTAATAAAAATGGAGGTTTTTTTTATCTTGAGATGCAGACATTTGGTGAGAGCAATCCAAGATAATTTTTATTTCTAACTATGCTATGTGATCGACTTAGTTTTTATTACAGACTATACCAAACAATTTTTTTCAAAACTTATATTCTGGTCAGTTAATTAACTGCAAGATTTGCTACTAAATTGATTTTTTTCCATAGTTAAGACTGATAATTTTTTTTTTTTTGCAAATGCAATGGAGGCCATTTGAAACAACAATAAAAATTTTTATTGTTTACTAATTATTTATTCTTACCTGTTGATATTTAACTTAATTTTATTTCAAGAATGTATTATATTCAAATATTTTATTTAGAGTTTGTTGTCCTAAAAAGGAATACAAGTATTAATTTTTTTACCTAATTTTGCCTCTAAAATATTTTTTGAAATTAAATATTTTGTTTTATTTACCTGTATATATTAGCAAAGTTTTTAGATGAATTTTCATAGAGAGGTTATTATTTACTTTGCTAATAGATTATATAGAAAGTTTAATTAATCAAGTGGTTAGTAGCACTCTTACGGCCTACTAGTTTTAAGACTGATACTACTACTATACAATAGAAGCCTTTAGAAGTTTTGGTAATGTGTTTAGTTGATTACTTGATAAAGCCTGGAGTTTTTACAAGACAAAACTTTTTAGTCCTCCCTTTACTCGCCTCGGTGGCGTAGTTAGCTAACACACTAGTTTCGTGTTGAGCTCGACTACCGAGGATGGGGAGATCGAGGTTTGAATCTCAGTCGGATGAACTGGAGGTGGTTTTCCACTCTCCTTCCACACAAATGTGGGTTCACTTCCACTAAATTCAATCTTCCCAATTTCTAGCCCATTAGCATAATTAGTACTTAAGTGTATAACCTGAACGGGTAATAAGACGTGATGCTAAATTAAATTAAATTAAATTTAGTTCTCCCACATGCAAGGATAGTGAATGTCAAAACAAATAATAGTTGTAACTTAAACATTCAATCACTAAAAAACAACTTTAAAAATACAATTGCCAGAAACCTCAATTAAAGGACCAATTATCGCCTCAAGTTTTACAATTTTCCCATGGGATAAATCATTGGCTCCCCTGTTAGCTATGGAATATTCCATTCTATTCCTTTCTAACCCCCCCTCCCCCCTGTGTTCTCAACTTTGTCCTTGTATATACTATACCTGGTCATAACCCCTCCCCCGCCCCCAAAAATTTGTGCAACACGTCTGGTTTTAAAATCCTATTCGCATAACTTATTTCCAAGCAATCCATATTTAGTTGTGAACTTTCTCCACACACCCTATGTATTTAACAGATATGTACTTTGAAATAAAAACTAAAGGAAAATTAACTTCTTAATAAAGAAATTGTTTATGTGAAATTTCATTATCTGATATATTTAAATTGGTATTGAAAAGGTCCAACAATTTTTCTATGAAATAAAGATTACAGGCTATTAAGTACCTAGTGAAGTAAAGGAGAAAATTAATATTATATTGGCTCAATTGAAACAATCGGCCTAACATGGGCTAGAATTATTTTTAGTGATATCTTAAGTTCATATTGACTTCTTGTTGGAGTAATTTTTTCTATATTTCTTTTGTTATTTTAGTTAAAATATTTAAAGAAAAATAAAATTTAAATTAGTAATCCATTATAAAAAATTGCATTTCTAGTAGGAAGCTTGGGGCTATGTTTTGAATAAAAATTATGGAATGGCTTTATTTTATTTGCTTGCATACATAATTTTTTCAAGGGTGTTATTTGTGTATGGTAATATTTCATCAAATCCCTATTGATTCATCCTTTTGAGGTAAAAAGATGCATGGAAAGATGTATATTAATTTTTTTAGTTGATTAGAGAGGTGTTAGGTTTATATTTTTATTACTGAGGTCTCGAGAAAAAGAATATACGCGTGAATCAAAGGCTATATACATTTTTTTTCTATTTATACCTGGTGCGATTCCAGGAGTGGCGCCCTGAGTATTTCAACATTTTCTTGTTCAGCAGTAAAAACTATATTTGAAAAAACTCCATAGCATCAGCCCACAATCGAGCCATAGCGACCAAGCAGCCACAGTCTGTTAGAGAAGATATGAGGATATCTCTTTATTGTTTTTGAGATACAAAATAATTTACCATATGAATATTTTTTTAGTTATTAAAAAGTTGGTTAAACCTGTAACGTTATGGACTAAAGGTTACAAATCAACTTACCATTTGACAGGCTATGTTGTGATCCTCGATCGCTGACAATCTCACCAAATCGACCACTCGGCGTGACTATAGCACTCATATGCAAGTGAGAGAGCTTGAAAGAATAGGAGAAGGATAGAGCTAGTTTCTACTTTACCTAAGGTTATGGTATAAAAAGAAAAGTATTGTAAGAAAAATATCAATACCGTACTATTATCGAAAGAAAAGTATCGATAATAGTAAGTATCGTTTTGAAATTTTAATCTGGAGAAATATTTTTCCTTATCTAGTAATAATAATTTCAACTTTTTCATCATAATTATTATATTTTCAATTTCTCATATTTATCTAAACACTGAAAATTATCATGGTTTTTAATAATTTAAAACAAATTTTACAATATGCATTTTGGCTATCAAACTTTTAAAAAATCTTTCATAATTCACTTCTGGAAAGTGGCATTTTTTAATCACATTCATTGTTTATATGCTCTATCAAGATAGATTATTAACTATTGACAAACAATAGAATAATGGACCTCTTGCCCTGCTTCTCTGTTTAATCAACGTGTATAAACTTCTCTGCTTTGTCTGCTTGGGGCACCTTTATTTGAGTGAGTTCATTGAGTTCTAAAAAAGCTTCTTTGTTTAGTTTGCGATGACCCCTCAGGCATTAGGATGCATTGAAACAAGGATGAAAGAACCACTTTTAATTATGATAAGCTAAAAGCCTAAAACAAATTTAACGCCAGAGTTGCTTCTTGCTTGTCATGCAGAAAATGAATGAGAATTGAAATAGTGTCATTTGTTCTTCTTCCACAGTCCACTCTAGTAAAAATTGAATCGCAAAATGATTGAAGATAAAAAAAAAGTTGTTTCTTTTTATTCTGATTCAATATTGGAGTGTGAGTACTAATATCAGTAAAAGTATAGAGTAAAAAAATACTAGTATCGAAAGAAAATATTGATATTAGTAAAGTATCGATACTTTTTTTCACATCCCTAATTCTACCCTCTTTTTGGCTTATGATAAGGAAAAAGTTGGGGTAGCGAGTAGGAACTTACCAAGGTAAACAAGTAATAGCTGGGCTCTGTTAGGGGCCCAACCTGGGAAGTAGCCCAGAAAGAAAAGTGGTGGTTAAAGGGGTGTAAAACTAGATAAAGTGTAAGGGGTGATAAACCTAAAGAACATTAATAAGGGATGATAGACCCAAATATCATTTATGTGTGATAGACCTAGATCAATCTTTTAGGGGGATTAACACGGATATAAACACAATCCTGACTTAGGTTGATGAAATTGGATGAATTTAGTTTTAATAGATGTCTTTCGCTTACATAAAAAGTTATATAAAAACACCACAGAAGAAAAGTTAGAATTTAAATTCTCAAAACTATCCTGAGGCTAGGAATTTAAAATTTCTTGTTTCGATCTCCCTTGAAATAATAGATCTCGATATCGAACTGAATCAAAAATTTCAATCTCGCACACCCCTAGATATTTACAAAGCCGAATCAAGCTTGAATATTTTTGTTATGTATTTTTGAAAAAAATAATATATATATATATAATGTTTTGTTTTAAACATCTAATATGATCTACATACATAATGCTCAAAGAATTTTTTTTTAACAGAATTTGTACTAAGATGGAAAATCAAGTTGTTATTATTACAGCATGTAATTCAATAACCACAGATAGTTTACATTTTAAATATTAATGGTATATTTTATCACAAATTACAAAAGTTGAGCACAAATGTGTATTTTAAAAGTCAATGAATTTTCCTGCAAATTTTTGTAGTAATTGAAGATAGCCCTTTTCTAAACTGAAGATCAAGTTGACAAATATTCAAATTATTATAGACAAATATTTAAGTTCTTCACACTACTCCTAGCAGTGAAGAATAATCAGTCATATTAAATATTTACAATGGTTGAGATTTATTAAAAAAGAATGATAGTCCTACCACTGGGTGAATAGTGACTAAAATATACAAATCACTTATGGACATAATACACTTCTTATATATTTAGAATCAATATTACTGGTAAGCATTTTAATTAATAACATTCATTGTGGATACAATATAATTTATTCATTAAGAGTTTCAAAAGAATGAAGCATCTAGTTTTATGTATATTCCATGTTGCAATAGAGTAATAATAAAATTAGAAACAATAGTTTTTTATTCTTCTTGCTGACCTATGTAACGTAAAGCGAGGCATATTGGTGAAATTACATTGTAAAGTTCTGTGTAAAGTCATATTCAATCGTAGGAATAACTGCCTGAACAAACTTAAGGAAAATAATAAGGTACATGTGAACTCCGAGCTCTCCCCCACCTTCCATAACCGTCTGAATGATTTTCTTCATTACTTCAGCATGCCTTTAACATAATAACACATAGAATGAGTTAGTGCAAGTAGAATTGTTTACAATATAAAGTAAGTCCTTGAATGGTGCTTAAATACAATGTATCTTTTTTAATTTATATGTTTGTTTTAAATAATAGTTAAAGCTATATAAGATCTGCTTATTAAAATAAAACTCTAAAAAAAAAAAAAACTTACCTTCAATGCAAAAAA
>CABFWO010000239.1:256724-350718 GCA_902155825.1 Timema genevievae | reverse complement strand
AAAACTTACCTTCAATGCAAAAAACAAAACAAAATGGTGACGACACTATGAGCTGTATGTCAGCTTTCTATGATCATCATTTATTATGCTTAAAGTTCGTGTTGAGCTCGACCGCCGAGGACGGGGAGATCGAGGTTCGAATCTCGGTCGGGTGAACTGGGGGTGGTTTTTCCTAAATGGTTTTCCACTCTCCCTCCACGCAAATGCGGGTTAACTTCCTTTAAATTCAACCTTCCCAATTCCTAATCCATTAGCGTAATTAGTACTTAATCGTATAACCCGAACGGGTAGTAAGACGCGGTGCTAAATAATATGTTTAAAGTGGCACTTGATGGATGGTGTTCCAGGTTGTAAATTGAAGTTATAGAGCAATATTTATCTGTGGTGATCTTAAGGTGTTATTTATATTAATTAAATGTTTCTTTTTCCTCTCAATCCTCAAAACATTTAAGTTATTCCCTCCTAACTTCACGTTTCAAAAACAACATCCAGATAAATAGAAAGAAGAGTCAACGATGAGTCATAGAAGAATCATAAGATAGCAAAGATAAATAGCTTTGTTTAACAAGATCACAATTGTCGAGCTCAAGTATCTATTGAAAGCTCGAATGAGGTTCGAAAATTCCAGTACTGCTGACTTTGAGAGGATACTTAATGGCGTACCTTTAAGTAATTGCAATATTTGAATAACTAGGCACTCACTTGCAAGGATGAACTGAAGCCATGGGTGGGCCAGGAATATGAGGGTGTGTTTCCATTGTGACAGTTTTCTTGGCATGGTCTTGACTTACGTCTTCATACATCTGTTCTACTGTCAAAGATTTACGGTTCTGAAAAATAAACATTTAAGACTTAGGGCCAGTTTCATAGTCAGATTTAATACGCCGCACTTGAGGCGTATTAAATCTGACTATGAAACTGGCACTAAGAGTTAATTTGAAGGAAAAATATTCCATTTATTAATTCATAAAAAAAAAGTGTAAAGGAAAATGGCTTAAGCTAAGATGAGGTGGCAAAAATTAAAAGCCAATTAAAAAGTTTAAAGGGCATACAAATAATCTGGAAACATTTATAACTAGAAAGGAGAGATGTTAATTCAATATGTTTTAGATAACAAATTTGAAGTAGATGTCTTTGATTAAAATAATGACAAATTAGAGGATTTGATAAAAAAAATAATAATGGGTCATAAACATATATGCAGTTATTAATGGTCAGTTAGTTTTAGTCAATGATATGGTGCACCACACAGACTTTCTCTCTCTTTAATCTTAAAAGAGAGACATTTACTAGAAAGTCGTAAGATTTGTAAAACGAAATAATATACATTGTTGCTGAAACACTCCACCAAAGAGCATAAATGAATATACACTCTTACAGAAACATTGAGAAAAGAGGATTATCTCTGTCCACCAAAGAGTATGACAGTCAATTACATATTTCAAAATACTCCATAAAAAAAAAGTTTACTTATAGCTCAGAAACAATTGGTTTTATAAAATAGATTCCAAATTAAATACTTTTACTTTTATTAGTACTATAACATTACAATGATAAGTTATTTCTTATCTCAAATATTTGCTAAGATATGATCAAAATTAGAAATTTCCGCTTCTCTAAAGTGCCCTTAGAGAAATTTTCATGGGAAAAAGAGAATTGCCATTTTGTGTGTAGTGTTAAACAATGCCGAGATACAAAATGTAATAAAATAGTTTTATTTTTTTTAGCACCGAATCTTACCTTGTTCGAGTAATACGCTAATAAAGATAGTTAAAGCTGATTTTGATAAAATTCATTTTATTTCTTTTTGCCCTTTAGTAAATCTTAACTTTAGACTTAGATATCTAATTCCAAACACAAATTGAGGGACCCTTATGAAAGCTAAGACTAGTCAACCATCGAAACATTGGCCACACTGTTGATCAACATTTCTAACCAGTCTGCATCTTCCTACCCATCTTATTTTCTTGGTTTGATCCATGGCAGTCAGTTGGTTCGGTAGAGCCTTTCAGATTCATTTCGGGGTTATTTAATAATGGTGGGGGTGGGGAGACTTTTGAGAATAACAAGAGGTTTTACTATGTAGAGGTTGAATTAAATTTTGTTTTTTTAGCCAGCTGACACTATAAATATACTATTACATGGAAAGTGTCTTCCAGCACGTCCTTCCAACTCGCGTGCTAACCGGGAAGTGTCTCCCAGCATGTCCTTTCAACTCGCGTGCTAACAGGGAAGTGTCTCCCAGCACGCCCTTCCAGCCCGTGTGCTAACTGGGAAGTGTCTCCCAGTACGTCCTTTCAACTCATGTGTTAACTGGGAAGTGTGTTGCGTCTAATGCTTCCCTTCTCAATATAATCAAAAACAGACACTAAAAACTAATAAGCTGATTGGCTGTTCGCACCAAACTTCCCCTTTCCACTGTGAGGCCATAAGTGCAGCTAACAAGTGCATCTCCCAGCTTCCAGGTACAAATAAAATAAAACAGCACGATGCTTAAAAGTGAAAGACCTAAAAATGAAATTAACTAATTGAAATTTAGAATTTTTGTTGCTTACAGCTTTGATTATGATTTGGGCTACTTATTATTAACATGAAACCCCACACTTTCTTATACTTAAACATTTGAACGGACTAATTTAGTAGGGATGTGCGAAGTCCACTTTTTCAATTCGAATCGAACATATGAAATATTCTCGAAGCTGAATCAAAGTCCGAATAGTTTATTTAATTTGTTTTAGTCTGGAAAAATTATGAGATATTGGCTATTTATATAACTTAATACACTAAAATTACTTGAAAAATGTTTATTGCACAATCGTTTGTAATATTTTGTGTGAATCTGACAAATCAATGCAATTCAATTACTTTATCCATATGAATATTAATTGGCAATGTACAAAACACCTCAGAATGACAGTAATTGAACGTAAATTGAGTATATTAGCTGTCTATATTTTTATTGGCCAAGCTTTGAAGCAGAATTTTTTTTCAAAGCAAAGTCAAAGCTGATGTTTGTTTCGAAGCCAAGTTGAAGTTTCGAAGCTTCACACACCCCTATAATTTAGTAATATTAAATACAGATTAAATTAGGCCTAACTGATTGGAAAACAATAATGTACAATAAGTATGGCATTCTCAGTATCTTGATAATGTTAACATGATTTCTAATAAACTTAAGGGGGTGGGAGGATTTTGTAAAACTATAGGCCTATTATATAAACTGTTATTATCTGTCTTTGAATATTATAAATACTGGGTACTTGCAAGCCTATTACACCAATAATTATTTTTGGTGTTTTAAGAATGGTATTAACTTAACAAAATAAGCAATGGCAAACTAATATAATATATAAGTGAAATGGCTGAGAGCTAAGGGCCTAAAACCCTGACCACTTTACAAAGCACTAAGTACTAAGGTTTAGCCCTATTGGTAAAATAGTTTCAACTCTTGGCAGAAATATAGACAGACAGACAGTATCGCAAAAAACAACTTTTTTAGTTTCAGGGGGGACATGAAATGCCGACATTTATCAAAATCTTGATTTCAACTTTTTTTTTTATGATCACAATAGAGTGAAAGTAAAAATATAATTCAAACTTGTTGTCAAGCATATTGTTAATTTATAGCTCTTAAAACATTTGGATGTCCTCAATTAAAAAGATCATAATTTTGCAGTTGGGGTCTTAACTAACCCCAAAAATAAGATTTACTTCCATCTAATTTCAAACAAACATAATATTTATGTAACAATTAGTGTGTTTCAACACCTACATGCAACTATACATAATTTAATTACAATTTTTATGAAACGTGATTAGGATTAATCCCTAACATATATGTCTAGATGTCGTGTAAAGAAAGATCGACAAAGAGAAAGAAAATTAACTCAAACTATACAAGTAGTTAGATACATACAACAGAACACTTTAAAATTTAGATTAAGTAATCCCTGTGAGAATAATTTCACCCAGTGGAAATTAAGAAAATAAAGATAAAAACTTATTATAAGTAGCAAATTGACAACAAATACAACAAAGAAAATACATTTTTGAGGCATTGCATTGAGGCCTCACCCAAACCCAAATTCTATAATGGAGTCTTTAGAGGTAATTTGAAACCAATTCAATCAAAACTTTATTTCTGTACTTTCTCTGTCCACTTTTGGAAACACCTCAAACTTGTTTCTTGTGAAATTTTGTATCTGTGTTATATTTACTTTTAGTTACCAACCTCATCATACCCAAACAACCATAACCGTGGTGTCTGGTAGTATTTATCATAAGTGATGTGAAGGTCATATGTCCTGGTGTACGTGATTTCACCTCCTGTGTTTGGATCTGCATTATCGTTTGCAGGATTTTTAGAGGAGTCCACCGTGATCTGAAACATGAAAAATAAATACTGGAATATATTAACAATCTACTAGGGTCGGAAATCTAGAGTACAATTTTATTAGAAGGAACCTTATCAGACAACCAGAAAAGATAATATAGATAAAATTTTGTCTGCGAGAAAAAGGTGTATTTTATAAATAGTCCTACTACTAAAATTGGACTGTATTAAAAAAGTTGTGAAACATTTATCTCTGGAAATCCGATTGTAAAGTTCATTTCCATGTCTAAATCTGCAATATGTATGTTTATCTTTATTCACTGTATAAGACATTCCATAACACAGCATTCTATCACACCAGCTTTGACGCTCATACTTTTACTGGAGGGATGTCAAGAGACACAGGTCTGCTGTTACAAATACTTTCTGTTGAAGGGCTAAAAGGATAGCTATTACAACCAGCAGATAACATTTAACTTAACATATAAGTGATTGCTGCTTTCTCACAAAGAAGCTATATGTGAAAGCCCAAATTTGGTTAGAAATTTTGGCTGGTACAAAGAACTCAGCGAATCAAACTCCCTATTAAAGTAAGAAAACGAGTGATTTAATAGATTATACTAACATTCACTAAAATTATGGTGGGCACAGGTTGTATCTGATGCAACAATACCTTATCATCTTCATCCAGTAATCCACTCTCTTCAAACTCCTCCATATCTGCAGCTTCCTCGTCATCATCTTCTTCATCATTATCATTACTGACAGCTTCTTCTGACTCGGCCTGTTTATTTAATATTGAACAAATGGCTTAGAATAAGATGTTTCTCATACATTTTTAAAAAGTATACTAACTTTAACAATGAGTGAAATAGTTCAATAAATAGTAGTGGTGTGTAAGGAAGGGTTTTTCACTTTGAGTTGAGTTAGAATTGAGTTTGTATGAAAACTGAGGTTTTTTAGAGTTTGAGTAATATAAAGCAACACACATTTCAAGTTGAATTTCTGTACTAAATATATTTATAAATAATAAGTACAAAGAAATATTTTTAGAATGATTTATTTTTATGGAATAAGTTATAATCTCACAAATTTGGTTTTTTAAATATATTTAATATCATAAATTTACAATTTTTTTTAACTAGACAAAAGGAAATATTGAGGGACTCTATTTGAAATGAAATAATATCCTAAAAATTGAATAAAATTAGTTATACTCTAAATTCTCAAGGGGGAAAAAAATTGAGAATTTCCAGTACTCAAATTTTTTGAGTTTTGTAAAAATTTTCAAGTCGAGTTCAAGCAGCTACTAAAACTTGAATATTTGAGTACTCGCATACCTCTAATAAATAGTTTGGGAAAGCTGTCAACCAGGTAATGTAATATAAAAGTTATTAATATAATATTTAGCACCGCGTCTTACTACCCGTTCGGGTTATACGCTTAAGTACTAATTACGCTAATGGATTAGGAATTGGGAGGGTTGAATTTAGAGGAAGTGAACCCGCATTTGCGTGGAGGGAGAGTGGAAAACCATTTAGGAAAAACCACCCCCAGTTCACCTGACCGAGATTCGAACCTCGATCTCCCCGTCCTTGGCGGTCGAGCTCAACACGACTAGCGCGTTAGCCAATTACGCCACCGAGGCGGGTAATAATATAAAAGTTAATGACTATATAGCTGTCTGTAGATATGTCCAGTAAATGTTGTGCCAGGCAGTCATCTAACCATAAATACAATTCTTTAACAAGCACTAATAGTTTTTTGCTATCAATTTTAAGTTATGCATAATATCAAACATTAGAAATGATGCACATGTATTATTTATAACTTATAAGTATTTAAAACTAAATTTTTAATTTTACCCTATGTGATTTGATACAGTTCAATAGTGTAATTTATTTTTTAATGGAAAACATTTCTTTGACCTTGTATTTTTGGTGTAAACCTACCTAAAATAATATTTTTAAAGGATAGTGAAATCCTTATACAGTCAATAACCCTATAATTTGTACTTCAGCTTTGAATAGTTAAGACTAGGGATAGGCCTGGCTGGTTGAATTTTATAAACTGTAAGAAAGTTTGAAATTCAAGGATTCAAAAAAGTTTCAGAGTCAAATTTAGAAATTATGTGTATGTGTTCAAATTAAAAACTGGAAATTTAAAAAAATATATATCATGGTGATTAATGGTAGTTCAACCCAAAAGAATTAGAGTGTAAAACTAATTGCCAGACCCTATAACATTAATTTACCAATTAAATAACTGTGAATTCATATTATATTTAAAAAAATCTGTTATCATTTAATTATGATTTCAATTTTCTAGCAACTTAAGCGTTTATGTTAACAGGATCTTGAAGAAAAAATAAATGGTACAACACTATCACATGAACTTTCTCATAATGTGTATAAAAGCTTCAAAATTTTCAAAAATAAGATTTCAGTAAACCCCCAAGTAAATTTTCATTAAAAAAACCAATGTCATCTTGTTAATCAAAATTAACAATTTTCATAGACTATATAATTTTAAACAAATTAGTTCTAGTATTTTATAAGAGAAACAATTTCCAGATATCAATTTTGAGCTAAATCTTCAAAGCTAATTTCTAAGAATTTGAAATTTTCTGATATTTGTCATAAGTAAAAAAACTACCTTTAAATTAGTTTATATTAGAAAAATAAACATACATTATTTATCATATAAAATAGACCCATATACCCATTTTGAGTCATATCTATTTTCAAAAAATTTCAAATTTTTCAAAAATTAATCATTAATAAATTTTTATAAAATTTATTTATTTAAGGAAAACAATTATGTAAAATTAGGTAAATTGTATGAAACTTACCAGATAAACATTTTGAACCAAATAGTTGGAGAAATTCTAAAAATAATTCAAACTAATAAAAAATTTCTGTAAACTGTAAATTTTTCCATAAAAAAACATGATTATTTGTCATGTAAAAACACTTCAGAGATAACAATTTAAGCAAAATTGTTATAGCCATTTATAAAAATATCATTTACCAGTAAATTACCCTTATTATAAGGGTTAAGGTCAAAATTAATCCTTTTTTTTGGGTTAAGGGNGGGGGGGGGGGGAGGCGGGGGTTCGAGAGCAGATAAAAAGTAAAGATTCTTCATAATCTCGATGCCGGAAATTTTCACGAATCTTTAGATGAGATAGTATAAATCATACCAATGTAAGAACCTGTGAAGCTTATTATGTTTTCTAAGCTTCAGATTCAAGTTTTAGGATTCATAGGTAAAATCATCACTAGCCAGTTTCCCAGGTGTGCTTGAATAGTGCTCTCAATTAGTAGTAGAGTTATTTTATTTATAAAAGTGAGATATGTCTATTGAGAGTTAGAGATGTATTATGCATTGTGTTGGAGTGAGAAAGTATATGGGTCTTAATTAAACTTTGAAGTCTCTGTATTTCAGGCGTTTTATAACCTCCTAATCCTGCAATTACGAAGTGGCTACGTTCAAAATTTAACTACAAAACATACATAAAATGTCACATTTTTTAACATGAAATTTAAAAATTTTCCGGGGGAGAGACCCCCAAATCATTAACACCTCACGAACGCATGCGTGAATTGAGGTCAGAATCCACCACTGGTATATATATATATATATATATTGCACTGCATTTCACAACCAGTTTGGGTTATACACATATGAACTAATTACACTAATATCTTAAGAATGAGGACGGTTAAGTTTACATAAAAGTGTACTCATATTTGAGTTGAGGAATAGTGAAAAACTACAGGCAGTACAAGTGACTGGAATTTGAGACCCAATAACAGTCCAGTCTGTTGCAAGATTGTCACCTTAGAAGAGTGGTAGTTAACTTCTTTTTTTTGTTCGCACATCCTTACATACGTGTTTCTGGTAGCTAACCCAACAGCTGACCAAGCTTATTGAGTGTTTATCATAAAATAGTGTTTATTTTTTAATTTTACATACCCCCAAAGCCATAAGATGTCTATGCTTACCCCTGGTCGAAGACCTGACCATTCAACCACAAAGTGAGTAGAATAGTAATATTTTTCAATATTTACCATCAGCGCTTGAGATCATAATGACTCACCTTTGTATCTAAAGACATATCTGAAACTTTGTCATCTAGACCTGACGCACCGGTATCGTAATGATGCGTGTCAACCCAACCCCCATCAGGGTCGTCTGCTTCTATTATTTTCTCCTGTTCATCACAATATTCCATCTGTAACAATGTTATAAGAAAAACATTTCTAAGAATCATTGTGTTTATGTACCATACCGAGCAAATTGCAAAAATAAGTTGGAGATATTTTCATTTACAACTTTATATGTTCAAGACTGTAAAGTACTTAGAAAAGTTATGAATGCAAGAACTGTGTTTGTATTGAATATTTATAAAGTAATTAGAATATTATTTAAATTTATTTGCTTAAAATACTACTCACTGATTCATAGTCCCCTTCAAAATGTGGATTTTGAACCTTGATGGAACCCTCTTTGGTGGTTGCATGGTCTAAGACTGTACTCTCTCAATAGACTATACTGCCGATGACAGGGAGATCGTGGTTCGATCCCAGTCGGGTATACCGAGGTAGGTTTTCCTAAAATGGTTTCTCACTCTCTCTCCACACAAATGCGGGTACACTTCCTCTAAATTCAAACTTCTTAATACCTAACTCATTAGTGTAATTTGAACATAAACATATAAACCAAATGGGTAGTAAGACGCGGTGCTTAAAAAACCTTGATGAGGTCCTTAAAGTGCTGGTACCTAAATTATGGGTTGTTTGGAGTCACTTAACTACTTTTTCATGCACTCTGTCTTACTACCCATTTGAGATATTTACATATTTACACTAGTGAGGTAGAAATGATGAAGGAATAGTATTAAGAAAATCCACCCACATTTATGTGACAGGAACATGAAAAAAATATTTAGGGAAAACCACCCTCAATGTACTCGGTCAAGATTCAAACTCCATTCTCCCCTTCACCAGCAATCCAGTCTATTGCAAGAGTGAAGCCTTAAACCTTGCGACCAAGACGCAGGTTCCTCTATATTAAGGTGGTCTTAGGTGCCCTTATAGGCCTATGTGTAGCTATAGTATTGTACCTTTGAGATTGGTGAATACATCATGAATTATGTTTAAATTCGTGATTAAATTAAAGGAAACATTATGTTAAATAAAAAATTGTGATATCAAAAACCACATACATCATAAAATTATTAAAAATATTAAATTGTAAGGATTTTTGTGAGAACCCATGCAAATTATATTTTTTTATCCATATTTTCCACAATTTTTTCTAAGCAATGTGTCTTACTATGCTTTCGGGTTATACACATATGTACAAATTGTGCTAATGTGTTAGAAGCAAGGAACGTTGAATTTAGAGGAAGTGTACCCACATTTGTGTGGAGGAGGAGTGGAAAATCATTTAGGAAACATGATCCTCAGTACACCTGGCCAACATTCGAACCCTGATCTCCCTGTAATCGGCAGTCCAGCCCAAGGATGCAGAATGTATACAAACCCAAGAACAAGGTTCGGGGTAAAATACAACAATCCAGGGGAAGTTTGGAGAAGGAGAAGTCCAAACATTGTGTTGATGTTTTTAGTACATTCTGGTTCAGATACAGTAGTTTCAACATGTGAAAAATAGTGGCAGGTGTGTTGAAAGAACAATTTATGTTCTGGGGATATATTGGGTCCCCGAAAATACTCTGCACCCCTGGTCTAGCCTATTGCTAGAGTGCTGCCTTAGATCAGGGGTGCCAAACTGGCAGTCCGCAGGCTGCATATTGCACGATCCATGATTGTGTGCAGCCCACAAACCTTTTGATGAATCAATTTACAATGAGGTCCAATTCAACTTATTAAAAACTTTGAAGAAATACATCGTTTGAGATTATGACATTTAGAAATTAGTCGTTATTTGGGTGAATCTAGCAAGTGTGGTTGGTGTACCCCAGATATTTGAAAACCAAATATCCAATATGTGTAATGTTTGGCAGCATTTATTGTGTAAATAGCAGTTTTTTCTTATGAAAAGGAATAAATACCTGAGAGATTATGACTTATGGACACGCATTCATCATAAATTATGAAAATGAAAATAGAGAGTATGTTTTAAAAATTTTATTTCAATCTCAGGTTTTTTACTTGTAATAAGAAGAGGGATTTAAAAATATATATTTTACTTAAATATGTGATATATATATAAATGAACATTTTCTGAAATATGGCCCTTTCAATATTTTCATTTTCCAATGTGGCACTTATGACCAAACAAGTTTGGCAAATCTGCCTTAAGCACAAACTAAAATATACATCATTTTGCTCGGGATTTGATAAGAAATCCAGCAAACAAAATAAGGTCCACCGCAAAGACTTTCAATCTCTTTTATCTTAGATTTAAAAAAACATTTACTAAGAACTTGTAATATTTGTAAAATAAAATCACATACATTGTTGCAGAAACACTTCACTAAAGAGCATACATAAAATAATAGGTCTGAACTTTTAGAGAAACATTGAGAAAAGAGGAACATCTCTGTCCACCAAAGAGCATATCAATCAATTTCAATGGACAAAGAGCTCTAAAAAATGTATATATTTGCTTATGGATAAGAAATGATTGGTTTTATAAGAGTATATTGAAAAAAAATCATTTCGAAAAATAGTCCTACTATAACTTTGCTATGAAAAGTTATTTCATATTTCAAATAACTTAGTTGGAAATACAATCATAATTGACAATTTCTGCTTATGTAAAATACCCTAAACGTCATTTTCACAAGGAAATGAGAGTTGGCATTTTGTTTATAATGTTGAACAATACTTGGAAACCAAATTTAATCAAAATTGTTAAAGCATATTTAGAGAATATTGATTTTTTGTTCTTTGTGTCCTTCAGTAAATTATCCTTAACTTTAGAGTCAAGTTTCTAACAAAAGCCCCTCGGGAGAACCTTATGAAAACCCTAGATACCAAGTTTAAGCCCAAGCAGTAAAACAGTTTCAGCTCTAGGCCAAGATACAAACATACACAGCATCACAAATAACACTTTTTCCATTTCAGGCTCATGAAACATCGGCTTTTATCAAAGTCTCGGGCTCAATTTTTTTACAATCACAATACTTCTCTCTCCGAGCGGTCGAGAGAAAGAAGAAATGGGGAGAAAACTAATAAACGAATATGAAATAATTTATAAAAAGATGGCCTCAGGAAAAAACCGTTAAGAATATATAAATATTAAAAGATACTAATACATTATTGAAAGAGTCAAATGAGCCCTACCTGCTTACATCTACGAGAGCAGGGAACGTTACGAGTAATAAGAAATTGCTTATTACGAGGTAGATATGACTTGGATCGGCTTTCATCTCCTGTGGCCCATTGCCAGGTGGGGCAGTGGTGCACCAAGTGGTCCCCAGCAGCCACAAATTCTTCAGGGGTTATAACTCCCGTATCTCGAAACTTGGATTCCTGAAATAGCATACAAATAATAATGTAGTAAAACATTCATAATTGGCGAGAATAATTAATTATTAATACAAAAATTACTGCAGGAAAATGCTCCAGTACTGATGACTTCACGGGGAGCTTCTTTAACATTGTAAATGTATATTTAAATAAATTTGTCAATCCAAATTACAAATTTTGATCGTAAATAATTAAAAAGTATCAAATATTGTTGTAATATTATAAGTTTTTCTTTTAAAGCCAAAGTTTGAGTCCGTACATTTTTACAGACTCTGATTCCACCCAAAATTGCTTCTGACTCCAAAGCCCTGGAATAAACTAGTAATTAATTTTCATAAATGTTAAATAATGCTTAGCCTACAATGTATTGATCTAATTGAGGACAATGAAAGAGATTCATACAGCCTCAAGTCTTAAGATGACTTAAAATGTGTTACAAATAATATGTAGCCTACATTAATAAGAAAATTCAGCTTGAGCCAAGCATCATGATGTAGTTTTCTGGATTGTCCATAGAAAAAGACAGCAGGATTGACATAATTTTACACTATAAAAAAATATAACAAGCTGCACCTTTCCAAATAAAATGTTTTAAAATAAGAAAAGATATTTTAGTCATTTAAAGATGATTATCAATTATTATTTGTCTAGTGAAGAAAACGGACAATTGAGATACCTTGTGTCTCTAAGTTAATAAGAAAAGAGAATGTAAGAGTCATTAAAGCAGATTAACTTCTAGAAATGAAGGGTTGATTTGAATAAGAGCTCAGGTAAAAAAAAAAAAAAACACTTTCAGGAGATACTTTTCTCGAATCATGAATACATACATGTTTCTTCATTTTTTAATTTCCATTATTAAACCAATATTTTTTATTACAAGTATTTTTCATACTAGAGTTTTTTAAAAATTTACAAAATAAAGCTCTAAAACAATCCAAATGAGCCCTCATTCAGCAAAAAAAAAATCAATTTTGAGCCCTCATTCAGCAAAAAAAAAAAATCAATTTTGAGCCCTTATCCAAAAAAAGTAATATCAATTTTTATTTTTTAAAAAAAAGTTTATTTTTGTACATTTTATGTGCTTAGTAATCTTGCATAAAAAGAATATGGATCCTATTTTGACATGTACCCTAATTTTAAAAGATATTTTTTCATAAATAATACTTGTCAAACATAGTTGTAATTATTGCTTTTGGGTTCAATCATGGCTACTTATCTTACTACACACTAGCTATAGGCTTATTGCCGCTTTAAACCAAACATATTTTTAGTAACCCATTATTTTATTAGTTTGAGTACACTTATACAATATTTTACAAAAATAAAATTGCACCACACAACAAAAACACCATAATATACTTAGTGTTTTTTTCCCCCCGCAACACAATGTCCATTTGGCACCTTTATCTCCACCATTTTGGTAGGAGTGAGGAAGGCACAGTTTAAAGTTGATGTACCTGCATTTTCATGAAGTGTGTTTGGAAATCATTTAGGATAAGAGACACCCGGTGCAACCAACTGGGATTTGAAACCCGATCTCCCCATCTCCAGCAGTATGGTCTATTGGGAGAGTGAAGCCTTAGACCATTTAACTACCGGTGTTGGTTTCACTGTATTCTTCGAGCCAAAAAAACAAAATGGCATGAAAGGGTTTATTTTAAATGTTACATTTCTACTTTTCTTATTGCTTTATTCAGCAAAATTACGTTCCTCAGCAACATCCTCTGATAAGACCAGAGTGTTATAAAAATTGTGGTGCACTGGAGGAATGTAATTCAACAATCTTTTAATGTCATTAAGTTTAGCCTTTTCATTTGGGCTTTTGCCATTGTATTGTAATGGCTGTTCTTCATTCAAATGATTTAATTTTTGTGATTTTGATTTCAGCAGAAAAGGATGGTTAACTTCTATTGTATGCCACTCTTCACTTTTGTGTATTTAAAGTGACTATGTTTTTTCTAAACCTAATATGAGCAATATTATTGATGATAAGTTTATCCCCTGTGGATGTCTTTAAGGTATTCAAAGCATGTTTTAGTATCATTTTACTTACAAGATAAAAATCTTTAGACTCCATGAGAGTGGTGCGGAAAGTGTTATGATGAATCAGTCTGACAGATTCACTTGGACAATAGACTGTTTCCCAATGAAAATGGAATCCCCAAGAATGATTATTGAAGCTATGTTGGTCAATACATAATGAATTAACAATACACTTACCAAATTTTACCTATCGGATAAATAGGCCTACCCAAATTCAAATTATAGTTACTATATATTTTTTTGATAAAGGCTTAACACTAGCATATAAGCCCATATCCAATAAGAAAGTAAAATTTACTTTTGGAAATGAGCTTGTGTTGATTAGATGAGTCCATATCCAGAATAAAAAATACAACTATATTTGGATAAGGGCCTATCACATACAAGAGTCCTTATCCAGTTAAAATATTTTGAAATGCAGTGTTTTTAGAGGCCTATCTGATTGCATATAGGTCCATATCCATAAGTCTTGTTGTTTTGGATAAGGAGCCACAACTATTGTGTTATATTTCTTCATCATACTTTGTAAGAACATGAGTCCTTATCCAAAGAGGACATTTTCACCAAAAACTCAATTTCTTGGCAAAAATTAGATGAGCCCTTATCCAAATAACCCTTCAAATGTACCTGCTTTTAAGAAACAAGTTGACAATTTAAACAAAAGGTTTAATGTGGATTTTTTTTAATCAATAGGCCTACGTGCAACGGGACTCAAATTACTTTTTTTAAGTGACTAGACTAAATTATTTTAATATAAAAAGAGCTTCAACCAAAGTAGGTAACTGGTTAAAAAAAATCCATTTATTTAAAGTATTTAACATACACTTTCTGAACTGAATGATTTTATCAGCATACAACTTATAGTCTTATAAACTAGCTTAAATCTAGAACAGACACAACACCCAGACCCCAGTCATCAATTTATAACTGTGAAAGAGGAAACCCACATTTCACACATAGATTTTTCAGCCATGATGAGAATCAAAGCCGGGACCCTTAGCTTAGTAGACAGACTGCGCTAAGGTGTCAGACAACTGATTATCAAGCCTGCAAATTTATTCTTCCTTAAAGTTTATTTTTTAATTTTTTTTACTGTTCAGCACAGGATGCACATTTCTGTTTGAAATAAACATAAACCTTAACTAGGCCTTATCTGGTGGATGTGGCCAGAAAACTTGCTGTACACAATATGATTTTTTTTTAAATTTACCACTAGCACCGCATCTTACCACCCGTTTGGGTTATATGCTTTTGTGTTAATTATGCAAATGGTTTTAAGGATTGGGAAGGTCATATTTAGAGGTAATGTGCCCACATTTGGGTGGAGGGAGTGAGGAAAACCATTTTGGAAAAACCACCCTCAGTACACCCGACCAAGATTTGAACCTCAATCTCCCAGTCATCTGCAGTCTAGTCTACTGAGAGAGTAGTGCTTTAGACCATGCAGCAGTGAAGTGGGTCTAAAAACAATTATTATTCAAAATTTAGTTTGAGGTGTATTATGTGTTTGAGGCCGAGAAGCATGGCCTACAGATAGGCCCATTCTGTGACATATGTGATTTAGCTTTTTTTTCTCTAATCAATCTGTCTTTTTTTCATTACCTAGCTTAAGTAAGTATATCATAGAATAGGAATATTTTGTTTGAAAAAAAAATCATATTTGAGTGTGACGATGAGCCAGAACATTCCAAATTTGATAACTTTGCTAGGATTTGTGGAAACAAGTTACCTAATTAAAATATTTGGGTCTATACACTATTTAGACTTAAAAATTATATATTATTACTATATTTCAACATTTGACTTCCAGTGGGTGTGTCCGTTTAAGTATTTCCTGTCTTTCAGTTTAGTGTTAATGGATCCATTTTGATTTTGCTATTGTAAAATTGTTTTTGGATGTGCAAGAGTGTTTTTGATTAGATACCACTAGAAAGAAATTTGTTTGATGCAAAAGAGCAGAGTGTTGTTACTGCAGACAATTCTAAGTGTATTACAATAATCATATATATAATATATACATAGCTTTAGTTGTTTAATTTTACAGTTTTTTCAACGATATTTGGTACTATGTCACTTAGGTGAGTATGGTTTTTAATTTGCTCACTATGAAAAAGTTTTTTAATATATTATTATTATTATTATTATTATTATTATTATTAGCACCGCGTCTTACTACCCGTTCGGGTTATACGCACTTACGCTAATGTGTAATGGTAGGGTGATTGTGAGATGAAATGGAGGACCTACAGTTTAACGTGGGATCCGAACCACGGTGGAGGCCTGGCATTCCTCACATTCACAAGTTGTGATTAATACACATCTTGTCAGTTTTTTAATATAGAATAATCTTAAATTTATTATCATTGACTTGCTCACATTCTTGAGTGTGTATAATACTTGTCCTATAAGCTTTGTGATTTTCATCTTTAAAAAAATATAATTGGCCTAAGAGGTAAGTTCTCGAGTTTCATACATAAATTTATTTGTGAATAAGAGGTGCTGGTTGGGTACACTGATAAAAACACTACTTTAGAGTCGTCTTGAACGGAATTAAGCTAAAAACATGCACAATTGCCATAAAAACCTGTTCGGGTTAAAAAAAAAGTTATTATACATTCTTTCTAAAATTGTATAGGCCTAAGCCAAGCCATGTGTTCTGCACCTGTCACTGTTGATAGCTGAAAGATCAAGGTTGACTGCTATAGCATACATTTTAAGAAAAAAATTATCTATTAGATTCTTCATACAGCGAGCCGAATGTAAAAAACGCATGCGCACTATTATTCTTGTCAATCAGTATATAGCCTAGACCTAATAATTTATAAGACCTTGCTCTACAATAAAATAATTTTAAATAATAACAAACCTTCAACACAGGTGTTAAATACTCGGCAACACCAAGCGCAGTTCCTTTTACGGTGTTAATAACATTCTGCATTGTCGCTTGGAGGACGAAAATATATGTGTTGCATCAAATTATTTGCACTAGAGTGAAGAAAATAAACTTCAAGATGCAAATAGATTAAACGTCAATTTAGGGTCTAAAGTCTTAAATTGGGATAAACTATTCAACATCCACACGCCCATTACCAACACAAGAAAAACCAATAGAAAATTAGTTCAGAAAATAATTATAGATGGCGCTCTAGGAAATATAGTTTCGTAGAAAAAGGAGATACGTAAAGGGGGGAAAAAATAAATGAAAAACTAGCAAACATTATGTTTGAATGAGCCTATTACCTACGAATCAGACTAATCAGACCTAAACGATGTGAAGTAATTTTTTTAAAGTAATATATCTTTCTCTAAACACATTTTTAAAGGCGATCGAAAGCCCAAACCAAAATTTGTGTTAAGAGCATAAAGCGGGATCCTAATAGGAAATTCAATTCTCTATACAATCATATAAGTGTTCGCAGGCCTAGAGCCTACAAATCTGAGCAATATGACCAAAACTTGGGGAAGAACGGGATTTTTTTAAAAGAAAATCCTCCATTACACACTTCTTTAAGGCGCTCCAGCGCTCAAACCAGAATTTGTGTCAAGAGCACAAAACGGGGCTCTGATAGTAAATTCAATTCTCTATTTAACCATATAAGTATGCATAGGCCTAAACCCTATATATCTGAGCAATTTGACCAAAACTTGGGGAAGAATAGGACTTTTTTAGTTTACACATATAATTAAGGCACTCCAGGGCACCAAACCCGAATTTGTGTCAAGAACACAAAGGGTGGCCCTAAAAGTAAATTGTATTCTCTAGCCAACGATATAAGTGTGCATAGGCCTAGACCCTACAGATCTGAGCTATTTGACCAAAACTTGGGGAAGCACGGGATTTTTTTTAAGGAAAATCCTCAATTACACACTTCTTTAAGGCGTTCCAGCGCACAAAAAAGAGACATGATTGTGAGAAAAAAACACAAGAAATATTTTTGGCTAAACCAACTTTAGAAAAAAAATCTAATCTAGATTTTGTGAAAAACATTTTTGGCCAAAAGATATTCTACGAGAGTGTATTGTAGCAGATAGTGATGAAAGAGTTTTGCAAAAGGAAAGTGTGCGATTTCTTTTTTTAATCTAAGATTAGATTTTCTCTTGATTATTTCCACATGGCTTGATCAATGTTTGCAATATTAAAAAATAAAAAATGCTGCTGGATATTAGTTACCACCACTCCTATGTCGTTGGCTATTTGTGTGTTTATTTATAAATTATAGCAGTGATTGTTCTATTGCCTGAACTTTAATTATTATGTATATACCAAAGTAAGAAAGTATATTTTTTAATTTGGGATGGTGCTCTAGAACTGATACAAGTAAAACATTATTTTCTCAAACCAGCAAGTCATTAAGAAATTTCTATTACCATTTATACTTGCAGGTAAACGGCAAATCAAATGATACAAGTCCATATATAGGCCTATTTAATATAATTGGTTTTGTAATATTCAGACATCTAACTAGAATCAAAATCCAGACGAAGGACATTTATTTGCACTTGAAAGGTTAGAAGGGTTAAGTAAGAAGTTGACGATGCTCAAAAACTACCCATATATATTTCACTTATTTTTGTTAAATATTAAAAAATTGATAGTTTTTTGTATCAATACACTCACAAAGATATGGCAAATTGAGAAAACTAAAATTATATTATTTGAATTCGAAAGTATTTGACAACATCACATTAAAAAAGCACCACTATTTGTTTAGTTTTTTAATGGCACTTGCCACAAAAGTATTAAATTATTCATAGTCCAACTGAAACTGTTCACATTCTTATGTTTTAAACTCTTTTAATATGACTGTACTACAGCTTGGTTATAACAATCGATATGTTGCTGCAAGTAATATCAATACAGTAATTTAATTAAATAATATTTAGGGATGATAGGTACTATCAATAATGGTCTTGGCGCTTAGGTCAAATACAGTATTTGAAAAATGTCTACTTGAAGGCGGGAAACAAATCTGGAACCATTATAAAGAGGTAAGAACCAAATTACCATGTTTAAATCTCATTTTTTTAAATAATAAAACTATATTAAAACTTTATAGACTGTATGCAAAAACGAAATGAGTAAACGTGAAAGGTGAGTGGTAATGATTTGCCTTGGTATTGAGCCTTCTGCAAGTACGTACCCTCTAAGATAGTTAATTAACACCACTCACACTTTCGAATGTGAATTAATATTTTTTAAATCCACTCAAAAATCACATTTCTTATACACTCTTCACGTTTGCTTATTTCACTCTTGCATTCTGCCTTATCCCTTTATTGAAGGAAATACTCTAATTTTCGTATTCAGACAAATTATCCTAAATGCTACACTTCAGGATTAAATCAAAAATCCCCTCAGATGCTATGAGCTAGATGGTAAGATTGATTTATGCCTTAGTCCCTTCATACATCAATACATTGTTAAATAATAATTTATATCCATGTTTATATGATCAAATTTTACCAATCAAATAACTTGCATGTGATTTATAATACAGTATTTCAAATTTAAATGATCTTAAATCGATGAGCAAATGATTAATTGTAATTTGTATGTTATCATTTGATGTGGGATATTCTTTCTATTCACTAGTTATTAGATTCGGGATAAAGTAATTACTGTCTAACAGTAAAATGTAAACTTGAAGGTTCAAACTTCTCTTAAAAATTTAAATATATTAAATAAATTAATACATATTTAGGGAGATACTAAACGTTAGTGTCCCCCAAATGTATCCTACCTAACCTCCGAATGTATCACTTTTAGCATCCCACGACCATTATTTCGTCTTTACAGCCAGTCCTGTGTCCATATTCTTTTCCTACGCTCCCTCTCATAATTTTCAATATCATTATTAATAATTAATGCAGCTGCTACACCCAAAATTAATCTCTGACGTTCCATAAATATTTGCACTAGAACCTAGTACCAAACTAGCAGTGTGTGAATACTCTAGTACCGTTTCTATTGTACTAGCTAGTATACTGATATCTAAGCGCTAGCGCACACTTGATTTCTAGTACAAGCAAGTGTCGTTTGATAGTAGCTTTAGCATGATAATATTATTAATGTAAAATGTGAATTTTTGATTAAATAGGTGGATCCCTATTTGAAAACTTATTTAATGATTATCGTTTATTCCGAATGTCTTATCATTTTATATTAATTAAAATATTCTTACCAATCAAATTAAATCTTATTAAGTTAATTTAAAATAAAAATACTTACTTGTAATTTCCATTTCTGTTGCAACCTCAAGCCATATAATCCTAGAATTAACTCTATTATGATATAGATTGCTTCTTAAATCCCACAAACTCTTTCTTTCAAATACCAAAGTTATTAACTTTTCACAGTCCACCATTTTACCATGTCTTTCTCAAGATAAAATACAGATGATCTCTTGAAAATAGGACAGTTTGGCAGAAAAAAATAAATCGATTTGAATCTGTCTGATGTCGGGCGTATTTGGCTGAACTTTATGGTTGTACTATGACAAGTAAATGGAAGACCATGAGATTTAAAATATCGGAGGAGTACGCCCTAACAATATTTCGGTCAAATACGGTGCTACTGTGACAATAACCTTAGCTGTGTCACGCGGTATACTTCTTGTATTCTGTATTGTTCAGTTGCCAGCCGTTCAATTCCACTAAGTGCTTCAAGTGGCTGACCCTATTTCCAAATATTATATCTATTATTGAGTCACTGAGACCACTAATTTAAATTATTCAAGTATTGAGAAAATGTCTAGATAGCAGCACCTATGTAAACCATCTTACAACCATTGTAGCACAGACTTCTAAGATTTTTCGCGTTAACTTGATCTGTGATTCATTGTGAATGTAGAGCTTTTTAACTTACTAAGAACTTGTTCTTATTAATTTTATATTTTCTTTTATTACTCTCCAAAACCTTTACACAGGCAGGTAACTTATCATTATTTATATATTAAAATTGACATAAAAATAAAATATGTATTCTAATTTACCGATTAAATAAACTTTTCACCCATGATGCACAAAAAGTCAAGTATGGAAATGAGAGTTTACATATGGAGGATAGTTTGGTTTTGGATTTTAATATTGTCTTGTAGCATGTCACTGATTAATTTCCTTTCAAAGTAGGATGATATTTCGGTAGTAGACTAAACCCGCCTCGGTGGCGTAGTTAGCTAACGCTCTAGTTGTGTTGAGCTCGACTGCCGAGGACGGGGAGATCGAGATTCGAATCACGGTTGGGAGAACTGAGTGGGGTGTTCCTAAATGGTTTTACACACTCCCTCCACACAAAAGCGGGTTCACTTCCTCTATATTCAACCTTCCAATTTCCTAACCCATTAGCCTAATTAGTACTTAAGCGTATAACCTGAACGGGTAGTAAGACCCGGTGCTAAATAAATAAAATAGTAGACTAAAAAACAAAAAGGTGCTTTTATCTCACTATTGAGGGCAAGATTTCCAAACTTTTTAAACTTATGGAGACCTCGTAAGCATGCTAAAAAAAACATGCAGAACTCTCCTGAAAATATTTAAACTAATATGAAAATTCATTAATGACATTTAGGACATTTTTCAAGTATAAAACAAAGGGAAAACATCACAGGTTCTGTTTATGCCTTTGGCAAACTGTCCTTTATTCATATTTGGAATCCCAATTACTGATGATATTTTAGTGTAAAATTACTTATAAATAATATCATTAAATGAAGATTGTACGCTCTATCTGTTCCAATCTCGGCAATTTTTTTAAACAACCAAAATATTTATATCAGCCGTACATTCTTATATACACATGAACATGTATAATGGATTAGAATGGAAAAAAACAACCAAAACCTTTTTAATTATAGATGAAAAAGTTACTCACCTAAGTTACAAGTTATATTCAAGAACATAATATTGATGAAGTCGTCCGAATAACAAGACAACACCTAGGTTAGCCTATATCTGAATAGTATGTGCACTTGTGCACTTAACAGCACACTTTAATCAAACGCTTCTAGCACCCTAAAATGCATAGGGTGCAAACAACTTTTCAAACACTGAAATATACCTAGAGCTGTCTGGTGGCCACTTATGAAAGATGTGTTTCCATGGCAACGAGATTGATTTTTGAAAGTGTTTTGTCTATAAGTTCATTCTACTGTCCGTATAATGAATAAAATCAAGAGTATACACTTGAAATTAATTCTAAAAATATGGTATTTGGGCTGTGGTGATAAAAGTAAAATAGATAAAATTTAATTTATTGTTTAATCCTATTATTATTTGCTAAACAGTACCAAAAGATTCGTTCATCATAATTTTTTAAAATAGGAGCATGTTTGTCAAGTTTTTTTTAACTATCGGTATCTTAATTTTGTTTTAAAGCATAAGTACAGAGGCCACTAGGGCATTAAAAATGAATTTACTTAGATTAAAATCTCTTGTTTTCAGGCATTCTCAATATTTTACAAATAACTACACTGATCACACTGAATAGTTAAGTCCACGCCAAAAGTTACACACAAAATTACAGGGTTACCGATTACCAAATAACATGTAAATGTCTGCATATTTATATTACTTAACTATCAGTACCACAGATCATGTCTTAATAAATTTTTATTTTCCAAGTTATTAATCTTATTATAGTATAATTATTAGGTAGGCCTAGTATTTCTATATTTAGTTGTACCTATAGGCTTACATCTTTTTGAAACTAGAACTATATTTTTATTATAAAAAGAGATTTCCACTCTACAGAAAGAAATTTAGCCAACTAACACATATAAATAAACAAATAATACAAGAAAACAGTTTGGGTAACACTTTGTGTTTTTTTTAGTCAATATAAAATCACTATTTAGTCAATATAAAACGTTATTTTAACTAAAGTGCGCGATAAAAGGCAAGTAGTATGTGCCCCATAGTAAAGTGTGCTATAAGGGGTGTAAATGTACACTTAAAGATAATTCAGACACCACAAAAAAAAACTTACACCCTTTAAGTCGACACCATTGCAACTTTCAAGTGCACTTAGCTTCCAAGGGCCCTTAGATGAACTATTTGGATACAGCCCTTGTTTAAATTCATTATTACGACACTTTCTCAACCCACCTTAACCTAACCTTTTATAATTATAACACTTTACCAAACCCATCTTATGAAACAGTATCTCTATATTTTATTCACTTTATTACATGTACAAAAAATTAAGTAGAATCAAATTACACCAAGATATATGCATGCTTTTGAATTAATTAACACCCCACTCTTTAACTCTAAATGCAGATAAATTTGCGGTCGCCTTTACCCAACATAGGGTGTGGGATGATTTAATTAGGCTACAACATAAAGGAGACTGCCTATGTGGTCTAGTGGCCATAGTTCCTAGTTACAAATCCAGAGTTTGATCCCCGTTGCTTCTAAAATTTATCTGTGAAGCAGTGGGTCTGGAATAGGATAAAACATTGATAGTCAAATCAAACACTACCGACTATTTAGTTTTTGTACGTTTTGTAAGGATTGAGAAGGATATTTTGAAAGAAAAATGAACACTCATTTATGGGGAGGGAAAGTGGGTAACCATTTAGGATAAAGTTCTTCATTACATTCGTCCGTGATTCAAACCTTGACCTCCCCGCGACCAGGAAACTTGAGATGAGACTGACACCTTTGTCAACATACTCATTAGTACAGGTCCCAAATAAATTACATTAGTTCATCCGTGTTGGTCATTGACAGTTCATCTATATAGTTAGTAGTTTACAGTGATATAAATGGGTAAAACATGATCAGTGGGGGAAAAAAATTCTGCAAAACCTTGGAAAGCCAGGGAATTTGAAAAGTGAATTCCTGTGGCCACCTTGATTTAGCACAGTTACAAATTTATTTTACACAAAAAGCTATACTTTGTTCTGGTAATAGTGGAGAACAACATGGACTCAATTAATAAATAAATTGA
The DNA here is from genome assembly GCA_902155825.1 of Timema genevievae. Lineage (NCBI taxonomy): Eukaryota > Metazoa > Arthropoda > Insecta > Phasmatodea > Timematidae > Timema > Timema genevievae. The sequence continues at coordinate 326,891 of CABFWO010000239.1, read as the reverse complement.
AGTATTTTTTATTGTAATACAGTACAGTTTGTACTTATATTACCCTTCATCTACTCTAAAAGATTACCTTGTATTGTTCCACTATGGTGTAATACATCAAGGTAAATAGAGTATACATGAGTGTATTCATTGATATTTGTATAGAAAATTTAATCATATCATAAAGATAAAAACACTTAAAACAAAACATATCATTTGTACCGTTTTACAAAATAATCATGGATCTTTTCAAATGGAAATAGAAGCTACAAAGGACAAACATGTGACATAAACATTCAAAAACAGATATTAATATATCAACAGCTCATTTTTTAGCTTGCATGCCGGTTCTAAAAGAAAATAATTCAGCACTTGATTTAACTAAAGAGGAAAAGAAAGCAGCTTTTGATTTGACAAAATCAAAGTATTAACTATCAAGTTCACTTCTATAATTGATTATCAAGTCAGACTTCTTCAGCAAGTGCTGAAAGGATCTTTTCATCATTAGAGTCAATGCATTCAAAACTACGTAATTGATTAGGCATACAGAAAGGCTCTAAACTTGTGTTTCTCTCTAAAGTATTTAATACTAATAGTGATGTGAAATAGTAAACAGAAATATATTTTCAACAAGACAAAAAGTGTTTATATAGTTATTCTCTATTTTGCAATTTAAATCATTCATAAACTTGTTGGTACAGAATGTTAGTGCTTTTTGAACCCAACTTAAAGGTTTAGTAAATCAGTTTTAGTATTATACAATGCCATTAATTATTTTGTTCTTTATTTACTAATATTGTAATATTTAATTGACATGCCTTAATGAAATCTCTACATTGTTGTTCTCAAAATAACACCATATTTTATGATTCGGCTCTTAATTTGCTTGTAAATTATAATTTTGAACAAGATGTATGTTGTTTAGTTAAAAGTATAATTCAGACTTGTTACTTCACTTCAAGTTGAGAATGGACATACGTAGTTAATAAGAAGCCACAAACAGTTTAAATTAATTCAAACAAAATATTTGTTATTAAACCGGGCTAAAACAAAAAAAAATAATTTGTTTTTAAAAAATGTATAAAAGTACTGCGCAGTAGTTGTGTGACCTGGAAACATTTTAACTTATGAAAAGGTGTGCAGGTGACTGCAACTAAAACATCACCCTCACATAGACAACTAAACATCCGCGTAGATGACTAATCTCTAAAGTGTGCTATTGTAATGCAGTGCTCATTTTTCAAATAAGATAATTGATGCGGGCATTTGTAACCTATAGATCATTTTGTTCTCAAGCATTTGCTTTCTCTTTAGGATTGCTTTGGCCAAACTAATGAAATTGTCAAACTGCTAATCCACATGAAATAATTCTAAACTCATGATTGATAAGGATGACTTTCCGTATTTTGCAGGTTATAATGCCGGCTGCAGAGGAGGTGATGCCCAGCTGGGCTGATGAAGTGGAGGAAGAAGACACCCTTCCTCCCTCCACAGAGGTCTTTGAGAATGGTTTCAAGGTCATTACTGAGTATAAATACAATGATGACAATAAGAAGGTTAAGGTGGTGCGAACCTTCAAGATCGAGCACATGATTGTGTCCAAGACGATTGCTTTGAGAAAGGTATGGCCCAAATTTGGCCAGTCCAAGGGGGACAAACCAGGCCCGAATCCAGCCACAACCATCAGTGCTGAGGATGTATACATGCAGTTCATATCCAATAAGGAGGAAGAGAACAAGACCGAGGAAGACCTGGTAGACAAGCTCAAGTCCATGGGCGAGAAAGGAGTGGTCAAATGTCGTAAGTGCAATGGTGATCACTGGACCACCAAGTGCCCTTATAAGGACACAGAGCTACCCGGTGGAAAGGTGCCTGCAGATAGCGACAAAAAGCAAGGTGGCCCTAGCAGCAGATGATAAAGCTAAACCTGTGGCAGGCTCCAAGTATGTACCACCCAGTATGCGTGACGGAGGTAACAAACGGGGTGAGAGCTTGAGTAACCCGCGACGTGATGACGCCACAGCCATCCGCGTGTCCAACCTCTCAGAGGGCACCACCGAGACAGACTTGGAGGACCTGGTGAAACCGTTTGGACCCATCCAGAAACTGTACCTTGCCAAAGACAAGGCAACAGGCCATTGCAAGGGCTTCGCTTACATCCACTTCAAGTTCCGATCTGATGCAGCTAAAGCCATTGCAGCCCTCAATGGACATGGCTATGACTATCTGATTCTAAATGTTGACTGGTCCAAACCTCCGGCCCAGAGTAATTAAAATACCACCAGGTTTTAATATTCTTTTTTATTTCTGACTCTTTTGAGTATGGTAATTAAAATACTAAGCATCAGGTTCTTTTCATTTGATGACTTCTTACCGTTTATATACTTCATTTCACATATTATGTTTTTTCCCAATATTTTTCTCAGATTATTGGCTTAGCTTAAGCATGGAGATACTTAATAGCGAAGTTTCATTATATAAGTCAAAGTAAAATTAATAATGTAAATATATATTTTGCTTTGTGAGCTATCTCTAGTAAGCGATTTGTAAATAAATTGTATGGATACATGTGTGCATTAGTTTAATAAATGCATAGCACAAGAAAACATGTTGCAACACTTGATAAATTTAATCCCATGCTAAGACATCAGGCTTACTCTTTAGTGGCCAGGAAAATACATCCTTTTCCATTGACAAGCTTTACTGGCTGCATGGTTTATAGCGTGAGCAAGATTTATCTTGAGATTTAACTGAGTATACTGTACATCTTTGAACAAGTTATAAAGTTTATTGGGTGTCATTTTTCTATACTTATCATTTTTGCCAGGCCCAATATAATATACTTTGCCTAAGTTAATCTTTATTGGATTTGTGAAAACCTTTTGTATCACGATTAAACCCCTACAACAGGAATGTCAGAGGAAATCCTCACATTTGCTCTAGTGGCTGAAAAAAAAGTCTGTATGCCTATATTACACAATTCTGAATAAAATAAAAATGACTTACTTTGTAATTTATTCTTTGCGTTTTAATATATAGAAATAAATATTTGCTGAGAAAAGTCAACACACTATAATATTTCTGTAACATTCCTATTTTAATGTGTGGTTTGGACATTTAAGGAAATAAATACGTATTTAAAAAAGTTAAAATACATAAGTCTTTCTTTAATGTACTATGGTTTGAGAAATTACAAATATTATATCTTATCTGAAAGTTATTTTAACCTGCCATCAGTCGCATGTCATCTGAGAGATGAATTAGCTACGTAGTTTCCCACTATTTAGGTTGTTAGGGGTGAGGTATGGTCAATCTCTTAGTATCTTTTTGGCTCCCTTTCCTTCGTTGGGCAGTTGAGTCAGAGCCTTGATGTAGTGAATACTAAGGTCATAACAGTAGTAATAATCTCTTGGATGAGTCGCGCCTAAACGTCTTTTATACAAGCTCTAAATATATCATTTGCTATGTTTTTTTAGTACCCAGGAAATTTTTTTATACTTGTAATGTAGCAAGATTTTCTTGAAATAAAAATGTATTAAAAAAAAAAGTAAGAACAAGTATTATTTGTGCTGTATTTCATGTGGTCATCTAGCAGATGACTCGCGCCTCATGGTGTAGGCACATTTTCCTATATATTTTCCTATCTCTTAGATTACACGCGTCTCATGGCGCAAGTACGATTTTCGCCAATTTACTAAAAACCTCCCCCCAAAAAATAAAAAATGTTTATGATGGTTTTAAGCATCAGTTTCATTAACTAAATCTAAATTCAACACATACAAAGTGTGTCAAAACTAATAAATAACATTTTTTTTAGTAACATTTTATCTCAGGAAGCAAATATTGCAAGATAATCTGTCAGATGACATGCAACCGATGGTGTAAAAACACAGGCGCGCCTGATGGCGGGTTAATTGTGTTTATTTGTATTCAACCTTACTAGCTTATACATATTAAAATATTATGTTAACTGCACATCTCAACAAATAATTATATCAAGCCCTTTTTAAATATTGAGAAACGGTTAAGATGTCTATTTAATAATAGACAAGACTACATTGACTTATGTCACTTCAATGTATTTCATTAGATATGGGTGAACAAGGATTCAGAGTTTAAACAAAAACATCTTAAAAGCGTGATTTAATACACATTTATTCTCGATCAAGCAACTATGAAATGTAGATTTTCTGGACACAAAATTGTTTCATTTTTGAAGTGCTTGAATAAAATTAATACCAGTGAGGAGTATGAAAGAGCCACAACTATCTTTATTTTTGTTGGAATGATTTGACATCTAAACTTTGAATCACGATCTCCACCAGCTGTGAACTATTCTAGAAAACAATCAGCATTGAAACATTTAATTTATCCTTTAGATAACATTTTTCTGCTATATATGACAGTTCAAAGGTGCTAATCTAAAATGCTTCTAAACCACCACCTTGAAATCTTATTCATTTCTTGGCCAAGTTAAAATGGTATATTTCTCAGGTAATTACAGGAATTTTCCACTTTTTGCTAAGCCTAGGTGAGCTACCTTATTTCTAAACTCGTCTAAGATCTTTACATCCACAACTGTCCAGATTGACCTTTTCCCTAACAGTTCTTTTCGGGGGCAAGAACTCTCCAGCACTTCCCCTAGATCCAAAATTTCTTTCTAACTACACGAATTAGATTCTAACATATTAATTTCACTTTTCCTTGTTTTATTAAGTAACAGTCTTGTTTGTTCTTGTAACAATTGCCACTCTAGTTACATCATTGGTTTATCAAACATCCATTTGTTATCTTTATTCCTCCACTAGCTTTTTTTCTTCCAAATACATTTAAGTATATGAAGTGAGAAAAGTCTAATCATCTGTTTCCAGCTTGTGGCCCAGTTAGTTTAGTAAAATGTCTCAAACTTCCTCCTGCCACCATTCTTCTCTCATTTGCATACTTTCTTTTATTGGCTTTTCCTATATCTTTTGTAATGTAACACAACCACTTGAGCAAAACACAAACAATGAATATGGACTGTTTGAAAAAAGATCACTAAAATATAAACTGAGCAGTTGGTGTTTATTAGGATGTAAGTACTTGCAATACAAGCTAACAGGATAGACAAAATAAAGTCTAGCAAGAGGCTGTAACATTATAGAGCTCACGAGATATGGAAAAACTATACTGAAGAAGTCATCTGCATACGATAAACAAACAAATTAAGTACTAAATAGCCCTGTTGATGTTCACAACATAATTAAGCGACCATAAATGTTCTTTCCCGCGAGAAAGAATGTCGTGTTGGAACAGGACGAGTAGCTCACGCAAAATAACGGCGCATGGAAAAAACCTCCCTTGTCCACACACAATAAGAAGTCACTACAAGTAATCGCTTAAGATTTGAAGTGACGTTTTATTATCAAGGGAAATACTGTGTATGGACAAAAACTATCATTTATCGTGTCATCCAGAATAGCATGGTGTCTTGTATAAATTTACAACATGATTATGTTATCCCATGGAGTTTCTAGTGGTGTGTGCAGCATAAGGTGAAGTAACAAGGATAGTGGGTGACAAAAAAAATGTATTGTTGCCTGTGCTGTTATTGGAATGTCTACTGTTAACAGCAACCGGAAGATACATTTCTGGCAAAAGAAGTGGCTAGCTAAAAAGGAAACATTAAGTTTTCTAAGCTATTTTCTGAAAAAGAGAGTATTTGACTGTAGTATTTTTGCAACAAAATCTTGATCGGCTTTTGGGTCCACTTTGCATTAAAATTCTATCAGAGCATCATATCCATAATTTTTTTAATTTCTATTCACATACTCTTTATATTTCACCTTCCATAATGCCAGGTGCAACTTGTACATATCTATAAATTTTGTTAAAAATTCTTTGCTAGCATGACGAATGTCAATCATGTTTAATACAACTAAAACACTTCTAAGCACAGTATAAACTTAAACACTCACAGAGTAAACACAGTTCAGGCAAAAGCACGCGGTGTGGAGTGGATTAGTGCAACCTCAACAATAGAGGAAACAACACTCCACAGGAAAGAGCCTCATAAACCATCCTGCGCTCAATCATGGGGTGTGGAAATGCCCACTAACACACAGTCAATAAATTAATAGGCCCTTTCGTTCTCACTCATAAGCGTTCTCGTGTGCAGATATAATCAGTCGGTTTAGAAAGTGCACGTTAAATACCTTAAATAATAATATTTTACAATAATTACCAAGTCACATCACTGCAAGAAATTTTAAAAGGATGATTCTCGTTGAATGTCACTGTGAACTTACTAATACTCCAATCAAGGGATGAGGGACAGGTTGTGGTATGTTGATAGTGTCTCAATCACCTTATCTTGAATTTCAACATTTTCTTCAACTTCATCTTCTCCAGTACTTCCCTCAGACTCTACACAAAACATTTCACCACTCTCCGATTCACTCATACTAGTAGTGTCATTGTAGTCCAAAAATTACGAAAACCGTGATATTACAATAATTACTTCCCCATGTAATTGTAATATTACTTTTTGTACCTCCATAAATTATTACATTTAACATGCACCCGCCTTGGCAGCATAGTAAGCTAACGCGCTAGTTTTGTGTTCTGCTTGACTGCCAAGGACAGGGAGATCGAGGTTCGAATCTCGCTCGGGTGAACTAGGGTGGTTTCTCCTAAATGGTTTTCCACTCTCCCTCCACGCAAATGCAGGTTAACTTCCTCTATATTCAACCTTCACAATTCCTATCCCATTAGTTTAATTAGTACTTAAGCGTATAACCCAAACGGGTAGTAAGACGTGATGCTAAGTATTATTATTAACATATATGTTGATAATATTAATTTATTTTACTCTCATATTAAAGTAAATTTTATTTATTGTAGAACTACTGGTACAAGAAGTCCAAGTATTGCTATGTTTTATGCTCGTAGCAGCTAGTCTAGAAATAACACCTGGTTGACCTCAGCTTTTCACACTTTAGGCTTTACATGTATGAGATGCAGTATGGTTGCTTTATCAACAAATAACTTTTCAGGATCCCTCTCCTCCCCCTTCTACAGAGTTCACATTTAACACAACTGAGAGCCATTAAATAACATAACTACACTGCATACAATTGACGGTGCTATTTATTCTTGAATATATATAAGCAAGTAAAACATAATTTTTATGCAAAATAATGACAAAAGTGGTTTTTAAATAACACACTAAATACAGAGTCATCACACTTATTTGCATCAATACACACCTATTACATTAATCTTTTTTATTTGAAAATACATACATTCACTTTATTATTGTGCCAGCATAAACAATGGCTATATTAATAATTTTGGAGTATAGCAGTGCTTTTTGTGAGAGGTTTAGTAACTAAAACATAAGAGGTAACTAGGCACACTGTCTCAGTTGAGAAAGTTTTTTTGGTATGCTTATGGATAAGACTATGGCTCACTTTTATTCATTCAAATTAGTTGTTTAAAAAAGTGTTCATGGTTTAAGTAGCTCTACTGCTTTGGTGGACACATGGTCTAAGGTGCTACTCTCTCGGTAGACTAGACTGCCAGATCGAGATTTGAGTCTCAGGTGTAGCAAGTTTTTCCCCCCAAAATGGTTTTCCACTTCAGCTCCATGCAAATGTGGGTACACTTCCTATAAATATTACCTTCCTAATCCTTAAAACCATTAGTATAATTAGTACATAAGTGTATAACCCGAATGAGCAGTAAGACATGGTACAAAAAAAAAAGTAGTTATAAAAATTCACGCCATCAAGTTCTATAACTATTATAAAATTTGTTTCTATTATACTTTTCTGAAATATTTCAAACCTTTTTCTTTTTCCACTATGTTATGTAACTATTATAAACAAATTTATATTCTGGGCCTCATTGTTAAATACCTTATTTGAACCTCAATTTGATTGCTTTTAGATCAAATTGTCATTAGCTTATAATTTTATCATCAAATAATTTTTTATTGAAATGAATGGGAGGGCTAAGTTTAGACTAAAATTATAAATATGAAGCTTAAATAGGAAAATTATTTTTAAAATCTTTCCTGTCCCATTGGAAATTTTTATTTTCTACCCGAAAATTTCCCACTGTCAAAATATCATTCTTACAATTGCCTAATATTCACACTATCTGAAGAAGCTACCTGTGGTAATGAAAGCTTGTCTTTAAAGTTGTGTTTTATAATGTTTTATTCAAACAATATTTATTACTCCAGTATCACTCAGGCTCTCCCTCCTAATTTAAATTATAATTTTCGAAATTAGTAAAAAAAATATTACGAAAATGGAAAAATGACACCTGAACAAGGAACCTTTGGCTTACTATGCCAATGCTCTAACCACTCCAGGTATTGTCCCGTGCCCAGGGTCATTCTTCACTCATATTTTAAAGCAGAGTCTCCCCCGTCCATCATAGGCTCTGCCTTAAAATATGAGTGAAGAATGACCCTGGGCACAGGACGATTTCTGGATAGCTCAGTGGTTAGAGTATTGGCGTACTAAGCCAAAGGTTCTGAGTTCGATTCCTATGTCCACGTGTCATTATTCAATTTTCAGAATATGATAACTAGATGGAGAATTCCTCACTAAAAAGCATATAAAAAAAAGTTTAATTAATTCTTGGGCCACACAACTTTATTTAAAACTTAAGCAGTACATTCAAGTTTATTTAGTGTGTATCGATTATACAATAATTGACAATAAATAGCGGCACTCAAGCAGTTGTTGCTTGTTGTGGTTGGGCAGAAATATGAAGAAGCCTTCACTGTGCAAGAGTCAACAAGATGTTGAGATCAGACTACTAAGATGAAAATGAATTATTATTGACTAGTTTGAAAGCCGAACAATTTACATGTCTTGCTTGAACATAGAAGGTGTCTGCTTAGAGCTAAATGGTCTTCTGTAAGATTTTTAACGTTGATTTTTTATATATACACTCCCCAACATGTATAAAATATATCATACAACTCAAGTCTAGTGACAAAACCACCTTGTCAAGATCTCAAATTGGTTTCAATGTTTAACAGAATACTAAAAAGGTAACTTAGGGTTCGGCCAGACTGACAAGCGAGCGCGCAAGTGACTGGGTTGCCAGACGGGTGAGCGAGCAAGCGCGTGATTAGCAGATAGCTCTCGTTATTTGTTGACGAGGAGGCTCCGAATCTTGGCTCAGTGAACTGAGGGTAGTTTTTAACTAGTGATTTATTGTTGTGGTTTTCTCATCCTCTCTCCACGCTAATGGTGATTCTTATTTGTAAAGGCCTACTTTGATAATATTGAAGTATTTTAACATATCAGTTTTACATATATATATATATATAGGTCTATATATATATATATATAGGTATGGTTTATGATCTTACCATATTTTTTTTTAGCACCGTGTCTTACTACTCGTTCGGGTTATACGCTTAAGTACTAATTACACCAATGGATTAGGAAATGGGAAGGTTGAATTTATAGGAAGTGAACCCACATTTGCGTGGAGGGAGAGTGGAAAACCATTTAGGAAAAACCACCCACAGTTCACCCGACCGAGATTCGAACCTCGATCTCCCCGTCCTCGGTGGTCTGACTCAACACGACTGGCGCGTTAGCCAACTATGCCACCGAGGCGGGTCTTACCAATTAAATTAGGCCGTTAGTAGCAAGTGTGCTAAACCTATCGATATTAATAATAATGTCAAAATGAGAAGTATTCCTAGCACTCAATGAACCAACATACAATAATATTGCCTAGCCCCTGTAAACTAGACTGTTCCGGCTCGAGCGCGCGCTCGCTCCAGTCTGGCCACCTCTCATTACAACCAATGTGTTCTATTTTATATTTTAGTCGCTCGCACGCTCAGTCTGGCCGCCCCCTTGGTGTACTAAATAAAGGTTATGAAACTCAAGATGCAGCCAGTTTAAATTTTTGAAGTGATTTGATTTACAAGTGAGAGCAAGTTTGCTCTCAAATTGCAATTGCTCCTAAATATCAATATAAGCACATCTTTCAAAGTTGTACCGGTGCATTTAGTTGCAACCATTAGTGAATTCACTCTCTGCCTATTTAAATTAAATGAAAGAAACATATGAATGTGCACATATTTTAAATAGCTAGGTAGTAAAGAATTAGGCCTATAGGAGATAATTTTGTCTTTAATCTTTTTTAATATCCATGAGAAACCTCACAATGTGACTTTTGTTAAAATTAGAAGAAAAAAAAAATTGAATTAAATCCCTTTGCTTGGTGAATTTAAATATTACCTATGAAAATATTTTAATTTTAGAATAGGTAGGCTTAGCTTATTTACTTTTTCACACCTTTAATAATAAAACTAGAGAATACATACTGAATTAAATATTTTGTTTAGTGTTAAAATAAAGAAGTTTTATTGGCTTGGGTTTGGAAGGCAAATATTATTCTTAGAATATATTTCAAAAGGAAATTCTGCTCCAGCATTTCATATTGTACTAACATGTTTGGCAGTGTTCACTTGTTTTAAAAATCCATGCCACCTGGAATTATATACATATTTTTAAAAACAAAATTATTCAAATATTTATCAAGCATAAAACTAAAAGTATTGAATAATTTTTAACTGTGGCATTTCTTCTTTTAACTGTACCAAAACACTACGTTCTAATTTTCTACAACTTTTTAAACTAAGTTCAGTTAAACATTTGAGACATTTAGGAAACAAATAAAACTTGTCCCCAATAATTTCACAACCATTCAACACCAGACTTTGTAGTTCACTGCAACAAGTGAGATGTTGAACAGATATATCCGTTAACAAAGGACACCAGGATATATTGAGATGCTTCAAACGACGACACTTGGAAATGTACCAAACACCTTCATCAGTCAAACTAACACAATAGGAAAAGTTAAGCTCTTCAAGTCTGGACAATTTACCAAAACCTTCCAGTTTATTGGACAAATGTGGATCATATGGATGGTCTCCATATAAAGTCAAGTTTTCCAAATGAGGGAATTCACTAAAAATTATTTCCAAATTCTTTGTATTATAGGGCGTGCCACCAAAAAGCATTTCCAATTTCTCTAATTGGGGTAAGTATTCATTAGAAGCTATATCAAAAAAATTTTGTCCACTACTACGGCAAAAAGTAAACGAAAGAGACTTTAGGTTTTTTAATTTTTTCAAAGGTTGCAAAGGTATGTTTGGCTTTGAAATGTCCAACTCAACAAAACGAATGTGTTCCAATTTTTTGCATTCTCCTAATGCTTGTAGAACTGGCGCAACATCCTTTCCACATATGAACTCTATGGAAATCAGCTTTTCTTTCTTTTTTCTTACAAAAAATGCCAAATCATCGTTGGAGAAAACCAAATTACCATAAATCCCAAATCGTTCCAAAAGTGGGCATCCATCAGCGATGGGTTGCAAAGCGTCTGATACATTGAATGTGTCCCCTTCTATAATTAATTGTTTTAAATATTGACATTTGCCTATCTCATATAATATTTTCTTTGTTAGATTACCTACAAACTTAATGTGTAAGGATACTAATTTAAAATATTTGTTCAACACTATTTTAAGCTGTGGCACTGTTATTCTTGGCCAAGTATCACACTTCAACTTGCGAATGTCTGTACAATACACTAGTAGTGTGTTTATGATGAATTCAGGCTCAGTTTCTCTTTGGGGTTGAAAACTCCTCAACATTGGTGCTTGTCTTAAGAAGTTTGCTATCTCTCTTTCCTTCTTGTCTTCTCCCGGGCAATATGCGACGGTGTTCCATACACTGGGGTCCCATGAAGCTAATCTCCAAAATCTACACACGTGTTGTACTCTGTACACCAAGTCCTCAGCACTCAAGTAAGTGAAGATCTTTACCAATGCGTCGTATGGAAGTATGTGATCCATGTTTGATACAATTTTAATTAGTAGCCTATTGAGTCACCATTCTGAAATTTTAAAACACACATTTTTATATTAGTAGTCAACTTTTAAAATTATCATCTCAAATCAAATCGTCGTCACACATGAAACATATTCTATCCTATACCAAATATGTTAAACATATATATATTGATTGCATATTTTATGATTGTTTGATGTTTAAATTTTTTTCCAAAGAACTTTTTATGGTAAGTCATTTTTCATGGGTTTTTTTTCCAAAGAACTTTTTATGGTAAGTCATTTTTCATAGGTTTTGACTCACAACATATCATTAAGGAGTTTGTACTCCTTTTACCCTACAGGATTAATCAACTAGTTAATTAACTAGTTTCTACAAGCTACATTGCAATTAGCCTATACTAGATAAGCTTGTTGCCGGTATCTTTCACTGTAAACGAAGGGCACATAAAAAGCCTATCCACTCTCTAATTCTAGTAATCTAAAATCTAAATATCAGTACACCCTTGTAATGGAAACAATGGGAATGTTATATTTCTGCCATATTGATTAAAAAGAGTAGGTACACAAATTTTAACATAAAACTACATTTTTAAGCATATCTTTTTTATCACTTATAATGTGTAAAACCTTATTATAAAAAACATTAAGTTTTGACTTTCAGGCCTATCAGTACCAACTTAGTTCTATGTTTGAAATTCATCCTTTGGATTTAAAGTTATTCCAATGGAAGCTTTAGGCTTAATCTTATGGAACAAATGAATGGTTCTTAGAAAAACACAACTAGGCCCATAAGGAACTCTCCACTTGAAAGAAAATAGTTTTGGTTGGGTTTTCATTGGTTTCAACCATTTTATTTTCATGTTATTTATCAGCTGTTTAATCATACATTCTAATGGTAGCTATAGGCAGGAAAACTATGGAAAATTAAGGGGAAGTGTTTGATGTCAGGGAATTTAAATAAATGGTCAAAAAAAACCTCTAAATTTTGCACCTAAACAATGAAACAAAAATGAGTGATTTTGTATCTCACATTCTAACTTGAGATGGTTGTACAGTGTTTGTTTTTAGACCATATTTATGCAGTATCAAGAGTAATAATAAATAGTAATAATAATAATAATTTATTAATAATTATTATCATCATCAGCATCATCACGTCTTACTACCCATTTGGGTTGTACGCACTTACACTAATGTGTAATGGTAGGGTGATTGTGAGAAGAACTGGAGGACCTACAGTTTAACGTGGGATCCGAACCACGGTGGAGGCCTGGCATTCCACACATTCTCAAGTTGTGATTAATACACATCTTGTCAGAGGTGAAGGAAGGGTTTGGCAATCAGATAAATCTGTGCCAGGAGTGAGGGTTGAACCCTGGACCCCCAGCATAGAAATCTGACACCTTATCCCTAGACCGCCAGGTCACCAATCAAAAGTAATGTAATAACTAAAACACTTAATAGGCACTGAAAAAAAAACTTGATGTTTATTTGGGCTATCTGCTAGCATTAAAAAATGTATCAACTGAAAAAAAGAAAAAGTGTCATTCAAACAAAAACAGTGGAAAAGGATAGATATTATGCAAAGCTTTCAACAAGAGCGCAATGCTGACTAGCAAGTTGAGTTTGGAACCGAGGAAGAATCTGATGAAATGCTATATGGAGCATCGCTCTGTATGGAGTAGAAACTTGGAGTTTAATGAAGATGGAAAATAAATAATTGGGAGAGCTTTGAAATATGGTGCTGGAGATTAGGTCAATAGACATAGTGACAAATGAAGACCTTAAGAAGAGTGGGTGAGAAGAGAAGCATTTTGGATGTGATTCTTTGGTACAAAGTATAATGGATCGAACACATCCTTAGGAGGAACTGTCTTCTGCATAATGTCATAAAAGAATCAAGAACTTAGGAAGGAGGATTAAAATATTGGATGACTTGAAGGAAAGAAGAAAATTCTGGGAGCTGAAAAAGGCAGATAATAGGGCTTTTCTAAGTTTACTAACAAAAGGAATGTATGTTGTAAAACATAACACCCATAACACCTTAAAACAATAATAAAAATGTCAAAAATATTAAGGAATCCCACCCTCTTTGTATAGTTACTGTTCCCCAAAAAAAGTTTTAATATAATCAAAAATTTTCCCTAATGTTCAGTTTTAATATTTAATGGGTAAATTGCTTCTATGGCTATAAAATTGTGTAAGGATATTTTTAAAACACCTTTATTGTTTATAAAAGATATGTGTGATAGTTTAATACTTTATCATTTCATCATACATTTATTAATAGATGAAATGAGTAAACTAAAGTATTAAATACCGGTAATGAAATGTAAAAATTCAATTTTCTCACCTTCCAATAATAATTTTTTAAATCACCAAAGGTAATTCAACTCATAATACATCAGTTTTTTCTTAATATTTCAATGTCAAAATTAAGGACAATTAATTAGTGACACCTGATAACACAATACTTGCCACGACTTTTTATAAAGGTGTCTAATAATTATAATCATATATAAATACTATGACACAATCATCACGTGATTTTGTTATCACGATAATCATAGATCAACTATAAAAAATATATAATAAGAATATATGTATCAGATTTTAAAATCACAGATCAAATTAACACGAATTAAACTCATGGCTATGTCGTGCAAGTCTTCAACCTTCTAAAATGAATGATGCTGTCCAAAATAAACGTATGCTTGACATCTAGCGACGTAGATCTAAACCATTTCCTACAATTGGCCTGAAAACAATATTTCTCATTCTTTCCTATTCATTCATATTAAAAATCAAGGCCGTAGTCAAGGGGGGGTTTTCGGGGTTCAAACCCCCCCCCGAAATTTTATGAACAAAATTTATATGGTTTTATTTATGGTTAAAACAATATCAAAATTAAGGTACAAGTACAAATTAGGGGTCTGTGTTACCATAAAAAGCACTTCAGAGAGCTTCCAGAGGTGTTTATTATTTAGAATTTTTTCTAGCCTTCGGCAGTTAATGGCTTATGTTACCATAAAAAACACTTTAGAGAGCTTCTAGAGCCGTTTAATAATTAGAATTTGTTCTAGCCTCTGATAGTTAGGGGGTAGTGTTACCATAAAAAAAAACTTCAGATAACTTCTAGAACAGTTTTTTATTTAGAAATTTTTTCTAGCCTCTGTCAATTGGGAGATGGACCCACCAAACCCCCCCTGAAATTATTGGCTGGCTACGGCCTTGTTAAAAATATTGTATAATCAATAGCTAGTTTGGTTATCATATCAAATATTTGAGCTTTGATTCAATCCAAGTTGTATTTTATATTAATTTATAATACGCGTTTCTAAATTATTTATTTAATAACTTATTACTGTAGGTTGGAACACTTGATAAGGCTGTACGCTAATCGTGGCTTTTTGTATCGATGCGTTTTGAAATCCAAATGATTATTATGGTTTTATTTTTAAGGGAGTCTACTTGTATCCACCACTGTGATTTTTTTTTTAAAAAAAAGCATTAATATAACAAACAAAACATTCATCAATATCTCTTCTAGCCATTGCATCCGGCCAAAATTCAATCTTTCGGCCTCTGGGTCAAAGACTGAATCAACTAATACTTTTGACTTTGTAGAACTACTATCTAATTTATACTTTGTTATTAGTATAGTCAGAAATACTAAAATGTCTGTTAATAGAAAAAAACTTGTTTTGTCAACTTTGTGACTATAATTGTTTAAATTTAAGCAAAGAGTCTAAATTTGTAGTCTCCATAAGCAAAGTGTTACACATTTTTTAAATAATTACTAATGGTTTGATCTATCTTACCATATTAGGTTTTATATTTTCTCCTTATATGGGATCTAGTATTTTTAGTGAATATTAGGGGTATGGGCTTTTGAAAACCCCTCTTTTGCTGACGAATAAAACATGCTTTGCACCCCTCTTTCTTCCCCCCAACCCAGGTTTTCCCAGGCAACGTAATGCTCCTTCTTAAAGTCATTGACACTTACGTTATCTTCTACCACCTTTCGGTTTCCTCGGTGAAGTCATCCCCTCCCTTAGATCATTAACACTAGATGACGTCACTAGAATGTTCCTAACCCCCCTCTTTGTGCTTGGGTAATCTTGGAAACTCTAAAATTAGAGTTAATGTCTGGGTGCTCCCTCTCCTTGTTTGAGATACTATGGATAAAAGTCATTGACCATTGTTGGTGATCTGTCACCTGGCTATAGTATGGCAGGCATTACTCTCAACATGTTGAATCAGGTTTAAAGAAGGTACTAGATGACGTCAACAAAATGATGCAACCCTGATTACATCATCCAATGTGAGTCATATAGCTCCAGATTGGCGGCCCGACATGTCTAAACAAGAACAGGCCAAAGCTGATGTCGCAATTCTGCTGATGTTAGATTATATTTTGGAAAATGTAACTAAGATCCAGCGCTGGTTTGATGGCACGATATATTTAAACAAGATTAATGTAGGTTACGGGTACGTCACCAGAATGTCTCAACCCTTATGACATTATAAACTATTTTGAGAAATATGAACCTTGGTATTTCACAATCATGATTGTTGTTTGCGTCATTTTAATGTATCATCTAACACAAGTTTAACGAACATCAGCATTTAAAACTACAGATTATTGACCTTGTCCACACCCATGTTCCCCATATGTCAACCTTTCCCAAACTTTCTGAAATGTAGACCGGTCTTTCTGACAATTTTTTTTCTCGTGATACGCAAAATTTGTATGTTGGTTTAAATAAATAATAAACTTTAAATATGGATTTATATGGTAAAACCTGCTTCAGTGGCTGCATGGCTTAATGCATCACTCTATCAATGGACGAGACTGCAGATGACAGGAATATCGGGGGTTTGAAGCCTTTCAGATTATGAGGGCGATTGTTTCCTAATTAATGGTTTTTCACATTGCCTCCACGCAAATGCAAGTAAACTTCTTCTAAATTCAACGATATTCATCTCTAACTCCTTAGCGTAGTTAGTACATATGCATATAAGCTGAACAGATAGTAAAACGCGGTGCTAAAAAATAAATACATGAGGAAGGTTTTTTACATTGAAACTTAAGTATACAAGTTTTGGATTTAGTGGGTGTTAATTTAACAAATACCAAAATCAAATTATAAACTGTCAACATTAATATTGGTGTAGCATACTGTTTCTAGAGGGTCCTGATTGTGTATACAAATATTATTTCTAGAGGGGATGATTGAGCATACATTAAATTGACCTCACCGTGAATATATATTTGGTGTGAATACGTCATTATAATATTTCAATCCTGATATGATGTCTGGTGCCAATATGATGGTGACTATTCGACACATGCAGAGACAGGAAACTAGGAGTTGGAGAGACATGACATGAATAAAACATTACAGGACAGACATTTTATTTAGAATCAACATTATACATGAATGACGCACATAATCATACATATATTTTCTTACAGGTTCTCGTAGATGAGTAAGTAAAATGGTTAAATAGTTAAATATTGCTTCCAGGTGTGATGAAATAAAGCAGTGGTTTCCAATCTGGGGATCGCAGCGTGTTTTGGGGGGATCACAATATATAGGTTTTAACTTTATATTTACTTTTTAAGTGATTTTAATGATTATAGGGAGATGCGAAATTCTAATAGAAATGTAAATAGTTCCTAAAAACTACCAAGTTACTGCTTAGGTTCCTTTTGGCCATTTCATTCTAATAGCTTCTTGCTGACTTGGTTTACTGTGGCAGCCTTGAAATGCAATACATAATTTGAACGATATCTTTAAATCTAAATAAATACATCAGATCCAGGTAAACTGAAATAAATAATAATTCAAATTATTTCCTTATGCACCGAAAAAGACTTGTAGCTTGGAAAATCCAGGATCAACAAATACAGTTGCCTAAAAGCTCGGTTCAAGGCTTGATTATCGCCCCAAATTTTAAAGTTTTCCTGGGAGCCTCTTCCAACCCCCTTCTCCTCCACCGTTCTTAACATTGCCCTTGTATTCTCCTCTTCCACTTGGGAATTTTTTTAATTTCAAAATGCCTAGATTTGGGAAAAACACTGTTTAACCCCCCCCTACCAATAAGTTTTGTGCAACGCCCCTGTGTGTATTTCCATCATAGGCTGCTCGATATAATGACATAAAAATGAGAAATCATAGAAACGGGGTAAAACTGATTCAGGATCTTAAATAATTTATTGTCAATGTAACGTGCTTTTGTTTTGGTTCTAGGAAACCATTACTATTAAATCAGTATAGTTTTTATTGTATTTCTACCCTAATAGCCGGCTGAGCTATCATAAGAGATTCCTTCGTAAATTCTCACGTTCTATCGATCAAGCTAGGTGGGAATCTAAGGAACCCATTATATTAGGCCTAGACATTTAAGAGCATTTTGATGAGCTTCTTACTTTGGTCATATCAAGGTACGTATAGGTTTGATTTAAATACATATTATTTAGAGAGACACGGGAATGGGAGAAGCGCTTATAATTTAAATATTAATAAATTTACAATTTTTCATTTGTTAGAATAGTATAAAGAAATTCTTATAAATATAATTGCACAAAAATGGGCAAAAACAGTCATTCCCTTTAGAAATATATAAGCCCACCGGTGGACAAATATAATTTTTATCTATCAGGAGCATTTAAAAAGTATATTTTATAAGAAAATGAACATTTAATTCAATTTCATAATGCTAGTCAACTCTCAGTTGTACGACCTTTCACGGTTCCCTGTAAAAGGGTCATATTTCGAAGGGGTCGTTATTGGAATTTTAATCGATTTCGTTCCACCACCGACCTTCATACGCAAACATTGCATTTTTTAGACAAAGCGTGAAAAAAACTACCTATTTTTTGAAGAAGTTCATTATGGAGGCCTGCTTCTTCTTAGCGCTAGTTTGCTTGGCGAAGTATATCACAAATAGAACTGGGACCACAGCTCTTCGCTAGCGCCCTGGAGCTTAAGTGCTCTTAAGTAGACGTCCCCGGCTTTCAGGACATCTTTGGTCGTGGGTCTTGGGTCGTGGGCTCTTCTTCCATTTCTTACTCCCCTTCTTCATCGCTGGACTCCTGCTGCTCCCTTATTATATCGGCGTCGTCGAGGGTGCCCCAAACTGTGATGTCATCGTCTGCTGCTATGTGCAGTCTGGGTTTAATATCTGCCACGCTTACTCATCGCATGGCCGAGTGAAAGTCAAGGGGGCAGATGAAGGTGCTGTTGATGGGCCAGGCTGCCGTTCCATGAAGGGGTCCACCTGCGGTTCCGTGGAGGGGCCTGGATGGGAATTGGCATCCACTGGCGGTGGATCGTGTGGGTCTTCGGCACTGGCAGTGGTGAGAAGCACATGGACTGCATCCTTTCTTTTGACTGGTAGAACAAAGTGGACAGTTGGCGATTACCACCGGTCTCACGGCCCTCCAACTGGCGACGATTCCGTCCATGGCCATGAACACGTCCCACTTTTTGACCTCCTTACCCATGTCGAGATTCCACACCATACTCTGCATAAACATCTCGCGGAACTTCACCTTCACTTGCTGGATTATTCCCTGGTCCAGGGGCTGAAGCATGCTGGGGATGTTATTTGGCAGAAACACCAGCTCGATGTTCCTGAGTTTGTCGAGAGCAGGATGTGAGGGGCAATTGTCAATGAAGAGCACGACTTTTCTATTTGCGACGTTCATCTTTGAATCGAAGACTTGAAGCCAACTCGTTAACACCTCCGAGGTCATCCATGCCTTCTTATTAAAATAATATTCACAAGGCAGGATGTTGCCCTTGAAACTCCAGAGTTTCTTTATTATTATTATTATTATTATATTAGCACCGCGTCTTACTACCCGTACGGGTTATACGCACTTACGCTAATGTGTAATGGTAGGGTGATTGTGAGATGAAATGGAGAACCTACAGTTTAACGTGGGATCCGAACCACGGTGGAGGCCTGGCATTCCTCACATTCACAAGTTGTGATTAATACACGTCTTGTCAGAGGTGAAGGAAGGGTTTGGCAATCAGATACATCTCTGCCGGGACCGAGGATTGAACCCCGGACTCTCCGCACAGAAGTCTGACACCTTACCCCTAGACCACCAGGTCACCCTCAGGGTTTCTTGAACTTCCCGATCACGAGGGTTTTCATCTTATTGCTGCCATCCATGTTGCAGCACAGGATGGTGAGGCGCTCCTTGCTACTCTTCGCACCCTTGCACTTATCCCCTTTCACAGCAAGAGTGTGATCTGGCATGAGGTTGTAGAACATCACCAGCTCATCAGCGTTGTATACATCTTGAGGCTTATAGCACCTAAGGATGTTTTGAAGCAAGGGCATCCACTCCCTCACCGGTGTTGGGTCGATCGATATGCTTTCACTGACTACCTTGTGGCTGGATATTCTGTAACGCACTTTGAAACGCTCTAGCCACCCACTTGAACACTTAAAGTTTTCTATAACCAACCTCAGGGCAAATTCATCGGTCTTCCTCTACATCATCGGCCCGTTTATAGGCACATTTTGCGCACTATGCTGGCTGAAACACTCCAGCATAGCCTGCTCCAGATTCTCGTGCGTCGCACCCTTCAAATTTTTGGCCTTTACATTGTGGCCTTCCTTCTACACTGCATTCACATTTTTTTTCTCTCATTTTGAGAATCGTGAAAAGTGTTGAGTTAGGGATGACATGCCACCACGCAATCTCCGTCTTTGTAATCTTCTTCTCATCCATTTCCTGAATGATCTCGTACTTCTTCATGAGCGTCAAGATGGTCCTCTTTACACACATTTAATCAAAATTAAAAGTTCATATTAAAATTTATAAAATAGCGTGTGTCATCAAAAATCGTTCACAAAATCAAACCAAAAACGTAACCAATTTGAAATAAAAATAGCAAAAAAATACTGTGGGTCATCAAAATTCGTTCACAAAATAAAACCACTCAAACCAAATTGAAAATCGAAATAACAATGGCAACAAGCCTGGCGCGTGATATAGCGGCAGTCGTGCGCGGGGAAACATTGTCTTGCTTGTTGGAGGGGGTGAACAGAGTCATGTGCTATTGGCTGGCACCCACCCCAATTACTAGTAGTACAGAGCTGACAAAGATAATTGCAACGCAGCGATCTAAATAAGTTCAACAAACACATTTTACGGACGATTTCCTTAAAATTTTCGACATTTTTCATGGGTCCTCAAAAAAGGGTCGTTACTTCGAAAGGGACGTTATTCCCGGGGTAATAGAATCAAGAGTTGACTTCAGTCTTGTATACTAGGAATAAAATAGAGGTTTATCAGAAAGAAATTCTATCTCTTCTTATTGATTTATTTAGACATAATTATACAATCTATTATCTATGATAAAGCGGTTGCTTACTTAACTATAATTATACTGGCACTTGTTAATTAAAAGTGTGGGCATCCTATTTAAATCTTAAATATTTATAATTAGTTTTGAGTCTTATTCAATCCTTTTCTGAACTGATTCTTTTCTAAATAGGCTATATTTGGTTTACTCTTAATAATATTAGTATGTTGTGATTAACTTTTAAAAAACCATTTGTCATTGAGGTATATATTTAATGCATTATTATGTTTGTTTTCGTGAATTTTCCACTGAAATAAAATTTTGTTTCATGTTAATTTATTAAGTTTCTTGACATTTCTTATGTCACTTGAATTTTTAAATTTATTTTTAGTGTTTTTCCTGTCTTCTGTTCATTTGTGTTGTCTACAACGCCTTGGGTATATTAGAAAATGACTATTTAATTATGTTCAGAGCTTAGGCCAAATCTTCCGTGTCAAATCTAATCTAGTATAACCTGCTGTAAATTGTGGATAGTCCTATTCTTGACATTTTGGTATACTTATTTTCTCTGTGTCGGTTTACTATACATTAATATTTAACTTGGAAAGTAATTGTGTTAGGTTAACTTTCTTTTAGAGCTAAATAATTTATTAGTACTTGTACCATTTCTTACTACTCGTTCGGTTTATACGCCTATGTACTAATTACACTAATGTTTTAGGGAATAGAAAGGTTTAATTTTAGAGTAAGTGCACTCACATTTGTGTTAAGTTAGAGTGGAAAACTATTTAGGGAAAACTACCCTCGGTGCACTCAACCAAGATCAAACCCTGATCTCCCCTGTCTTTGGCAGTCTAGTCCAACACAAGAGTAGCGTGTAATATTACTAAATAACTTACTAGGGGTGAGGAAAGGATTTTCAGGCACCATAGTAACTAGCGTCAAAATAAAGAATTGTAGAAAGTAGGCGAATGAGATTCCTAAACACTTTTCATCATTTTATTTAGAGTAGGGCCTATTTAAGGTAGGCCCTATAGGCTATGAATTGAAATGTTTCACTGGCATTATTTAGTCTCACTTGCTCACAATTTACTATTTTCTGTTGTGTTATAGGGAGCTAGAGGGCAAACCTTATTTTGTTAGACACTTTTAATATGCCATAGTATTTTTTTTACTATCAACACAAACAAAAATAACAACTTTAGATAAAAAAAATTCAGTTTTAGTGCATGATTATCAAGATATTTATTATTATAAACTTACTTATCTCAACCTCACAAAACCTAACCATCCACATGGCAAAAAATTTTATATTAATCGACTTTTTACTTTACATGGAAGGTTAGTAAGAAAGCTGTTGCAAGAAAGGCAAAAATTTTATTAGAGGCTATTGAGGAAAACAAGGTTTAGAAGTGAACGCTGAAAAGACTAAGTAGGGACCTACATAACAGTATTAGACTGAAAATTAGGAAAAGGATACAGTCGGAAAATGCATGCTATTATTCGGTCAGTAAGTTGTTGACATCTCACCTGCTTTAAAGGGTTCAAAAACAAGGTATTTGGTTCAAAAAGAAATGATGCTATAGGGTAGTGAAGGAAGTTATATAATGATGATTTGCATACCCTGTACTCATCACAAGACATTGTTAGGATAATCAAATTTCATAGATTACAGTAGGTAGGACACAAAGCGCGATTGGGGGAATCTAGAGCCATATTCAGGGTAGACCTACTGAGTGGCAAACCTAATGGGAAGAGATCATTACCCGCCTCGGTGACGTAGTTGGCTAACGCGCCAGTCGTGTTGAGCCAGACCGCCGAGGACGGAGAGATCGAGGTTCGAATCTCGGTCGGGTGAACTGGGGGTGGTTTTTCCTAAATGGTTTCCCACTTTCCCTCCACACAAATACGGGTTCACTTCCTCTTAATTCAACCTTCCCAATTCCTAATCTATTAGTATAATTAGTACTTAAGCATATAACCCAAACGGGTAGTAAGACGCGGTGCTAAAAATTAAATTAAATTAAAGAGATCATTGGGAAGACCTAGATGCAGATGGGAGGATAACATTAGAATGGACCTGAAAGAGATAGTGTGTAGTGAGGTGGACTGGATAGAACTAGCTCAAGATAGGGATAGGGTGTAATGAGGTGGACTGGGTAGAACTAGCTAATGACAGGGATAAGTGGCATACTTTTTAAAGTGCAGCAATGGACATGTGAGTTCTTAGTGTCATAAAGTAAGGAAGTCAGGAATTTAAAATATTAAGAGCCTATATTCTAGGTGTGAACAAACTCACCTTAGTTAAGTGAATTTTCCTAAACTAAATTTTATATTAATTTTTCAGAAAAATCACACTACTTGGCATTTGTATATCACCACATTTTGCTACCGGTTCAGGCTATACATATATTATGATAATTATTCTAATGGGGTAAGGATGGTGAAAGAATCATTTTAGAGGTAATTTTCCTGCATTAGGTAGACCTGACTGGGATTTGAATCCTGATATTTTGGTCATCAGCAGGCCACTGGTCTGTTCGAGAGAGACACCTTAGACCATTTGGTCATTGAAGCAGGCTCTTATCCAGATATTCAAATGCAGTTGGCATGCACATACATACATGTACATATTAAGATTCAGCATTAGTAAAGCTCTTGAGTAGGGTGTGATTTCAGTTTTTCCCCCACAAGATAATCTAACTTTTCACATTACCCGCCTCGGTGACGTAGTTGGCTAACGCGCTAGTTGTGTTGAGCTTGACCGCCAAGGACGGGAAGATCGAGGTTCGAATCTCGGTCGGGTGAACTGGGAGGGGTTTTTCCTAAATGGTTTTCCACTCTCCCTCCATGCAAATGCGGGCCCACTTCCTCTAAATTCAACCCTCCCAATTCCTAATCCATTAGCATAATTAGTACTTAAGCGTATAACCCGAATGGGTAGCAAGACGCGGTGCTAAATATATAAAGCTTATATAACTTTTCACATTCATTAGCTTTACAAACAGCATTAAAATGTTTAGCTAGATACTTATTTTGGTGTACCTATACTTGATGAATTGTTTTTGTTGGAAGAGTGTTAATATTTTTAACATATCCTCAGACTGATTTGACTTGTCGTCAAAGCAATGTGACATGTCTCAACTGACCGAGTTCACTCCTTTGAGTCCAGAAGACAATCCACCAGGTGTGGGCTACCTGCTTTCAAAAATCTTCAAATTTGGGAAAGGTAAAATGTGTTTCTATTGATAAAGTAAACACTTGAATATCTAGCCTGCACGAGTATTGGCTTGTGTCGCTAGATCATATAGGTGGTTAGAGAAAGATCTGACATAGAACAAGCAATAATAATGTGCACCATCAGGAAAAAATAAAATTAATGCCTAGATAAGATACAGTAGTACCAAAGATAAATATATAGTCCAATTTTGTATAGAAAGAGCCTATCTTAGAGCTAGAAAAGCTTTTAGATCTACTTTCACATATTCATACGTCAAGTCACGTGATCTAGAACTGTCACTCTCGGTAGATATTATTATCCATAAAATACTAATAATATCCATAAAATACTAATAATATAGTAAAATGTTATAAATGTTGACCGGAAAAAATGTTTGCATTTTCTTAAAGGCTCTTCCTATGTAAATTTGTACTGTACTTATATTTAAGTATGAAACTAAGATAGTGATCAAATTAGTTATCTGAAAACCATTACAGGATGCAGAAAATAACAATAAGGCAGTAGAAACAAAATTATGCCCCTAAAGTGGAGGCAAGCTATTGGAGCTGTAATTGGCTCTATGAAAATGTGCTGTTAGAGCGACAGGTCTGGTTGGATTAAAGAGCTTACTGTAATTTGATAGTACATTATTTCTTAATTGCTCTGTAATATACATTTTTAACTAGGCCTACTATTTACAACACAATAAAAAAGCTTTTAAAGGATACAGCAAAATAAAATATTTTGCGCTAAAATCATTTGATTAAGCTTATAAACCAAAGGGTTGAATATATGCTAAGGATACCGGCCTCATGGTATGGTGGTCATAGCCCGTGGCTGTTGACCTAGAGGTCCCAGGTTAGATTTCCTGCTGGTATGAGGGGATTTTTCTTGAGAGGGGAGTAATTCCTATGCCCACCAAGGTATGGTTAGGCCCAAATTAGGCTTAAGTTAGGTTAAGGTCTTCATTGGCTTCACACCATATATTCACTATAATTAGCCTCTCATATCATTGGGACAAGGAAAGAGCCTCCACAAAAAAGGATTTACGATAGAACGTTTTGGGGAACCTCTGGGCAGCAGTACATTAGTACCTACTAATCTTTCTGCAAACTGATCTACAGATTGCTGTAGTACAAACAAGCCATTGTTATTGTTATTAACTAAGGCCAAGACAATATTTTAATTCAATAAAGTCGCAAACTACCTAGCAAGGGCCTAAAGTTCACCTATTATATTTTGAACCCACAATTTTATCTAGAAATATTAAAATAAATTTAAAATGATATGGAAAATGTGAGTTAGCACAATTTCGCCTCAATATCATCTTCACATTAGGGTATATATTTAGATTCACCAGTTGAGAAAATGGGTTGGGCAACATTTGCATATTTTATTTCAATTTATTCTTTTTGATGAGTAAATTTCTGCAACATTAAGCTTTGTTAGCTATACCTCAGTTTTAGCTTATGTGGTGCTGACTGACAGTTCACAGCTGACTTCTGACAGTCAAAATTTAGGTATATGACAGTCAAAATTTAGGTATATGACAGTCAAAATTTAGGTATATACCAAAATTTAGGTATATACCTAAATTTTGACTGTCAGAAGTGACAACTGCTAAAGACATGTTTTTTGCAGATCATATGGTTCGGCATAGGGTTACATAATTTGGTCTGGTAGCTTTTCAAAGCCGTCAGAAGTCAGCTGTGAGCTGTCAGTCAGCACCACATAAGCTAAAACTGAGGTATATATCTGATACACATTTTATAACATGCCTGACCATTCTCTTAGACAACATGCACCTTTGAGTTAATTTAGAGTTATAACTACTGGCCCATCATTAGTTATCTAGTCTTAGACCTGCTGTTTACTAGTAATGTAATTCAAGAATTTCACTGATTTTTTTCACTAAAGTATTCATTTTTTCAAGCTAAAAGTTAAAACTTCATCTTCTAGTTTTTAAAGGACTTCACACACAAGAGTGTTATGCTGGGGGTAGAGGGGGGGAGTGTTCCCCCCATCCCTTTTCTAATGTTAAAAAGTTAAAAAGTGGATAACATTGTGTAGATTCAAGATTTTGAACTGGGGAAATTCTAGAATTATTCTTTACCACATTACTTTCTATCTAATAATTTCTTTGCCATAGGTTTGTACAGACAAATTTTAGATTTCAAAAGTTTTTAACTTCATTTTTCATCACACATTTAAAGAAGATTTAAAGCTTAGTTAATCGAGTAGGCTAGTAGTGCTAAATGTTGTCAAAGGTTACTATTTTTAAGGCTGCTACTACTACAAGCCTACTAGACACTAGTAGTCTTAAGAAGTTTAGTTAACTTGATCACTTGCTAAAGCCTGGAGTTTTTACATAATATATGCATTAATGGTAAATGTCAAAATAAATAACATTTGTTACTTGAAAACTACATTAGTTACAATTATTAACTTTAAAAATACAGTTGCCTAAAACCCCGACTCAAGGCCCAATTATTGCCTCAAATTTTACAATTTTCCTGGGGGAGAACTTGGCCCCCTTTTACATATACCATATTCCCAGGTCTCCCCTCCCCTTTTATTACATATTCCCAGATCTCCCCTTCCCTTTTATTCCATATTCCTGGATCCTCCCCCCCCCTCCCCCCATTGTTAATCTTGCCTTTGGTCACATGGATTTATTTTATTTTTTTAGAACGCTTTTAGAGTTGGGAAGTGCACTCTCTCCCTCCCTCCCCTCACCCTCCAACTGACCCTTCTCAAAATAAATTTTGTGCAACGCCCCTGTTCAGGCATAATTCCTGGATGCTTTAGTAGCCTAGTTTCAAAAACTAAAATATTACTGAGATTAACTTGTTATTACTTACTAACTTTTAGTAGTTCTGACAATTCCCACATCATGTATCTTCATGTCATTGATATTCTTTAAGGCAGACACCAAAATCATCAAACACTCTTAATTAAAATGGTTGCAGCAGATTCTGATGTTAATATAATTTGGATATATTTATTTTCTCCCCAAGTATTCTGAAAATAACTCTAGCTATAGGAAATACAATAGTTCTATTTCCTATATTATATCTATACTATATTATATAGCCAAATTATTAGGCTACTCCTTTTTTCACTTTTACTGAAGTTTTTTTTCCTCTAATTCATCACATGTTCACATGTCCATCTTTCCTTGGAACCAAAATTATGCTAACACACTAACTTCACGTATCAATTTTTAGTTTACATAGTAAGAGATATCGTTTAGTAAATTTGCTTTCCCTAAATAATTGTGTTATTTAGCCTCCCTTGATAAAATTGAAATATTTTTTCTTGGTGACAGGATACCATACCTAAAGAAATTACAGCTTTCTAATGTCAGCTCTGTTGTCATTTGTGTGTGAAAATATATGTTCATTGGTCCTCACTCCAATTCATTTCACATAGGTCATAACTGAATCAAAACTTTGTGTAGTATAAATTTAAATAACTCACATATATTGTTTTTATTTAATTATTGGTACATTTAAAAAATATATATTTAATTTAATCATTAATTCAGTTGGACCTCGATATATTATATAAACAATCTTTTTTTAGACATGTGTATTTTGTGGTATATTGTATTTAGAAACACATTTCCTAATCACTACACACATTCATATAAATAACTTTAGTAAATATGAATCACATTATGTACAAGTTATGTTCATATAGATAATTAAAAACAGGAATTAACAAGAAAAAAATATGTTGAACATTCCTTAAAAAATTTATATAGCCTAGTATTCATATGTATTTACATTTGTGTAAAAAACTTCCTAATGTTTTGCCGCATAACAAATTTCAATGATGATTCATCATAGATGTGCGCACACTTATTAAGTTCATGAAATACATCGCCAGGAACATTTTCAACAAATTGAAGACCATGATGTATTGTATTAAATGAGGCCAACATTTCTTTTTTTATAAGACTTAGGGGGTTCTTCTGTGTCATTCTCATCAGCCTCTTTGTTGTCAATCTGTTCTGTCTGAAGTAAGCTTACTATGTTGCAGTCCATCGGGTATTCTGAAACAATTATGTCTTCATTGATGATAAGGAACTCAAAGGAAATACTTTCTTTGATAAGACCTTTGGTCTGAAAGTCCTTCTAACATTGCTCTGCTTGATGTGTGGCAACACATTTTCTTTTTATATTTGAGGTGATTCAATGATGCCAACTTTTGCAAAGCAATTTCCTACTGTTAATTCTAAAACATTATTTTCCCTTATCTTAGCTAGTTCAGCTATACAAATCCTCTGATTAATCATCTTAACGAGCTTATCTGTAGAGTGCTCATTTTCTAATTTTTATCAGTTTCTAATAGTGAATTTTCAGATTTTGTATATTTCCCTGGTCCATTGGGTGCAATTTTGATGTTGTGTTTGGGAGGATGAAAATAAAATTCACATTTGTTAGTTTGGATGATACATTAGGATGGGGAAGGCAATTGTCTACAAAGAG
Organism: Timema genevievae; assembly: GCA_902155825.1. NCBI lineage: Eukaryota > Metazoa > Arthropoda > Insecta > Phasmatodea > Timematidae > Timema > Timema genevievae. Next base: position 297,983 of record CABFWO010000239.1, on the reverse strand, counting down.
AACAATATTTCTTTCTGGCCTAATCATGCTTTTATTTAAATTTAAAACAACTCAAAAATATCACTTGTTGTCCATGCCTTCCGGTTACAACGGAAGTTAACTTACAAAGACTTCACACCTTTGAAGCATCTAAGCTCTTTACTTTTTCTATCACCAATATCAGTTTTTCTTTGCTATTCATGTTAGTGTCCACCAAAACTGTTGTTTTATCTTTGCTGTTTTTACCTGAGCCATGACATTCATCATCTTTTTAAAAGTAAGAATCATGTTTGGCAAACACTTCAAGAAAACAACATTTTAGAAAACATTCTGAATAAATCTTAAGTAAGGAGTCAAGGCCGTAGCCAGCCAATAATTTCAGGGGGGGTTTGGTGGGCACATCCCCCAATTGCTGGAAGTTAGAAACAAATTCTAAATGATAAACAGTTCTAGAAGCTCTCTGAAGTGGTTTTTTTCATGGTAAACAACTCACTAACTGCCAAAGGCTTGGAAAATTTCTAAATATTTAACACCTCTAAAAGCTCTCTGAAGTACTTTTTATGGTAACACAGCCCCCTAATTTGTATTTGTATCTTAATTTTAATATTGTTTGAACCATAAATAAAGCCATATATATTCTGTTCATAAAATTTCGCGGGGGGTTTGAACCCCCAAAATCCCTCCCTGGCTATGGCCTTGTAAGGAGTGAATAAATATAAGTTGAAGACTTAGGTATTGTTATTTAAAGAATTCAGAAACATATCATTTCAAATTTAAGATTTTATAAATGTGAATACTAATGAAAAATTCTATACAACTGAAAGACCCTGGACAAATTATTTATAATCTTGGAATATCAATTATAACAAAATTTCATAATATTTAAAATATTTCATTGACTCAATAATTAGTGCATTTAAAAGAGTCAAATGGTCAAACTATCATTAATAACATGTTAAAAATTATAATACATGTGGAGCTTGATACAAGGATGAAAAATATATAACTTATTTAAAACAACAAGTTAAAATAAGATTAACATCTCCAGTCAAAAGTTTTGAATATAGAATATATCAAATGAAAGTGAATTGAAGTTTAGGGAAAAAGTTGAGTTATGTCTAAATCTTGGCTGAAGTCAAAGTCCTTTTACTCCTTTTTGGTAGTCCAGATCAGATGGAGAGTTCTGGAAGACTATTATCTGACATGTTTCTGTACTTCAATATGGTACCATATTCAATGGAAAGTCTATGTTGGTTGAAACACAATGTGTTCACATGACTAAAAGATGTTAACTCGATCAACAACTCCAGCTTTTCCACAACACTGAGAGGTTTTCTTATCGACATCACAAACACATACATAGTTAGAGATACTTAAAAACAGGGGAGGAATGTTACTTGAGCAGAAGGGTGAGAGGAGTGTGGAGACAATACCCGTTTCTCGCGCTAGGCGACCTGTGTCCACATCACAATGACCTTGACCATTCTTTACTTCTTTATCTCGCATCATATGCGCTCTATATTTTCTCACTTGTTTTTCTTAAAGTATTGTCGTTATGGGGGCAAAGGGGAATCCCAATTTGTCTTGAAAAAATGTCGATTGATAGAATTTTTTTTGATAGATAGAAACAGTTTATCTATGAAATATCATGAGGAGTCGCCAAAACTTTGATATATAGAGAATAGACTGGACCAGAAAGAGATAGGGTGTAATGAGGTGGACTGGATATAACTAACTCAAGAAAGGAATAGGTGGCAACTTTTGTAAGTGTGGAAATGAACTTTTGTTTTCCTGATACCATAGAGTAGGTAAGTAGGGTTGTTTATGTTTACACAACTTAATGAGCCATCAGATATATGTATACTTTTAGTTATATACCAAAATAATTTTTGGAAAAAACAATAAATTATTCAAAAAAATGAATTTGGTAAAATAACAAATCACAATCGTTATAGTAACTCATTTAAACTTATTTTAAAGTTTAGCTACTAATCTAATTGAAAATTTCAGGTGACACTACTCAAGAATTGAACACACCTTGCAATGACTTATCAAATGATGCAGTCAACCAATCACCTGCTGATATTGAGGCAAGTTTAGTTAAACCCTTCTTCTACATAATGTATATGTCTACTATTGGTTGAACTGGTGATGGAGTGTGCGAGAAGCTGAACAGAATGTTAGCAGTTAAACTAGATATAGGTAGTGAACCATTGTAGAAACACCATGATTACAACTTAATGATATGTTAGCTGATAAACAGCATTTTGGGGGCTGGACATCAAGTTTGTTTGAGCATCACGTTGGGGACTGGACATCAAGTTTGTTTGAGCATCACGTTGGGGACTGGACATCAAGTTGGGTCTGGGTGTCATGCTGGTTACTGAATATCATGTTTAGGGGACATCATGTTGGAGCTTGAAACTCACGTTGGGGGCTGGACATATCTTTTGAAACTCAATAGCATATTTACAGGCAAACAGGCAGCACCATTTTAATTATGATTTTAACCCACTTTGATGGCCGCATGGTCTAAGGTACCACTCTCATATTAGACTAAACTGCCGATGAAGGGAAGATCATGGTTCAATTCGGGTCTGGTGTAGGGAGGGCGGTTTTTCTTAAATTGTCTTTCCACCCTCTCCAAGAAAATGCAGGTACACTCTCTAAATTCACCCTTTCATATCCCTAACATAATAGCGTAATTAGTAAATAAGCTGTGTATAATTTGAATGGGTCATTGTGCTAAAAAAATTGATTGTGCTTTAGTGCCAATGTCATGACATGGATTTTGTTTAATTAAACTCAATATCTAATTTAAGATATAAAATAATGATTAAGCTGTATTTAACACCCCTTTCTCCCATTGCAATTGATTGGGGATCACATCCCGTTAGATTAAAGCCTGCTAGCACACATTTAACTATGCTGGTATGATTAGTTAAACTACATTAAGTGGATCAAATGTCTTAGCAATACAAAAGTAAGCCCAAAACACTAGAATAAGCTATCCCATAATACACTAAGAAACTAACAACATTACATTATTATAATACTTTAGTCGTAAAAAATGTTCTAGCAAAAATATCATTATCATATTTGCTTTAGCATTTTATATCATTATCAAATATCAATCTATCTAATGTGAATTTTCTTATAGCTAATTAGTATTTAATCACATAATGTATTTTTCTTGGTGTCATATCTATAGCTTATTTCAGTGTAGTGGGATATAAAAAAACTATAAAGCAAAGCATATATACAAGGGCCATTCATTAAGTTCTGCCCCATACTTTTATTCTTGTCAAAAATATTTAAAACTAAACTTCTTGTGCATTATTGTTGAATTTACAATACATTGATAATAGTCTCAGAATATTTTTTGCGTGTCATGGGTATAGTTACTTTTAAAATGGCTTCTGAGGTGACCTGGTGGTCTAGGGGTAAGGTGTCAGACTTCTGTGCTGAAGGTCCGGGGTTCAATCCTCGGTCCCGGCACAGATTTATCTGATTGCCAAACCCTTCCTTCACCTCTGACAAGATGTGTATTGATCACAACTTGTGAATGTGAGGAATGCCAGGTCTCCACCGTGGTTCGGATTCCACGTTAAACTGTAGGTCCTCCATTACATCTCACAATCAGCTCACCACTGCACATTAACTTAAGTGTGTATAACCCAAATGGGTAGTAAGACGAGGTGCTAATAATAATAATAATAATAATAATAATAAAATGGCTTCTGATAATTAGGTGTATCGGAAACAAAAAGCTGCCATGGAATTCCTAAGGTCTGAAGTAAAAACTGTTGGAAATACCAAAGAGTCTGATGCATATTTATGGAGACCGTATGTTTGATAGAAGCACATTTGAAAAATAATATGATATTTAGAAAGAAGTAACACAATTCTGAATGCTAAGCCACGCTGTGGCCGTCTGACCTCAGCCAACAATGTGCATTATGCTGATTTAATCATTCGGCTTGTCAAGGCTTGTCAATGCATTTCACAACTAGTGAAGGAAGTGTGAACAGCATAATTTAGCAACGGGCATTCGCAAGTATGTTCATGATTTGTTTAATAGCAACTATCTCCATAACACAAGTCCCAGAAGAAAGTCATTGCTGCTGAGTTGCTGGATGATGATGATTTACTGAGGACGAGACTTGGATACACTATTTAGAGATAGAAACAAAAGAGCAATTTATGTAGTGATTTCACACAACTTAAGCACTCAAAATGTAGTGGAAGTCAGCTCCCTTAGCAAGGAAATGGGTGGAAACTATCTTTAGGGACATGAGGGGTGTGAATTTAATCAAAATTATGGAGAAATAATCAACGATAAATTCCAAGGCATATTTCTCCATTTTAAAATGACTCCTAACATGCATGGAGCAAGTTCAGTCAGATCAATAATGCACAATAATTTAAAACTGCACACTAGTTGGCAAACAACAAAAGTCTTCACAAAACTGGTGGTGAAATGTATTGTCTCATCCATCACGCGGCTAACAACTATACACAGCAGATTTATATTTGCTGTGAAGAATGACATTCATTGACATAAGTTTAGGGATTGTGATGTTATTTAGGAGATAGAGACACACCCAACTCCAATGTTCACAAGAAAGATTTTACCAACAATGAATATATTATAACATAATAATACAAGACTGGTTTGTTTCTCAGCTGGAGTGTTTAAGGTTTCTCAGTCAATTATGGCCTCACTATATCATCACAATGAGGGAATTTCTCATTGACATGTTCAGTGACAAGTGGATTAACCATGGATAGCAACATTTACACCTCAAAGCCTGGATTTATCATCCTATGACAATGCAATGCAATGTCTTATCAGACAGGTCAGGTAGAGGTGTTAGAACTCAACCAAGGATTTGAAACAAGTGATTTGAGTTGCTTTTGGAGCCTTCAATTAATATTGTTCAGTTTCTCACATCGCCGGCACATGGAGACAAGTAATACCATGCAGTAAATTGGTGGTGCTCACACTGGTATTTTGGACTAACTATATATAACCAATATCTTTTACTCCTGTCATTTCCATTATTTTTACTTATAACTTGACTATATTTTCAACGGGACAAGACAAGTTCGATCAATAAAAATAATTTCAAATCCTGCTGCTTCTACTAAAGTCGCAAGAAAAGTTTTTTAATTGATTAAGTAATTAATGTTACTTGCTATTTCTTCATGTGTATTCATATGTATTTTTGTTACATAATTGGGTTAATTAACATTTTTACAAACATTTTTATTATAATTTCCATACACATACAACAAAATAGCTATTTAAGGAAATCACAGTACAAGGGGATGTTGTTTAGCGTTGTTAAGTTATTTTAGAAATGTCCACTCGTGTCCTTTCCCATATTGATATGTAGGAGTTGTTTGGTGGATTGTAAGGACTCCTAAGCTCGTCCCATCAAGATACTTAATGGAGCTTGATTATTAAACTCTGCGTTCCTTCATTATTGGCATCGTTTTTATTTTGTGTCACTTTTCCTTGTCAACCAATCTAAAATTGTGTAAAAAACAAATATTGTGCTTAGTTTGAATTGGTAGGGTCATCTGTAATTGATTAAGGTAAGACTGCTAACTTTCAGGATAAACAGAGTGTACACATTTTATACGAGTGATTATTAACTTATTAATGTGTATGAATTGTGGATGGGTTCTTTTAATCCTCGAATCTTGAGAGAGTCAAGAAAATATATTTTTTTCCCCCAAACATTGAATCTAAATTTTTAGATGTATAAAGTGTCTCACTGGTGGCTTAGCCCCATTTAACTAACTATAGTCAAACCAAACTATCAGACCTTATATCATCAATTTACGATTTAACTAAGCTGTCACACATTGTAACAACAAATATGAACATTATGCTGGAAACTATATTGATAGTAACCAAATTATTATGCACATAGCTATCTATAACTATTATTTAAATTTTTTTAGTTACAATCATCTAGAATGTCATTACAAATATTCAAAATAAAAATAAAAATAAAAATCTCTTGTGTCCATTACTTTCATATCAATATATTTTATTAAAATTTTCTTTATACTTTTTTGGTAAAGTTATTGTACATTTGAATATGAATGTTCTTTTGAAACTATGGAGAGCTAAAATAATAAATATAATTATAATTGTTTCAGGCAGAGCAACTTGACACAGTATCTCATTTTCCCATGGATATTGGTGAGGGAAGAAGTTTATCCAATGTACTCAAGAGGATTAGCAATCTCGTAGCATTGAAAAACACTGTAAGCATTTTGTCTCTTAAGAGTTTTGAAAATATTATATTATTGAGTGTAAATATTTTGGCCTTTTCACTTGCCATTGATGCTCATTAATCACTTTGTGTAACTGGTCATCTAGAGGTTTATTTATTTTAGAATTGTCTTTTGCTTCAAGCTGCAGGGTCATAGCTTCAAAATGTCAAAGTCGAAGCTCATATCTCCTTTGCTTAGAAAATAACTTTCACATTTTCAAAACATTTTGGAGGTAGAAGTAATCGTCAATATATTATGAACAGATTTGAGATAGCTCCCTAAATATGACATTTCAACATAAAATCATTTTTAGAAGAGCTACTAAACAGTATTTTAACACTAGATAGTGATTAAATGACATCTATAATGTTAGCATGGATACATTCATATGTAGCAGCATAAAACAATACCTATAGTCTTTTTTGCTTTTTCCTCTGAACCTTTTTTATTTACCTTGATTAATGTATAGTTAAAAAAAATTAAAAGTGGTGTCATGTGACAACAACAAAAACCTTATCTTTGTCTTTGCATGTTTCAAGCTCCTGTTCGACTTTGCTTTGTATTTTAAAATTGACTTTCTCACACCCATTCTAGGCTGTATTCTACTTGAAATTAGTTTTATTTTTTGCTAGAGTTGGGTCCAAACTAGTATTTTACAAATTCGAATCTTCAATTTATCTCTTTAATCACAAATCCGAATCTAAATCTTGGAATAATTATGAACATAAGAGTAAATATAAATATAATAGAGGAGTATAAAATACAAAAAGTAACTAAATGTTAACATTATTTCTAATAATTAACTCATTATGTCACCTCCCCCTCCTGAATGTTCCTAACTGTGTGTGGGCCTGGAGATCTGNCGTTAGACTTGGCTTTTAAAGAGGTTTATTAATACTACTATTCTAATACAAATGCGATGTTAGAAGTGAAGTTAACCCGATGACTTAGCCCGCTTAGCCCCGTGACAAGCAGCATGACGACCTAGCTTACAATATCCCCGTAATCAACCAGCCCCGAGGCCTTCAAACCCCTCGTATTTAAACCGGCTATGGCTTGCTGACTGACACCCCCCTTTTCATGTCAACGCTTCTAGTTTGCTTGTTAACTGATTCATCATAACTATCCTCACAACACCTGTTAGGTCACTTCATATTTACAACATACAATGTTTATACAACACGCCTTCCAAATGAGGCTGTTAGTGACAATTATAACATTCATACATTCATTTCTATCATATGTCCGACGCCTTAGCTCATTTGTTAGTGTGTCTGTCTGCCTACTGAGCTAGGGTTCGATTCCCAGCACGTCTGAAAATTTATCATTTGTGGAATATGGGTTTACCCTTTCACAGTGATGAGTTAACGTCAGGGGATTGAATGTTGTGCTTGTCCTAGTCTTAAGTTAAATTATGAGGCATATGAAGCTACGACAAGCCTAGCCAGCCGGTAATGGAAAATATATGGCTTGAATAAAAAACTGACCCAGACCAGAGGCGGGAAACAGAAATGTATGGTAGGTAGGTAGTTCTATCATATATTTTTATTTCCTAATCTGCTTTTGGACCATTGAAAAGTCCAAAAAGTAAATTACACCATGCATATGTTGTTTTATTGTCATCATCTTTCAATGTATTCCTTAAGAACCTTAACATACTAGCTCCATCTCCACTCTCTCTACTAGAGTTGTGCGAAGCTTCGAAACAAATGTTGGCTTTGACTTCGACAATTACCTACGAAGCTTTGATAATAAAAAATTTGAGAGCTAAAATACTCAATTTATTGTCAATTCCATTTTGAGCTGTTATATACATTAAAAATTAATATTCCTATGGAAACAAAAACTGAAGTAGTTGAATTGCATATTGGGATTTATCAGATTAGAACAAAATATTACAAAAATGTTTACAATAAAACATTTCCCTTGTAATTTTAATGCATAAATTAATATAAATAACCACAATATACTACTTTTATAATCATAAAACAACTAATAAACAATATTTGAACTTCAATTTGGCTTCAAAAATATTTCATAAACTTGATTCAAGCTTGTTTCAAATTGAAAAAGTGAACTTTGCACTCCCCTAAATCTATCTTTATCTTTTCTCCTCTTTCTCTTGTTCATATTTGTGACAGCTTTTTTGATTTGACAATTTTCCTTTTCCACTGGATTAGGGCCTCCAGGCTTACAAGAATACAGACTTCAAGCAGTACTGGATGCCAGACTCTGTGAGCAAAGAATGCTATGATTGTGGCGAGAAGTTCACAACGTTCAGGCGCCGTCATCACTGTCGCGTGTGTGGTCAGATATTCTGTTCTCGCTGTTGCAACCAAGAGATTCCTGGCAAAATAATGGGTTGCACAGGTAGTCTATACAGTTTTATCACTTTAACTCTTAAGATATTGTCTTGGATTTTTAGATTGGGTAAACAAGATCACATGAATCTCTTTAAATATTAGGTCGATTAATATTTTATTTATTTAGTTGGAAATTTCATTTGCCCTGAAAGGTAAGAAGCTTACCATGATGGGTTGCACTATGGTGCAGCTTATAAGATACGGTCATACCATAACTGATAAAGGTAAGACTGCTAACTTTCAGGATAAACAGAGTGTACACATTTTATACTGGTGATTACTAATGTGTTTGAATTATGGATGGATTCTTTTAATCCTCGAATCTTGAAAGATATTCGAGATTTGAGAGCATTTTTGATTCAAGAAACATTTTTCCCCCCAACTTTGAATCTAAATCTGTAGATCACATGAACGTTGATTGTAAGACTGATTGGTTGCTATTAAGGGTTTTATTAGTAATGACTAGGGTATACAAATAGGTGTCTCGCTGACATAGAATTAAGCTTAGATCATGATCGGATGTTTGAGAAAGTGACAATCTGTACTGTCGGCAAAACACTATTTCCTTTCCTAGGAGTTGTGGATGGTATTTCACCAGGTCACTTCTAAGCTCCGCTAGTGCTACTCATGGCACACACTACACCACTCCTTACACACACATGACAATTGTCTACAACACTAACACACTCTGACAACTGTGAATCACCACCACTCAACCACTGACATAACCACTGTCTGCATTCATTATCACCTGCTGATAACATTTATTGCGCTCAAGGTACGCCATCACTCAATGGACACATCTTCATGAGACACTCTGACAACTGTCTAGCTCTCCACTCTAAGACGTCTAGAATAGAGTTCACGCCATCTTAAACTTCACTCCCATTTCTTTCAAAGTGGCCGATCCGAAGGCATCTTTGTCACACTATACAGTCTCTCAAAGCAGCTGAAACTGCTGTTCACATAGCAGTACATCTGTCATAAGCTAATTTACCAAATGCTGTGACTTTGCGCTTATACATCCTAAAATGGCTCATGTTACAGATAGCTGACACTGATTTCTGACATCTGGTCATCGAGACCTTTACACTAGATAAAAATTAAGTTGAAATCAATGTAACTTTGTCGAGAACATTACACTGTTGCATATTATGTAATCACAATTAAAAGAACATAGTTCACAATTTACATTGCTGACATTGGACAAAGAGGTAATGGCTGCCTCTTGAAGAAACTCTATTGTGGGATTGGGCACTAACGATTGATTTACTTCAAGAGGCAGCCATTACCTCTTTGTTAAATCAACAAATTATGTAATCAATAATAGATCTGAGATTTTGGGTCTCCCAAGTATATCTATGGTTACTTTTGTGTTAGTTATTAGTTATATAATATAGAAATCAGAAAATCACACAGATTATTTATAGCCATAATTTTAAGTTCTTTATTTGGTTCATGCTACACTTTGTTTACCTTGACAGACCACACTATGGCCCTATCATATAACCTACAACATAGTGGAACCATGAAAGGTAAGCTTGCTCCCTTTCAGGGTGAATAAATTCTACAATGAAGGAGCGATAGGATGTATTTGTATTATTGTAAATATGCAGGTGGGGATTGTCTGTTTGTACTGTATCTCAAAGACCTCCTAGTATATGTTGGGATTGCCCATTTTGTATAGCTTGAAATCAAAGCATTTAGTTATGTCCACAGTATACAGTACATTAATAAGTTAAACTATCAAACACCTATAGTTCTGGTTGGCTTTCTGCTACAGATGAGGTGTTTAACGCTAAACCCAGTTGGTTGTGTAGTGTGCAATGAGATAAATGACATGAGATGGGGGAGAGTTAAAACTATTTTAGGAATTTATTTTCCACAGTTAAAATATACTAACTGTACAATTAAATCACAGGACCTACTACTCTTTAGTCAATGTGTAATTGATTTGAATATTTATTATTGAAATCTCTTTGGTAAATTAAATCTGGTTGTTAATGTTTTATCAGGTGATCTTCGAGTTTGCACATATTGTTGTAAAATTGTGCTCTCGTATTTACAATCTGCTGATGTGGGCGCTGACTTGACAGCTGATCTACGTGCTGTTCAAGAGGACCTGCAAATTAAATTTGGTAACCCTGTGTCATCCTTAGCTCAGAACAATACTTCAAGTTCTGGTGGCAACCTGTCAGATAACCAAGACAGTTCTTCTGTTCGCAGAAAAACATCTGTCGGATACCAAGAGGATCGGTTTGCTCTTGGAAGGTTTGTTCTAGTTTCTCCCTTTAATTTGTATTTTTTTTAAGCTACTTAATATATTACTTTTTCAAAGAACCTTCTCATCCTAATGAACACCACATACACTTGTTATGCACCAATGATCACTTACCGATATGGAATATTAAATTTAGACTGCTAGACTAGTGATATCTCTCTTATGCAGTAATTGAAAGGTTGATACTTTAATTGATTGACTAAAATCACTTTTTAATAATTTGCATCAAAATTTATTCTCAATGAAACTTCTCAGAAATTTTTTATTTTAAAATGCGAAACAAATTATACTTCGTTTTCTTTATTGATAGTTAAAATGTTACCCGCATTGGTGGTCACAAGGTCTAATGCATCACTCTTGTGTTTGACTGGATTGCAAGTAATGGGGAGATCAGGGCTCGAATCTCGATCGGGTATGGAGGCTGGTTTTCATAAATGGTTTCCCACTCTTTTTCCATGAAAATGGGGGTGAATTTCTTTCCTCCTTCCTCATCTCTAGTCCATTAGTGTAATTAATGTATGCCTACAATCCAAACTGGTACTAAGACACTGGAAAAAAAGTGATGACTGATTTATAGATTGAACCTTTTTTTTTATAAGCATTCATGTTCATTTCTTCCAATTTTAATCAAATTAATAATGTTTTTGATCTGAGATGATTCCACAATAATTATTAATATATTCTTATAAAGTACTAATCAAATGACAATATAGTTTGTACATAATTTTCATTACTGTGCAAAATACAGGATTTCCTTAAAGATATATGTGTACTTATTTGGAATGAAAAGTATTATTTATTATACTAACATCATGGTGAGATGTTCTCCAAGACCAGGATGCCAACGAATAATGCCCTGTTATATGTAGGTGTCTATACAGTGTATCTTTAAACAACAACCACCTTGTCTCATATGTTAACGACTTGGCGTCAGTCGTTTAAATAACTAGGCTTTACACTTTGACAAGCAAGCAAATACAGTACTTTTTACTACTTATTGATAAATCACCTTTTTCTTATCAGTACCACTCTCATTACTAATATCAAAATCATTCAGCGAGTCCAACAAGAAAAGAAGACAAAGCTGACACAATATATATATATATATATATATTTTTTTCATATATATATATATATATTTTTCATATATATATGAGAAAAAAGATTGTGTCATCTTTGTCTTCTTTTCTTGTTGGACTCGCTGAATGATTTTGATATTAGTAATGAGATTGGTACTGATAAGAAAAAGGTGATTTATCAATAAGTAGTAAAAAGTACTGTATTTGCTTGCTTGTCAAAGTGTAAAGCCTAGTTATTTAAACGACACATTTTATATATATATAAAAGGTAAATTCACAAACTATAAGTACTTATCAAAACTTTTTTCTTGAACAAGGGCTCAAAGTGCTGCCTACCTGAGCATGGAAGAGCGTTGCAGAGTATTACAGATGTCAGCGTCCTTACGAGCACTATTTGATGACTTATGTCGACCCAACTTGGGCTTGGTACTGCAGACTCATCGCTATAGATTACGCAACTACCACAACTGTTTTTTGGGAACTGAGCTTGTTGATTGGCTAATAGCACAGTATCATGCTAGCACACGGTAGGTATTTTATTAATATTAACATGAATTTAACACTTGAGCATAGATTTTTCTGAACTAATTTGGACTAAAGGTCATTTGAATAATCGATACAGTAAATAAACATTTTATTAGCTCAGGAACTACATCATCATGCAAAATAAACTTTAATTTTTTGCTTGGCTAAATTTAATATTTTTCCACAATCTCTCAAACAATGAAAGTATTGTAATCATGGAAATTTTTGGCCTTGATATTTTAACGAATCTTAAAAGGTTACGGTACTCCAAACTCAAAAAAGTATGTGTTACAATTTATTCTATCCCCATGTTTGTGTGTGTGTTTGTATCTGGGATTACAGCCAAAACAGTAAAATAGATTTAGTTCAAATTTGATAAATAAAAAATATTTTGGTTTCCTTAAAATATTTTATGAAATTTTACTGATGATTAATTTTGGGAAATTTCAGATATTTTAAAAATAGCTTTTAACATATTGGTTTAAAATGTATATCTGAAGAGTATTTCATATTATCAAAATAACATGTTTGTTTTTATTTATCTGTAAAACTTAGTTTTAAGGGTAGTTTACTGATAATGATTTGAGTGAACGTGTAATATTTCATGAACGACCCACATACTTTGAATATACCTGAATAAATTATGGTTGTGACCCGCTTCAATGGTCGAATGTTTCCAGGAATTACTCTCATAATAAACTGGATTGCCATTGACAGGGAGCTTGCGGTTCAAATCCAAGTAAGATATACTAAGGGTGTTATTTTCTTAAATGGTTTTCCACTCTCCTTCCACACAAATGTGGGTACATTAGGCTAACTCTAATTTTAACTTCCCTCATTCCTTACACAATAGTCAGGGTGTCTGCCATCCAGGAAAATCCTGGAAAACTGGAATTAGCCAGGAATTTAAAGTGGTCGGGAAAAACGAGAATAAGTCGAGAATTTCGTAAATAACAAAAATAAATCCGGGAAAAGGTTGTTTTACTCAAAATATGAAATATAATAATCAATAAATTACAATGTGATTCAAACTGTCTTTTTTTTGTTTGTACCTTTCTAATATATGTAATAATTTTCTGATTCCTAGTAGACTATGCTAAGAGTCGACAGGAGATAAATCGTCCTTATTGAAACCACAGGTTAATCTGAAGGAAAGGATATTTCAAAAACTATAATACCAATTCACTAGCGGGTTTTTTATTTCTCTTCTTCTATATTTATAAAAATTAACAAGATCGAGAGAAAAAATAAAATTATTTATTGCTAGCCATCATTTAAAATTAAAATAATAAGTTTTATTCTAAATTTTGAAATAAAAAAAATAAAAACAATTGATATAAAAAATTGTCATTTAAAAAAATTAATGAAATTTTAAAAATTACATATTTTTTTATCATTTCCACAAAAAAACTTCTTTCCAGGCCCAATATAAAAAAAACTGTAGCCGGCTATTTGATTACACATAGTTCAGCAGTTTTCTCCTAGCGCAACACTAACGTAAAGGTTCCCCCACCCCATAGTAATTCTCCCTGTCTCTCTTTGAGCGACTTTCTTATTAAAACACACAACAGAAACTTTGGCAATGATTGGAAGGGGGAGAAGGGAATGCCGCAGTCAACTAATCTTTCTATTTATGAATGATAGCCTTTTACTTACAACTCTTTGAGTATAAATACCAGCCTTGGTGGCCCCACGGTCTAGTGTGCTAGTTTCGTGTTAGGCTAGACTGCCAAGGACAGGGAGATCGGGGTTCGATCCCGGTCAGTTGCACTGTGGGTGGATTTTCCTGAATAAGAAAATATGACTTTTTTTATTGGAAAATGCTTTTCTTATTGATAGCAAGTAAATCATCATTTTAATCCTTTTTTTATATAAATATGATTTTTTTTCAGCAAATTGCCAGAGCCATTATAATAAGACCCAATTGGATAGTTAAATCAGTTTTAAAATAATTATAATTTATTATGTGACAGTATTTGAATTTTAGGACACACAATCATGTTAGGCCTTCTCTCTTTTTTAACTCAAAAGAGAACGAGACTTTCTTTCATGATTATATTTTAATTTTTTAAGGAAATTAAACATTATATTAGAGAATACTTTTAAAGGAACAACAATAACTTTCTGGTTGTTGTTTATAAGAGTAATGATAAAGGTATTTTGATTTTACACTATCTAATGAAATTAGAGAAACTTGGAGAAAGAGTAGCTTTTAGATCTAATACCACACAGCCCAAAATTAACTATTCATGCTTATCAGGATGAACTGGATCGTCTTGACCAAAACTATATCGAAGTTCATTTAATAAATTGTAATGAAAGATTAAAACAAAAATGAAGATGGCTATGGACATCATGAATAAGATTAATTTAATTAATGTTTATTTTTTAATATATTTTATATTGATTTAATTTGTTTTAATTATCTTTCATTTTTGTTGTACCTCTGAATATAAAAAGGTTAAGAATATAAATAAGTTTATTATTGTCACACAAGATCAATGTTTGTGACTTCCTAGTTATTTTATTAATATTATTTCTTTGTCACCTTGATTTACCTGTTCGGGCTATACTCATAATATGTCATAATTACGCTAATGTGTTAAGGATGAGGTAGGTTGTAATTTAGAGGAAGTGTACCCCACCTTTATTTGGAAGTTGAGTGGAAAAGAATTTAGGATAAACCATCATCAGTACACTCAACTGGCATTCAACCCCCAATCTTCCCATCATCGGCAGGCCAATTTATTGATAAAGGGGCGCCAAAAACTTTAAAGCATTCGACTATCGGCTATGTGGATTTTTTTAGCACCACGTCTTACTACCTGTTCAGGCCATACACCTATGTACTAATTACACTAATGGACTAGGAATAATATAGGTGTAATTTATAGGAAGTGCACCCGAATTTGCGCAGAGAGAGAGTGGGGAGACCATTTAGGGGAAACCACCTTCAGTGCACCCGATCTTTAGTCCTCGGCATTATAGTCTAAACACGAGACAGCGCATTAGACCGTGTGACCACTGAAGCTGGTATGTGGATTATTCAAAGTTGGAATGGTTGTTTTACAAAATTGGGGTTTTGACTATACACTTGCTGTTTTATATCGTGCCGATGTTAAAACATAGTTTTTTTCCCTACGTCTTACCACTCAACTGGGCTGTATACAAATTTATATTTTGGGGTGGATATATAAAAGGTAGGATTCTTGAAGTGTACCCGCATTTGAATGGAGAAAACTTGGAGAATAATTTGAGCTAAATTAAGAAAACCATATGCACACCCAACAGGAACTCAAGTCCCGACCTCTTAGTCAGCATAAAACTAGGATGGACGAAACTAACGCCTTTTCCCACATGCTCACCTGTGTGGATAGCGTGGTATAAACCAGTGGTTCTCAACCGGTGGTCCGCGAGAGCCTTGGGAGTTGTCCGCGAGTCAAAGTGCCCAACGAAAAACCAGCAAAATTTGAAATACAACTAGCCTATCTTGTGGATATTATCTCCCATTTTAATCACCTAAATTTTCAGCTACAGGGTTTTGGAAATGAAAAGTTGGAAGGTTTCGCCAAAATTTTTTTGTTTGTATACAAACTTTGTGCATTTCTGTACATAATTGTTCCGTGGATTGACAAAGTTTAAGAGAAAAACTATTCAGCATTTCCAACGTTGAAAGACCCTGCTGACGATAAGAACTATGCCACCATCACAAATGAGGTCAAACATAGCACGTTGTATCACTTACAAATACTCAAGGACGAATTCACACATTATTTTCCAGAATATGGCAAAAATGAAAGTGAATTCTTTAAGAAACTAATTTAAAATCCTTTCAGTGTCAAGCCCAAGGACCTTCCTGATGAAATCCTAGAAAAGGTGATCAAACTTCAAAACGATAGTAACTTCAGGGACTCGTTTGAACCTAGTGTAAACATGGAAGAGTTGTGGTGTAAGAAGTTGACCAGGGGTAGGGGTGGGGGAAGAGAGTGGTCTCCGCTTTAATCAATTTTCGACTGAGTGGTCTGCGGCCACTTTAAGGTTGGGAACCACTGGTATAAACTACACACATCATTAAAAAGTACTCTAATATATAGTTCAAGGAATATATATTATAATTATATAAATAAAAGACTATCAGTGGGCACGTGGTCTTAATGTCAGGTTCATAATTATGTTTTACCGGGGATAGGCAATCTTGGCAATAGGCAATGAGGACATATATCTCCATAAAGGTTTCTCTCTCTCCCTTCACATAAATGCGGGTACATTTCTCATTCATCCTATCATCTTAATCCTTACCCTACTAGCGCGGTTATATATAACTCGTATTGTTCGGACGGGTAATAATAAGCATAGTGTATATTATATAAATTTTTTTTTCAAAACCAATAATTACCAAGAATATTAATACTTATTAATTATATTTTTATATGACTATTACTATCGCACTGGCTAAATATATTCTTTATTATTTTATTGTAAGGGTTTTATTCAGTGTTTCACTAACCATTCAAATCGTCATATTATATATTAATTATTCTAACTTGAGGTTAGGAATTTAGAGGAAATGTACATGCATTTGCGTGAAGGCAAAGTTGCAAACAATTTTGTAAAACACTCTTGTATTCTGTAGTTTTTTTAAGCAACGCGCCTTACTATCCGTTCGGGTTATACGCCTACTACGCTAATGGGTAAGGGATGAGATAGGTGTAAATTGAAGAAGTGCACCCGACCGGGATTGAACCTCGATCTCTCCGTACTTGGCATTCAAGTCTAACACGAGAGTAGTGATAGACTGCGGCCCCACACACATATTATCTAAAGTTTGTTACTGTTGGTTTTCTTTCACTAATAATTTCTCGTCGGTTGCTTTGAACAAGAAATTTCCCCTTCGTTGAGAACAAATCCCATTGTAGAAAATAACTACTAACGCTCTGAAGTACTGTGACAGACTTGATAACTAAAATGCAGTTTTTAAATCAACTCCTCCGGAATCTTAATACAAATTTTAAAAAATGTTTATTTATTCATAAATAAATTAATACAAAGATGTGTGTAGGGGGAATGGGTGGCCTTGTGATGGGGAATGGTGGGGGGGTTGGGGGGGTGGTGGAGGATGTGACATACATTTGAATCTGGAATTTTAGGAAATGATCTGGGAAAAAGTCGGGAATTTCATTGGTCAAATTGAGAAGACACAATGAATAGTGTAATTCATTCATTTGCACTATAACCTGAACAGGTGGATATATGCTATGACAAAATAAAATTGTCAGGACTATTAAAAAACCAAACAAAAATGTAACCTAACTAAATATTGAGTAGACACATGCAGGGCTTTTTGTAGAAATGTTGTTTCTGGGCCTTGTGTTTTGATGAATGCTACATTGTTTCAGTGAACAAGGAACTGCTATAGGGCAGGCACTACTTGTGGCTGGTTACTTGGAATCTATAACCATGTCAGAGCAAAGCTTCAATGATGGCTACTCTCTCTATCGTCCACTGTTTGATTTGTCTCCCACACAACCTACTTTGTCGAGCAGTGACCTTGAGGAGAGCCGACGCAGTAGTCAGGACGCCCAAGAGCCTCTCTGGGTTAAACAGATCCCACAAGATGATAGTTCTACTAAAGGTATGTGTGGTATTTGTTATATGGCTCTATTTATAGGATGATATCTACAATGTAACATCCATGCCACACATTTTACTGATAATTGTAATCATGTATGAAATTTGAACATGTATTATAGTGTTCAAAAATCACTATTCTGTCATAACTTGAGCTTGGTGCAGATTACACCTCTATTCATATTTTCTCAAAAAGAAACCAAATTTACAATCAATTTTTTTGAAGCAGTCTTTTCCTGTTTGTCTACTGGCAGCAGTGTAAACTGTAAGCTTTGTTCTGCTTTTCTTTGTGAAAACCTAATCATGTTTGTTGTTTATATTTGTTCCTCTCTCTTTCC
Organism: Timema genevievae; assembly: GCA_902155825.1. Taxonomy (NCBI): domain Eukaryota; kingdom Metazoa; phylum Arthropoda; class Insecta; order Phasmatodea; family Timematidae; genus Timema; species Timema genevievae. The sequence goes on along the minus strand of CABFWO010000239.1, from coordinate 279,499 downwards.
TTTAACTTCTTCAATGCATGATAATATAAAACATTAAAATATGTAAACAAAGACTTTGTTAGCTAATTTAGTTATTTGTTAAATATAAAAGAGTAAGAATATACATATTTTGTATTTTACTAGTACCCACTAATTTTGGTTTTACTACCTAATGGATACTTTCTTCACTTTACTTCACCAAAACCAGTTCCATCTTGATCATTGCATAGCAAGGAAAAAAGATTTAGGGCCACAGTCTATTTTTAATATAGTGTTATTTGTGTATCATAGCTTGTCAATGTTGATAAACTTAAAAATCAATGAGAGTAATTTATAAGTTATTTTTGTCTCGTAAATATTGCCTAATTTTAGAGAAAGTCATAAGTGAAATAGACAAGAAGAACTGGAAAGGTGTAATATTGAATGGAAAAAGTAAGTGGCTGGCACATGTGGATGGTATCTCAGTAGTGGTGGTGGTGGTAGAAAAAGTGAAAAAAGTTGGTCTGATTATCAATTAATCAAAAACTTAGGTCATGAAATTTTCAAGTAAATTGCAAAATGAGGGTTCAACACAGTTTAGGGAAATGAGCTTGTGTAAAGTGCAAAAGTTTAATTATTTAGCTTTAGGTTCAATGAAGAAAATAAGATAAAAGAAAACATAAGTGAATGCTTAATAGCTGAGGCCATGTATACTCACAGCCTGAAAAAGACATATTCAAGTCGGAGATCGTGTCAAATAATACCAAAATGCAGGCATATAATGCCATGTGAGCCCATTAGTACTGTATGTCTTCAAAACATGGACCACAACAAAGGAAGAAAGGGAGAGGCTCAAAATATTGGAAAGAAAGATTTGGGGGCTCCTCGGAGAGAAGGAAGGATACAAGAGAAGAAAAAATAATGAATGACATTATCTGATCCAACACCCCAATATTGTTCAGAAGCTAAAAGGAAATTTGATGAGATGGGCCGGACATGTTGCTAAGATGGGGCTAGAACAGACACTGAGCATTATTGAAAGGAATACCATATGGCAAGAGACCTCTAGGTTGACCAAGAAACAGATCGTGGAACAATCTGAGGAAAGATAGTAGCTGGGAGTAGAAGAGAATACATAGAAGGAAGTGGAGCTAATGATCTAATTCTAAAGGGTCCCTGATTGCCGGATGATGATAATGAAATATTGCCTACTCTGTGAAAAGAACATTTTCAAACCCTTGCCAGTACAAACTATCTATTACAGTGAAAAGAAGAATACAATCCCCACTATCCATTCATCATTATAAAGTTCTACCAGCCTGTGGTCAGGTCAGTTTAGTAAAATGCCTTCATCTTCCTCTATCATACCACCATTTTTCTTCCTTTAATCGCTTCCATTCCTCTCCTCTCACTTGCACACTTAGGGTTATTTGCTCCTCCCATCTTTTCTTGGTCTCCCTTGTGGTATTTTCCCTACATACTTCATCCCCATCTTTTCTTTAGTATCCTCTCCTTTTCCATCCTCATTACATGACCATACCATTTCAGCCTTGCTTCCTCTACTATCTCATGTACTCCCTGTACCCCCATTATTTCCAAGATTACTTCTTTCCTAATCATGTTTCTCCTTGTGACAGCTAACATGCTCCTTACAAACTTCATTCCCATGGCCTCCACTTTCCTAGTCTACGTTACATTCAATGTCTATAATCAGTCATTTCACTCTATCTACTCGAGTAATTGTTTTGTTTCGGCCATCGGCTTACTAAGCCTTTCGGGGCCTATATCTGGGTAGCGCGGCCGCTGCCTATAGGTCCTCAGATAAACATATTTTGGTGGCAACTTCTCAAACTGAGGTTGACGATGACTTAGCTAATCATCACCAACAAACACACTCACTCACTCACAGACCACCCAGCTGGGAGCCAACTGGCCAGGCCCTGTTCCAAGTTTGTTGGTTTTGGCCCTGACCAGTCTCCTTGCTCTCATCTGTACCTGACCTCACTTCCGCTGGCATTAGAAGAAATAATGTGCCATCAATGTGTCTCACAATGGGTTCTTCAACTCTTGTCCCTGCAAATTATCTGTGCAGATTCCGAGAGTGAAGGTGTATCAATGGAGCGAGAGGACTCGAGTAGTTTACCATCGTCTGGCTCTATGTTCTATTTGGACCTGAATGTAGAAGCCAACACTGCCCATTTGATTCGACCCAATAAAGCTACTGATAATGAGATAGATTCTGCAAGTGCTGGTTCTAAACAGACTGAAATTACTGGTGAGTAGTTTTATAATGATATCTTAGTTAAAAAAAAGCATATTCTTGGGGGTTATGGGGGGGGATCTTGAAATAAATTCAATAGTGGGCTTATTTTGTAGATAATTTTATAAATCTTTTTTAAATGAGGCAATTAATTTAAATATTATTAATGGTTAACAAATAGTATTCCACTTTTTATATTTATGATTTTACTGTACACAAATTCATATACATATTCTATAGGTTCTCTTCAATCTCTATGTTTAATAAAGAGCATGCCAAACTTTAAAATATTTCAGAAAAATAATAAATCTTTATTGCGTCTCAGAATTAAATCTCCTTTCTCAACTTCTCAAAAAAAAATGTTTTTACTATTAAAATAAAAACTTAACAACACATATTCATCTTACAAGAAAGCCTATCCAAAAAACTACCTAATTGCTGTGATTATATAATATTCACAATTAGTTGAACCAACATAGATCTATTTCACAGTAAATGAGCAAATAAGGAATGCCACCTTGACAGTAGCGTCTCATGACCAAAATTCTTAGGCAAGCTTGGAAGGGGTATTGTACACTGTACAATATACAAGGGAAATTGTACAATATCTTGGTCACATGGATTGCATACAAAATTTAGCCAGTGACTGTTCACACGGCATTTGTGATTGCATACAATATTAAGAAAAAGTGTCATTTTTGCCTTTTTTATGGAAAAATAATGATTGAATGATTTGGAAAATATTGGTATTTAATGTAAATAATTTCTTAGTCATTCCTAAATATTTTCGATATATATATTTTTTTTCTTCAATTTTTTAAAATTTCTTTAAAAACAGTTGAAAATCTTTATATTTGGGGTCTTACCTCCTTCAAATATAATTAATTTGTTTGTTTTCAATCATTTACTTGTTTTTCTTACAATCACTTTTTTAAAAAAAAAAAGTAACTGTCTAACAGCCGAAGATTTTGTGTTTAAAACTCAAAAGTTGTACAAGAAAAATGGCTGATATAGGACGTGTTCTCTTTCCTGAAATTGTATACAATAAGTTGGGAAAAGCAGATCTTGTACAATTTTTGGTGTTCACACGACGCCAACTCTTATTCCTTTACATGTGTTTATAATAACTTGATTGATAAGTTGTAAAATAGCGCCACACTAACTGAGGGATATTATTAGTTGGTCGTTTGGCCGGACTGTGAGAGACTCTTACATTGTGTGTTTTACCTGTCAGTTTCGGCCGTTTACTGTATGAACTTATCATATTGTATTACAGGTGTGCTTGATCATGATCGTAACTATTGTGTGCTAATAAACCAGGCTATACAAGTGACTTATTAATTTGATATATCAATAGCAGAAGTAGCCGGCTTTTCCTGGGGTAACCGTGCAGTGCATCCTGTGACTTGTTTTTGTGAACCGTGTTTTACAACCCTCCCCCTGTTCAGGCTATCCACATATTTACATTAATGGGGGCAGAGATAAGGCAATGAACAGGAAGATGTAGGTGAAACTTCAGAAATGGGGCTTACCTCAAATTATGTTTGGAAACTACAATGTGGAAAATCATCTCTCAAACGAGGATAGTAACACATCCTCTCATATCATAGTAATACATCTTATGGTTGACCTGATCCTTCATGTTGTGAATGAAAGTAATAACTCACATAAATCCCTCAGAAGAAGATTTTATTCAAACACAAAAGTATTGTTACTCACTCGTATGAAATTTTTTTTTAAAAATTTGGTGGTAGGTAATCTTCCGACTCATTTGGATTGAATTATGATCTCCTTAAAAGATTTAGTTCAATTTAAGTTGCTGGAAAAATTTAGAATTTGACATTTTTCAACCTAGCACCACTTTTTATTCCATTTAACAATAATTTAACTTACCAATAAACTCAATATACATTTGTTTGGCTGTGTCAGCCATCACAAACTTTACCAACTGTAGATTGCTACTTTAAAAATACTTGATGCTCTTCAAAATGTTTAGTCCTGTAAATATTTTGGCGGTTTCACCGTTGATCGTTTGTTGTTGGAACAGGCAATGCTGGTGTTAGCAGCCCTCTCCAAGACAATTCCCACTCAGGCATCTCCAGTGAGTTTCTCTCTGGTGCAGTCCTATCACAGAGCCAGGAAATGAGACCCAGTAAAGGGTGGCATAAAGTCTCCCTACTTCGGACAGACAATGGAGAGCTTGGAGCTTACACTGCACTCTGGTGAGTGTGACTCTGTATTGTATATTAGGATGGTATTGTGTGTCTATATCACAAAACTTAGCAGGAACCTTTTACGTATATGAATTTGTGTCAATATATACTTATATTGGCTACACACTTTAATTATATTTATATTAATTGGTTACAATTTTGAATTATATTTACATATATTTTGATTGGTTTTAAATTTGAGTGATAAATTTGTAATATTGGTTTGCTGGTTGAATAATCAAAGAATTAATAGCCAGAGCTATTATTTATGCTTATTAGTGGGAATTACTCCATCTAGATATCATATTCTGAAAATTGAAAAATGACACCTGGACACGGGTTCGATTCCTGTGTCCAGGTGTCATTTTTAAATTTTCAGAATATGAATAATCAAAGCTAAGGGTGTCATTCTTGCAGAAGACTGGATTGCCAATGACTGGGAGATTGTGGTTCAAAATCCCTTATATTCAGGGTGGTTTTTCCTAAATAATTTCCCTTTTCCTCCACACAAATGCATGCTACAGTCTGATTTCGGTAGGAAGAGTAGTAGAAAGTTTTAGAAAAGTAACTAGATTTCTATAATGTATCCCTATGCCAAAACATATCATTTGAAAGACCATACGTTTAGCAGCTGTCACTTTTGACAAGCAAAGTTTTGAAAACAAGAAAAATTATAATAATAAAAATAAATTACAATATAATTTTTTTATGAAGAATAAAATATTAAAAAAAAATGTTACTTTTAAAAACTTTTTTTCACATGTGTATTACATTAGACATTGAAAGGAGGATAGAAGGGCAGGGTCTACTCACTTACCAGAAAATTGTAGCGCTCAAAGCTCACAATTAAAACACAATAAAACACATAATTATGTACTTTTCGGGGTACATCAGTCCCCTTCTTTAGCAGAAAAGAGTAAAACACAGATTGGACTATTCACTAGGGCATATGTGTATTATTGATGCTTAGACAGTATAATATGACGGATGTGTAAGAGCTTAACTTGATGTAATGATTTTTAGAATAATTTAATGTCCGTAAAACATGTTAGCGAATTTAGGAGTTAGTTATTATCACCCCTGGACTTGTCTAGAGGTGTAGCCAGAACTTCTTCCGCAACATCACCAGAGATGGACTCATCATCGTCGTCACCTAGGTTGTTTATTAGAGGTGGGTGTCTGTCATTCGCATCCATCTTCATCTCTGTCCTAATCTTCTTTAATGAGTTTCTCGCAGTGGTCCACATGCTTACTCCATGCTAAAACATAATACGTATCCACACATACTGGCCTCATAGCATAAAACAAACAGTTAATAAGGGAGTAACTGTGGGTGATTGCAAATTAGTATTTGTGCAAGGATCCTGTGACTTATCAAGGTTACCCATTAGAATGGCACCCTCTTAGATCATCAAATCATGTGGAGCAAGGCGTAAAGTTGTACAAATGTTAGCTAAGGGTGACAATTTTATACAAGAATCGGGCCTACGTACACATATTTAACACTTTCAACACATTTGCTCAGCAAGACTTTTACCAAAACACAAAAAACTGTCACTGTTTCTGATGGCCGATAAGACAGTATCCAATGAAACATGTTTCCTGTGAATTATCAATAAAAGCATACAGTTGGATATTTTGCGTTTCTATAAGAAATATTTTACAAATTGCAGCGTATGTAAACACATTTCAGCCTGTCTTGAACTATAAATGGTGGGGACTACAAGCCATAGACAAAACACTCCTTGTAAAGGTATAATTATGTAAATAACTTTTAGAAAAATACATATGTGAAAAAAAATGAGGTGGCCCCATGGCTAAATAATTTTATAGTAAAGGAAATTGATAGAACTAAAGAAAAATGAAATAATAATTTTTCCCTTTTCTTTAGTTCTATCAATTTCCATTACTATAAAATTTTAGAAAAATACAAAATAGACCTACTCACCATCTCACACTACTCTCGTTGATTTGGAGCAATTCAGCTGATAATTTAGGAACAAAACACTTGAGTGGTAATCCTGCAGATAAATTGGAACCACTAGGCTCTTCTAGTCTTCAATCTTGTTGGTTGTGTTTAAAAAATGCAACCTTGTTTATTAACTAAAGCTTTTCTCTTTCAAATGTTTTAATACAAAGTTAAACCACTATTAAAATAAGTTATGTAAATTTCAAAATATCTAAACTAATAAACCTCTTATATTTAAAACAAATTTATCTTTTTATATTTTATATTAATGCTATATTAACATAAATTTTCCTGACCCAAGCCTAGTCAATAGGTTAATAGGTTAATCTTAGGGTTCAAATAAGTTACTTCTTTTCTTAGTACACACGCAATATGAAATTTAGTAAATATATTAACATAAGATTGAAAATTAAATACATCATAAATATATCACCGCTATAAACAGTTTGTAATTAATCGTACACATGAATAAAGGAGTTCAAAAAAGATGTATACAAAGTAGTCACTGCCAAATACACTTTACAATTATTTCAAAGATCATACATTTTAAAGTAGAGTAATTTTTACCAAACAAATTACCGGTATTTAAAAAGAATGAATTTGTATTATGTCTAGTTTATTTTCGTCTGATATTTTTAATAATCAATACAACACAAATTATACAAACACGAAAACAAACACGCCTTTAATCTCGTTGGCTAACACACGGTATATTTTACTCCTTCAACTTATGTAAAATGAAGCTAGAATTTAAAAATATTTAAAAAATAAATGTTGGTTGTAAAAATAACAGTTTTTTAACTTTTTTGGTGATTTTAAATATATCTTCTTATTAAAAATTAAAGAACCAAAGTGGAGTTTTTTCAAAGGTTGCTCTAGTTAAGAATTCTATATGGCGACTTGGTAGAGCGTCTTTGTTTATTTTGATAATGCCTATAACCTGCACTAATAGTGTTCATTCGATGGAGTATAAAAAATAAATAACTTTTATTTGAAACAATATTTTATTTTCCTTTTTNTTTACAAAATAATAATTTGTTTAGGGCTTATAATGATCAGTTCTAATAAGATAAACATGAAAATATAATACATTTAATTTATAGCTCTGCACAATTGTAGCACATATTGCCACAATGGTGTAAATGTAAATATTACATTTGTATTACGGTACATTTTAACTCTATATAATTAATAATTTATAAAGACTAATTATTAAGTAATCCACAAGGTGGTAGTATTAAAAGTTTTTTTTATAATTTTTTAGATGAAATATGTATAATATATCAATCAAATAACACATTTTTCTTTAATGTCAAATGTCAGTAACTTCCAATCAATGTTGGTGAATTACACGGTTCTTCCTATAAAAATTGGACTTTACATTACTTCTAATTTCTACCTTTCTCATTCCTACTCAATTAGCATAATTAACATGTATGCATATAAGATGATTGGGCAGACAGTGAAAATAACAACAAAAATACGTGTGTGTGTGTGCGCATACACACGTGTGCTCATGTTTCAAGCTTCGAGCCAAGCTTGTCCTTAAATCTCGAGATTGTGATCTAAAGTTTTGTAGACTTGTCATTTTGGAGCCTCCTATTTGATGTATGTACAGATATATTCTTTAAAACAATGGCAAGTATAGGTTATTTAATTTAGATAATATCTGCTGTTTCACTTATTAATCATTCGGTAACTTTGTTAAAATGAATTTAAAATTTCACATTAATAACCTAATAGATTTCTAAAACTTTCAACTTTCAACCAGTTGACTAATTCATTATTTTCGTCTATTTTGAATTATCCTCGGTTGAAGTTGGATTTCTATTATAAGGCATTTGAAATAAAAATAGCTAAATATATCAATTAATATTTGAATAATAATTATTTTACTATTATTTATTTTTACATCGTCCCTCTCTAAAATTATAATTTTGGTTAAAATAAATTTAATGTAGAGAATACATTGTATTGATTGTTTTTGAACTCAAGTTATTTAAAACTTGTATTAATCCATTCAACTACAAAACTAGCATTAGCTACTATTTCGTTATAAAATTATGTTGGTTAATCTGTCTAAAATCTGTTTTTATCAACATTGCATTAAATATTTAAATAAAATAACATTTACCATTCATTTCATACTGGATACTAAAAATATTATTTTAACCATCTATTTTTCAGAATCAAATAGCCAAAGTTATTATTTATGCTTTTAGTGAGGATTACTCCATCTAGATATCATATTCTGAAAATTGAAAAATTACTGCCTTAAAATATGAGTGAAGAATGACCCTAAGCATGGGATGATTCCTGGATAGCTCAGTGGTTAGAGCATTGGCGTACTAAGCCAAAGGTCCTGGATTCGATTCCCGTGTTCAGATGTCACTTTTCAATTTTCACAACATCTATTTTTCATTTTAATGTATCAACATCAAATTTTATAGGCATTAAAAATTGAATTGAAATAAATTTTGCTATAAGATAAATTTACAGTTATAGCCCATATAATTGCAAGCACAACTGTACCTAGAGGAATGGAATTGGAACAGAAGTGATGATTACATTAAAGACTAATAAACAAAATATGAAATAACTCAAATTTCTAACTTCTTGTGATTCTTACATATTTTACAGGATAATTATAGTTACAGAGGCTTATTTTAGGCAAAATATCAGTTATATGTGTGTGTGTGTGTGTGTATATATATGTATAGTTGTAACAATTGTATGTAAGCACACACATACAGGCAAACCCCGCCATACGCGCTTTCGCTATCCACATATTCATATACACGCGGATTTTTATTTGTGAGTATAAATGGTGCACCGGTGCAAGGAAACTGCGTGGTTCACTTGTTGATTGATGTGTGACACGTGTGAACTCCCTCATTTGTCAAAATGCTTTGTGTATATCTCTGCGTGCGCATCATCATCACCCTTTGCTGCTCAGCGCTGTTTATACACTCTTTAAACAGTGTAGTAACAAAGCTTCAGATGGCTTATTATTTTTGTGCTTTTGTTGTTTCCTTAGACACAAAATGTTGGGAAAACGCAAAGAATGTGAGCCAAAGAATGTGAAAAGTGGTAAATTTGTGAAAAAAGTATGAAAATCACATTTGTTAGAAGTGAAATCAGAAGTTTTGAATAGGTTTGATAAAGGTAAGCGTAGCATTGACATTGAATGAGTCATGGTACTGGGTGATTCTACAGTAAGAACTATTCGTGCTAATGGGGAATCAATTCATAAAAGTGCGCAATCTTCTATGAATCTTAGTGTAACAATAGTTCGTTCCACTCCTACTCTACAGTACAGGTCTTATGGAGCGCTCATTTGCCAGAACTCACCCGCTCGAAACAAATGGGCAACTTTTACATTCAAATTTATAAAATTATACAAACTTTATACACGCTATGGCAATCAATTTGAGGTTTGGGTTGTCAAGAATTCTGTAATATTCTGTTTATTATCATATTAATGCCGCTTTTGATACACACTGTACACTGTCACCTGCAATGAATAGGTTGGAGATCGAATCCCTTCAAAGATGGTCTTCCCAAGTACATAGGTTTATACAATAATATTCCCTGTTTGCATGTGAATGTGTATGCACTTTTATAAACAATTACCTAATCCATCTTTATTATAGTAAAAGCTAAAACTCAATAATAATAAAAAATAAAAAAATAATAATAACAATAAATTAATATACAATAGTTTTATGAATTAAAATACCGGTAGTTATAAAGGGGGTGGGGAAAGTTCTTAAAACCATTCAAGGCAAATTTAAACCTTCTCTGTTAAGTATTAAACACATTAGTTTAAACCTAAAAATACCTTTATGCTTCATCACTCTCCCTGCACAAGGGTGTGGCTCCATCGACTGTGAAGTAGTGTTTAGTTGATGGCCCAGGTAGCTCAAAGTTTTGAGATTGAGTAGGTGGACTTCTGGGTGGAGGAGATGACACAGGTGACAATAAAGATGATTAAGTTAATCTTATTAAAAACTGTTCCTCGTCATCTTGCAGCTCGTCTGCTTTCCACATGTTATTTTCAATTTTTTTGACGTGATTTACATAATTGAACCAGTTTTCTATAGAAACCTTTTCATACGCTGCAGCTATTAAAGGCCTCATGTCTTTAACCTTAAAACTAGTATTGTTCATTTTAATATATGTTTTTACCTGAGCCCACACCATCTCTATAGGGTTAAGTTCACAATAATACGGAGGCAAACGAATGACTTGTCGATCCACCGCCTTCGCCATCTCATCCTCCTTGTATTTTTCAAATTTTTGTTTGTGTTGCGAAACCAAATACAGCATTTCCCGTTTCAACATTTCGTCATCAACATCAATGTTTTTATGGATAAGCCACTCAGCTATTTGAGCTTTATGCCATGATGTGGTCGGGATCGCTTCACACCTTCTGTTGTGATAGGCTGCATTATCGATTACGATAACAGCTCCTTCAGGTGTATTAGGGAGTAATTGTTCTGAAAACCACTTTTCATAAACGTTACCATCCATTTTGTCATGGGCATCTGCTGTGTTTTTCTTGCACAAAAATGTGAGCTCAGCACCTTCAACGAAGCCATTGCTATTTCCAGCGTTACCCGTCCGTTCGTACTTAAAACCCATCTCCTGCAAAAATTTGTATAAGGTAGTTTGTGAAAAATTTGGCAGTGTGTCGGCTGCGTTTACCCTCGCTAAAATATTACTTAAAGTAGGGGGCAAGTTGTCGAACAACAAGGAATGGACAAGCCGACGAACACCACATTGTACGATACCGTTGTATGTGCTCAGTCTTGAATTTTTATGTTTCCCTTTTCTCTTTAGTTTTCTAGTTATGTCTGAGGCCTTCAAACTGATAGACTCAGCAATTAATATTTTTGAAGAACACGACCCTGACTTATTGAGAAACTCTAAAGTGAGGAGGGAAATAGAGAATGTGCTCAAATGTTACAAAGATCTTTACAGTCAAAAATTAAAGATGATGACTCAATCCTCTATTAAAGCACTAAATAACAGGTCCTTACTAAATAACACGGCATTACAACTGAAGGCTGCAGACCTGCTGACTCATCGTCTCAGACTACATGTTCCACATCTTCTGGGAATCCCACTCATCCATTTTTAGCTCCAAGGGGAAGACAACTGCCAACACTTTCACCAGAATCATTTGACAGTGATTAGTATGATAATAAATTATAAAACATTGCAATTCCTTATTTTTTCATTAGGTTTACTTTAGTTGTTTCTTTAAATTTTTTCAATATAAATTACTTGACTCTTACTAAATGATATCTGTACTTAATAAACACAGCCAAATTTATTATTAACATTGTTGTAACTAAGAATTAGCTGCAGCTTATTGAATAAATTGGAACATAATCCTTATTCTTATGTGTTAAGAGATTCCCATTCTATTCGTAATCGGTATCCACGGAAATTCTTGCGAACGCATCTGCCGTGTATAACAGGGTTTGCCTGTACACACATATTTTGATTGCTTTGTTAAAATGTTTGGTTTAACGATTTTATTTACTTATTTTATTTAGTAATTCATTCACTCAACATGAAAGCAGTTTGCTAAAGCAGCTTTTGAATGCTGAAGGCTTGGCTCAGAGCTGGGCTGACATAATGCTTCCATTAGCTGAGCAGATTGTTGATGTAGTTTGTCCTGATGTGAAGAATGAAGTGGACGATATGGATATCAGACAGTAAGTAACCATCATCGCTATTTACTCGTATGTCAGCAAATATTGTTAATCTGAAGTAATATTCCTTTAGGTAGAATAGTTTATCTGAGTCATTGTTAAAGGGAAAGGAGGAATACTCCACCAAAGGATGACTGTAGGAAACAAAGGCTTAACACATTTATTTAAGTAGAACTATTTTGTTCCATATCTTAGGCTATGAAAACACTGGCGTGACTGAGAGTGCAAAATTACTGCAATAAAAAATTATATAAAATGGACCTCTGACCAAACCATTATAGAATAGTAAGGGAGAACCCTGTTCTCCCCTCCTCCCACCTGCCCCTCACTTCCCTTTCCTCATCCTGAGTCCAAAGGTGAGAGGCGTTATCCCTCAATGTGTAACAGGGACCTTAAGAGCAGAGATAAGTTAATTAACCTTAGTACAGTCATGTGTTGAAGTACTCTTGGCAGCTATAAGTCAGAATACAGATATTGATGTAGTACCAGCCATAAATAGAAATAGTAGTAGAAAATATAATTAGCAACTTTAAAAATTACTATTTGTATTCTTACTGTCGTGTTTGTTCATATACTCTTTAGATAAAAAAAACTTACTTTTAAATTTTCTGGCTCTTTAAGGAAAACCTCTTTTCACTTTTTGGGGTAATTTTTTAATATACACTTGGAAGAAGGTACAGGAACGGTAGATAGAAAACATATCTAAGGGAACAAACACAATATGGCTGTTACAATGAAAAGAAGAAAATGGTTCACACTTTACATTGCTACCACTGGACAAAGAGGTACCTATTGGCTGCTTCTTTAAGAATACCGATCATCACCGCCAAATCCCCTGACCTAGGTTTCATTCTATCGGAACTCATCAAGGAGAAGTTTGAAATTTGCATCGCAACTTCTTAGAGAGGAAACCAAAAAAATTAGGCAGCCAATACCTCTGTCCATTGGCAGTAATGTAAAGTATGAACTGTGTTCCTCTTTTCATTGTTAACAGCCATATTGTGTTTGTTCCTTTTCTATCTTTTCTATCTACCTTTCCTGTTCCTTCTCCAGTATTTAACTTAACATACCTCAAAAATTGAAAAGTGGATTTTCTTAAAGATATAATCTAGTGTCTAATAATGAGGTGTTTCATAATTTGTGCCTTAAAACTGTAAACAAGAGATAACTACAATAATTACTTTGTTACAGATATGTGCAGTTCAAGAAAGTTCCAGGCGGTGGTCGTGAGAGCCGTATAGTGAGTGGTGTGGTTTGCACTAAGAATGTGGCTCATCGTGCAATGGCTACTAGACTTGTCAACCCTCGTATCTTGTTATTAGGTTGTTCTATTGCTTACCAGAGGGTTGAAGGGAAACTACTGTCTTTGGAGCCAGTCATGATGCAGGTATATATGCAAAACTTTATGCAACATCAAGATTTAAAGCTGATTAAATACTTAGGCGACATTATTTTACAGTATTTACAGACTGTTTTTAAAGTATAAATATCAAAGTATGAATTTTAAGTCATTAGGCAATTATTTTTTCTAAATTGATTATAAAGTGACTTGGTTTGTCTATGGTGTTTTTTCCAGGAGTATGAATATCTTCGTAATGTGGTGACTCGCATAGCCAACCTGCAACCAAACCTAGTGCTGGTGCAACGTAATGTGTCCCGACTGGCCCAGGAATTTCTCTTAGGTCTTCAGGTGACCCTGGTGTTAAACATCAAGGCATCAGTGCTAGAGAGGGTTTCCCGCTGCACCCAGGCAGACATTGTCACCTCTGTAGATGCGCACATTGGTCGACCACGTCTCGGCACGTGTCAGATGTTTCACTTGGAGACATTTAACACTGAGAGAGGTCAGTAAATTTATAAAATAATGAATGCATTATTTTTTGAGGTAAGTATGTGGTGATTTCTCACTTTGAGCCGAGTTCAAATCATATTTGAATGAAAACATTGAGTTTTATCAGAATTCAAGTAATATAGAGCAATATTTGAAGTACATATATTTCAAACTGAATTTATTAAATATATCCAGGTATAAACCTAAACACTAATATAAAATTTAACTGATTTTTTTTTTATAAAATAAAAGTAAAGATGGGACATTAAAATCCTTGATTCCCCCAAATTCGATGACATTTGGGATTCATAAAAATCTCAAAAAAGTATCATGATTACAATTATGAAGACCTTGATTTTATATAAAAATTGTAAGCAATTGGTAAAAGGAATTATATAAACTTGTATAGCTAGAAGCATAACAAAATCATGAAAAAACTTTGATTAATATAATTAATCTACTGAAGAAGTGTTCTCTTTGTTGTTCATGCTATAATTGACATGACAAACTAAATTACATTATTTTGTCAGTATCACCAAGCTTTAAACAACTTAAAAAAAAATTTAATTTTTTTTTTCTTAATAAAAATAATTGTACATTTTTAAAGATTTGAAAACTCGAATTTGGATTTGAGAACTTGAAAGATTTGATTTGAGGGATTTGAATTATTTGACCCGTCTCTAGATAAAAGCTATCATCGGATAAATTTGGGTTTTTTTTAGTAAATTTAATATAATTATGATTATTGAACAAATGTTTTCTTACGGGACTAACAAATAATATTGAGGGGACTCCATTTTGCAATAAAATTAAAATTGTATCAAATTAACTGTCAGGTAATTTATTTTATTTTGAAATATTCTCATCAATTTTGTTCAATTTTCGGGCTGAGAGGAGAGTCGTTTTGACACATGTGCAAGTAAGTCGGCTCCTCCCACTCTGGTTATTTTGCGCTCACTCCCTATTAGCGATTGATGGATGGAAGGAATGCAAGGAATTATATGAAAAAATAACAAATGAGGAATGTCGAGTGAAGTCGTTGGCTCATCCAGTTTGTTTACAAATCTAAATGAAGTTGGATGTATTTTTCCATTGATAAAAAAAATTATATGAACAGTTGCGCTCAGATACCCATTGGATTAGATGTAGTTATAGTCTTTTTATAAATATAGAAATATAAATATATAAATAAGACTGACGTGACAATTCTTAATATGTAAGGACTTGTATTTCATGTTGTGCAAAATATAGTTAAAAAAACCCAATAAACTCAACAGCTGAACCAAATATGTGAAAAGGTAATAAGTTTATAGTTTTGGATGACCAACACATCCTGTGGCTGGTTAGACATTATTAACGGACCGATTCATATGCTCAACTTTCTTTTTAGATATATATAATAGAAAATTTTGAGCACTCATATTTCTGGTGTGTTGGAAAATTTTCTGAGTCGAGTTTGAACAATTACTAAAACTCTACTCAAACTAGAATTTTCAAGTACGCCTAATTATTTGATTTGTTAATTTAAGTCATAAGTTTTTTAAGGAAAACTTGTTTTTTTATGTGGTACATTATATTACCTATAGATGAAGGTGTTGAGAAGAGTGATCAGAACAAGTAGAAGGAGCAAACAATATGGTTTTTGCAGTGTAAAGAAATTTAGAGCTCTGACTTTATAATATTGCTGGTTGGTGACAGCAGTGTAAAGTGTGACAATAGGCATTTTTCCATCGTAAAAATCATTTTCTTTTTGGCCCTTCTACTCTTTCTTGACACCCTGTTCATTTTTTCCACAGATTTCTATAAAACTTATTATAATATGTATTAAATAAATATGATATGATTGTAGAAAAATAAAGCGCAAATAAAATTAAAAACACTCAAACATATTTAATCACACACTTCAATATTTTGATGCTTTCAGTGCATCTTCTACATGTATTATATTTAACTTAATGCACTTTTATTTCATACATATTATTATAAAAACTACTAAAAATTACTATTGTATTTAGGACAATTTGTAAAATAGTAGGTTTTCCTTGACAAATTTATGCATGACGCTTGATTTGTGGAGATATTTTGTAAAAATTTTGTTTTTAATCCACTAAATATTTTTCAGGGGCCAGTAAAACACTGATGTTCTTTGAAGGTTGTATATCCCCCCACTTAGGATGTACTGTGTTACTCCGTGGTGCATCAAACACCGAATTAGCCAAGTTAAAACGTGTTGCTACTCGCATGATATTCATTGAATACAGTTGGCGGCTTGAAAAATCATTTCTAATGGATGAATCTGCTAGACCACCTAGTCCGCCCTCGGATACATTTTTCGAAGATCATGTTTCCAATGACGCAGCAAATAACCTTGATCAACATTCAAATATTTTGCCTTTCACTCCTGTTAAACCTGAAACTACTTTGAATAGCTGTTCTGATGCTGATCTAAAATGTCACTCTGTGAGTAAAGGATTTTCAGATTGTATTCACACTTCTTCACCATCTTTGGGTCTTTTAGATTGTATTCAAACAATTTCAACATCTTCACCGTGTACAAAGGAAGGCAATGTCCTAATAAAATGTGATTCTTCCAAAACATTTGGAACTGATGTACAAAGATGTTTGTTTTTTGATAGTTTATCATTTGACATGAAGGAGGAAAGTATCAATGGTTCAATAAACATATCAAATGTTGATCAGCAACTAAACAGTCCAACATCTCCTCCAGATGGTTGCATAGTTACAAGTGATATATCACACAAAGAGGTTACAAATAGCCCAAGTGATTTACACACTAGAAATCTTAATGTGTCACATTGTAGTTGTAAGGAACGTTTTCCTTTAGAAGATGACTGTACACATTACTGCAAAAATCTTTCATTAGTGGATGAAAATAGTTCTCTTCAAAGGTTTGATTTGTCATATCAATGTAATAACTCCAGTACAAATGTAGAAAAGACTTTAAAGTGCACTTGCAATATTATTGACAATGGTAATATTAAGGATAATGGTGAAACACAGTTTCAACGGCAAGAAGAAATTTGTAAATGTAAAATTACTAAATTTCAAACCTCTAGTAAAGACAAGTCATCATTGAGTGAAGAGAAACGAATGAACGTAGAGTCTGTGAGTGATTTTAGTGACCCACTCCATTTGTACCTGAGTCTAGACGATGACGTGTTCAGTGCTGGTCAACAGAGTGGACAGCAACTGTCTGTCGCGGAACTTCCTCTTTCCAATCATTTCCGCAAAGCGCTTGACGAAACTATTCTCTCAGCATCACCATTCCTCAAGGTAAATTTACCAATCATTGTTTCGCAATTTAAATACCATATTTACTTGCTAATCAAAGTTAATAAAGTATTAGTCATATTTAGAGATGTCAAAGAATTTAATTGCCAACAATAGAAAATTATATGTTGTAATTTTATTTATTTATGTTAGTGCTGGGCCAATCTGATCATTGGCATTTTGGAGGCTGATTATTTAATAAGATATTTGAACTCTATAAGAATAAATTCAGTGATGACTCGCTAGTTTTGAGCTGGGTAGCAGACAATGTGTCTTTTGTACTATCACTTGGTGCAGGGGAAGATATAGGCAGATGGTTTGTGAAATTATGTACAGTTAGAGAGTGGGGAGGGGGTAGAGTGTGAGAAGTACCCAACAAAGAAGGTATTGTACAGATGGTCATTGGAATGTCAAGGTCAGAAACTGAGTAAACTGGTTATTGAATAGAGGAGGGTATGAAGGATAGATATGGAAAGGCATCTCTCTGTAGAAATATTTGGAAGAAGGTATAGGAAAGGTGGATAGAATGCTCTGGTTCAACACCAAGTGAACAGCTGTGCTCCAGTCGAGCAGGGAATCAATGGTTGGGAGGTTCTCATATAAACATTTCTAAATCTACACATCCAAAATTATTTTCACAAATGATTTTTTTTAAACTCTACTTAGGAATGTTTATTTGATTCATAATTAGTGTTTCTGTTACTATTACAGTTTATTTAAAAAATTAATTATCCCTATGATTAATGTCTTGATTTTTTTTAACTATTTAAAAACAAGTTTATAACATATTTTATATCTGTCTTTTATTTCATTCAAAACAAAAAAAATGACATTAATACATATCATACATATCATACATAATTCAGTTTTAAAATTATATAGTTATTCAACCCAAGCTCGACTTTACTTGATACTTGGGAGCTTAGTGATAAGCTCGCTCGGGATCAGCTCGAATTTGAAAACTTAAGCCCGCAGACCCATAATGTTAGTTTTGAAACAATGTATATACATTTATTATTACTAATTTATGCTCAAAGTTGAGTATTTTGAATAGAGAAATATATCAAAAAGTCTAAAACATTTATCTAACTTCTACTTCCCGCTTCCTCTTTTTCAATTAGTTGTCACAACATATTTCGGTTTATTCAGATTATTTTTTATGTTTATTATTATTATTATTATTTATTCTGTGAATTTTATGGAAAAAAAAGAGGCTACATTCAAAAGTGTAAGTGTGTTGCTTTGCATAGGAACTTTGTAAAATTGAAAATAAAATAAACCAACTAATCGGCAAATGGGCTGATTGCCCCATTTCTACTTTATATTGTGATAATTTTTGTCTAATTTAGGCCTAGTCCTATTTTATTTTGGATTGGTGAATATTCAGTAATAGTCTTACAGATATGTTCACACTTATCTATATTACTAACCCTTCTCCCCTTTCCCCTCACTTCTCCTTTCAAATGTTTGCTCTAAAATATTTGAATTATTATTTTTTATTTGTAATTTCCTTATAAATTAAATGAAGATAAAATAAAAATGCATTGTTACATCTGTTATATTGGAAACAAATTATATGATAGCTAATCGGTATGATCAGCAAAATAATAATGATCATCCCAGCCATAATAATGTAAGTAAGTTATGCTTACAGTTAAGCTTTTTGGATTTGTAACGACAGATTTACAATACTATTTACCTTATATCGCTCTTCAAGCAATGACCACAGCCTATTTCAGTTATTTATAATGGCTATTAAACATTTTATATTTTACACAAACTAAATATTTGCTAAATTAATAAGAAAAAAATAACATAATTTTTTTAGCACCACATTTTTTTTCCAGTAAGTTTTTTTAGCAGCATTGTGCCTTACTACTTGTGTGGACTATATGCCTATGCACTAATTCTTCTAATGGTTTTAGGGATAAGGAAGGTAATATTTATGAGAAGTGTGCCCACATTTGTGTGGAAGGAGAGTGGAAAACCATCTTGGAAAACCATCCTCAGTACACCCTACCTATATTCGAACCTTGATCTCCATGTCATCAACAGTCTAGTCTATCGCGATATTAGCACCATAAACCAATAAACCATGCAGCCACTGAAGCAGGTCGCGTCCCATTACCCATTCGGGGTATATCTTCCTAGACTTGTTTGTAGTTTAATATATGCTTTCTATTTGTTCTTTTTAAATTCAGCCTCAAAATGTATAACCCTAAGTTCATACTGTCTGTTATTAGAAAAACTTTGTATCTCTTTGTGACGGGAAGGTAACGATTGTGTTGCATTTGTTTGAGATATTTTACCATGCAAAGCAAAGTTTACCTGAACAGACTCAAGTGTAGAATCATTTTATTCTAATAATAATAAAAATTTGTTCAGAAAACTCAAGCACTGATGTGACCATGGTTTTAAATAGTTCACAGTTCCTTATTTGGAGACTGAAGCAGGTCGCAACTGTGTTCTTAGAAGATTCTTTCCTGATGAAATCTTTTGGTCAGCTCAATTTAATTCTAGCAGTGACACCAATACAAATTCTCGAGCTAATAATGGAATGGAGATGGCAATGCAGCCGGACAATAAGGTAAACTGAAGGGTTGCTTTGCAGTATGATATATGTTATGACAGAAAAATGTATTATATCAGAATATACGAGGGGAGACCCAAAAGAAACCGGATTGAAAGCGCATGGCCGTTCCTAGGCATAGTAGAGAGTTCTCCCGCTAGGTGGGTCTACTAGAGACCCTCCCAAATCAGTTGCCCAAGCGGCGTCTGCGTAGAAGGTTACATTTGATTGTAGTGTTGTTTTTCTCAACTGTTCTTGTTTGCTGCCTGCAAAATCGTTATGGCAGATTTAAAGGAACAAAAAGTGTGTTTTAAATTTTGCTTCCTTCTTGAAAAATCGGCAACAGAAAGCTTACCAAATGCTTCAACAGACTTTCAAGAAGGATGCTATGAGCCGCACACAAGTTTTTGAGTGGTTTGGGCGCTTTAAAGGTGGTGACATGAGTGTTTAAGATCATGCTTGTTCTGGGTGCCCTTCATCTTCTCGAAACTACAAAAACATTGAAAAAATCCACCAAAAAATCAACGAGTATCGTTGTTTCACGATTGATGAAATTTCAGAACAGACAGGAGTGAGTTGGAGCTCGTGCCAGCAGATTTTGACTGAGGATTTGCAAATGAGACGTGTTGCCGCTAAGTTTGTTCCTCACCTGCTCACACAGTATCAAAAAACTATTCGTCTGAATTTGAGCCAGGACTTGAAAAATCATATTGAAAGTGATCCAAACTTTTTGACCAAGGTCATTACAGGTGATGAGAGTTGGTGTTATGGATATCACCCCGAAACCAAGCAAGGGTATAGCCAGTGGAAGTCCCCAAACTCCCCCCGACCAAGAAAAGTAAGGTCGAATGTTAAGACGATGATCATTGTTTTTTTCGATGTTCGTGGAATTGTGCACTGAGAATTTGTCCCCTCTAGTCAGACTGTCAATCAGCACTTTTATTTGGAAGTTTTAAGACTATGAGGAAGGATGTGCGAAGGAAACGCACGGAACTCTAGCAATCAGGTGACTGGCTCCTTCGCCATGACAACGCCCTCGCACACACAACCTTGTCTATGAACTACTATTTGGGCTCTCATGGGTGGGCTATCGTTCCCCACCCTCCGTATTTGCCAGACCTAGCCCCATGTGACCTTTATCTGTTCCCGAGAATGAAAAAAATCTAAAAGGGAAGCGTTTTGATGATGTGGAGGCTCTAAAAACAGCTTTGCAGAGGACACTGGACGATATCAAAGTTGAAGAGTTCCAGAGTTGCTTCAAACAGTGGAAAAAAAGACTGGACAAGTGCATCAAATCTAATGGAGAGAGTACTTTGAAGGAGACTGAAAGAATTTTGTAAAAAACTTAATAAATTAATTTCTTAGAGCAAAAGTCCGGTTTCTTTTGGTTCCCCCTCGTATACTATTCATGTGTTTAAGAGTCACTTATAATTTCAGTGACAAGTGCTTGCTATCCCACCAGAGTAAACATTTGTAAAAACACTAACTCCAAATTAATAATATGGAACTAGAATATATTAAAAGGAATACCAAACTTGAACCTTTTTAATTTCTCAATGTAGCTACTACCAAGACATGAATTTGTGTCTGCCAAAATCACCAGCTCAGCGGATAGCAAAGAAGTTCAGACACTCCTTGCTCACTTCCGTGCTTGCGGGAGTAGACTCTGCCCCTCTGAGGCTTGTGTGGAGTCTCCTCTACTAAAAGGAAGTACTGAGCAACCCGGTAAACTCCAGGCCACTCCTTGGCCTGATGCCCTGGACCTAGCAAGACATCAGAGACTTGCCGTGCTCTTCTGTAGCTACTCCCAAGAGTCGAGCAACTTCCCTGCCTTCTGTGTCAATCCATGGTAAGGATTAAAAAAATTTTTATTACATCAAACATTTTCTAGCATAAAGCACTGTACAGTTTCACAAAATTGTGTTTCATAGTTAAGCTAACTTATAATGCTACATGTAATGAATATAGTTTTCATCCAGCGTGTTTTTGAGTGTCTTATATAATATTGGTCAAGGGTAAAACTGATATTTTTCAGGTTAAAGGGAGTGCATCAACCATAATAAAATATCAATTAATTTCTTCAAAATTTTGGCATACTCTGGATACAACTTAAATTCACTAAACCTTTTAGTAGCTTTAAAAAAAAATAGTCAAATTTGAAAAATAATGATACCTTAAATCACACAATAATTATTCTAACTAAACTAAAAAATTAATGATTTATTTGTTTTAATGCCTTGATTAAAAAAAACCTGTTTAGTTACTATTACAACTATTACTATAACTTGATTTTTTAATGATAATTTTTTTAATTGAACAATAATTTTCATATTTATTTAATTTTGTTTGTAGGATTTTCTACATGGACTTTTATGGTCACTATGACATTCCTCTTGGCAGTTTCCTAGAACGTTATTGTTTTAGCAAGTCGTACATGTGTCCTTCCACTTCATGTGACACACCCATGATGCATCACATCCGTCGGTTTGTTCACAACTCTGGCTGTGTGTACCTCATGCTTAAAGAACTTGACTCCAACTTGATAGACTCGGCAGATGACAAACACATTCTGATGTGGAATTGGTGCAGCAAATGTAAATCTGTAAGTTTGATGTAAATAGCCTAGTTTATTTTATTTCACGGTAGGGATCTATCCTGGAAATAGTGGGAGTATAGGGAGTACATGAAATAATAAAGGAACAAGACTGAGAGTATATATTCATGTCATGAGGATGGAAAAGGAGAGAATACTAAAGAAAATGGTGGAGACGAAGTATGTAGGGAAATACTGCAAGGGAGACCAAGATAGAGATGATAGGAAAAGATAACAAAAAGTTTGCAAGGGAGATAAGAATGGAAGGGATTAAAGGAGGAAGAACAGAGGAAGATGGAGTCAATTTACTAAATGTACCACTATAATAGCTTATAAAAGCATCAAAATTTTTAAAATTTGGCACGGGA
>CABFWO010000239.1:225197-252872 GCA_902155825.1 Timema genevievae | reverse complement strand
CACTGTTCTCGCGTAATTTACAGGTTTTTCAGTCCAGGCACCACATTCAGCTTTGAGGGTGGGCCTAGAGGCAGTAAAAACATGTGAATATATCAGTTTTGTTTAACTTTATTGCAGGGCACGCCATTGGTTGAGATGTCGGAGGACACTTGGGCCCTCTCGTTTGCCAAGTATCTGGAGTTGAGATTCTATGGTCACATGTACACACGCCGTGAACGTGACACTACTTGCAACCATTCCTTGCATCATGACCACTTCCAGTATTTCAGCATGAAGAACATTGTGGTTTCATTCAAGTAAGTATCAGGATAGTATCGCTCCGAGGAGCTTTTCGAGTTGTAGTTGAATCTAATCTTTTATATGTTAGCTCTCATCATCATCTATCATTGTGAAAATCTTCCAGGCACTGGCTTTGTCTCTTTGGAATACAAGCCTCTCCGCCGCCTCCTTTCCTCCCACCACCTCTTTTCCTCCACCTTTCCTCCCACCACCTCTCTTCCTCCACCTTAGTCCAGTCCTCTCTTGACTATACTGAATCCAAATTAATTGTTTGTAAAATGTCAAATGTTTAGTCTATCACAGTCTAACTATTAGTTGCATATTTTGTTTTTTGTTTGCCTATTGAAACAAGTCTCCTTGGTTTGATTCTCGGTGGGAATATAAAGTTATTAATGGTAAATTTACAGTCTGAGTTCTGAGTCCTTTATATGCTTTATAAATAATTTAGTTCGGCCGTGTGCTGATACAACACATTGGTTTTATAAAGTGCGTATGCTCATAATAACTAAGCTGTCACACATTGTAACAACAAATATGAACATAGTATAGTATTGTAGTAATTTTCCAATACGAACCGAGAGAAATTCTTGTTCCTAAATTATTTCTTTTTTCTTTTTAAAGATATATTTTTACCCTCTTTTTTCTATAAATTATTTTTGTATTGTATAATATTCACATTATATTTGTATTAGTACCAATAAGTAAAATAATAGCTTAAACAGGTGACCTGGTGGTCTAGGGGTAAGGTGTCAGACTTCTGTGCTGAGGGTCCGGGGTTCAATCCTCGGTCCCGGCACAGATTTATCTGATTGCCAAACCCTTCCTTCACCTCTGACAAGACGGGTATTAATCACAACTTGTGAATGTGAGGAATGCCAGCCCTCAACCATGGTTCGGATCCCACGTTAAACTGTAGGTCCTCCATTTCGTCTCACAATCACCCTACCATTGCACATTAGCGTAAGTGCGTATAACCCGGACGGGTAGTAAGACGCGGTGCTAATAATAATAATAATAATAACTTTTAAAATGTGGATATTCCGATAGGTTGTAATAAAATTGGTCAATAATTTGTCAGTATTTGGTCACTAAAGTCAGTAATTTTAACCTTTTGATTAGTTTCCACCGCTGCTATTTTCATTAAAAAGACAAGTTGGATATGACTTTTAACATTTTAGTAATCTAATGTGTAACAATGGTTTGGAATAAGCAGTAAAATGCGCGAGTGTAAGCTTTATTTGTATCTTTATTTTTTGTAAAACTTGATTACTCTCCAATTAACTTAATTTTAAATTGTCATGCTTCCTCTTTCTTAAAGCCATGTTAAGAGATAAATATATGTCTTTTACTGAATGAGTTGTTTTGAAATGTTATTCAACGTTAACTTTCGTGCTTGCTATATTCATGTTGCGCAATAAACAAACACATGTGAATAGAAGTAGTACTCTTCCCATCCTAAAGGGAAGTCATATGTTTTTGTTTTTTATTTGCACTCATTATAGCTCAATCAAACTCTATACACTTACACATAAAAAAAGGCACAAATGAATAGATGTAAATTACTCTTTCATAAAAAGACAACTACTACTCAAGCAATTGAAAATGCTACCATATGCTTATGGTAGCTCACGATAAACTGTTTGGTGACCCTTAATCTAGACAAAGAGAAAAGAATAAATGATACAACACAGAAATAAACTCACACATCAAGTTTGAAATGTAAAATGTCCCTATATAATTTATTTATGTTCCCTGTTGGTGCTAGATACACCAGTGTAGTTGTATGGGAAGTTTCACTGCCACCTCCTATGATAATCCTGAGATACGACCCGCAGCACCAGAACCACATCATTGATGATTTGAAGAAACTTGCTCTCAAGGGCTATGAAGTGTACAGCGGCATTCTTGACAAACTATGTTCGTTAGAAACAGACTTGGAAGGTATGTGCATTTAATTAAATAACTCTTGAAAACATTTTATAAAGGAGTGCCATAGATTGACCTGTTAAGTTGTAAAAATTAGAGCAATTTATTGAAATGTGTGTTTTACCAGTAAAAAGACGTGTAACGTTACAACATGACTACTTACAATCTGGTCGCCACAAGCGAGACACCAGTACAACCTGGTCGCTGCAACCAAGGCATCGGTTCCCAAAGCCTTATTAAATAATTTAAATAAGGCTTGGAGAACTGAGAACTGGGTAGTGACAGCGTCTTGGTCACAGAAATGAGTGCCGTTTGGTCATCATACAATTAACTAGGCTTTGTGAGTTGACGATCAGGTTGCGAGTATGGCTCTCTTCTTGGAGCAAAAAGCTTTCAAACTTTTAGGTTGCATACATTTTTTGATAACCTTTTCCTTTAACTATTCTTTAAGTCACTAAAGATTTGATGTAAAGTAAACCTGAAATTTTTTCCATTCATTATCTTGGTTCTCTAAAGGTGTCAATAAAGCCTGTTCATCCATGTTTCTGTGAGAGGGTGTGGGTGACAAGTATTTGTCTTTTTATCTTCTTTTTTTTTATTGTTCTTCTACATAGCCAGTATTGTGAACAATGTTAACAAAGACACTAACTAAAACAAAGTCTACTTTCACTTTGGGCTACTGTGAAATACTTGTGGCAGCAATTATTGTAGCAATTATAAGAAAGGGCTGGGAAACTTATGGCACACCAAATTCAATGTCAGCCAAAGTTATTTTTATCAACCAAGTAAAAAAAATTATTGGTCCTTTAATTTTTGACAAGTAATTAATTTTTTCTCTTAAAGTATTAGTGTTAAGAAATGGCATGTAATTTCTAAACTGATTAATAAACATTGCCTAAATAATTTTCTTAAAATGCTTTCAATTATTCTTTTCCTTATACATGTAATATTTTTCATATGACATTTATGGATCAATATCAATATAAATAAAATCAAGTTTCTGAAGATTTAACATATCAAGTTAAATTTAAAAACCCTATATGTTAAATATATATCTAAGATAAGAATCATACTAAGTGAATGAAGATTTAAAATATTAAGTTAGCAATTTATACTTTCCATCCATCCATATCTGCTACCAGCCTGTGGTCTAGGTCCATTTTTTACTGAAGCCATATATTTTCCACTACAGTCCAGCTAGGACTGTCATATCTTCATATGCCTTATAATTTAACTTAAGACTAGGACAGGCAAAACATCCAGTCCCCAGCCGTTAATTCATCAATGTGAAAGGGTAAACCCACATTTTACCAATGATAAATTTTTTGTCCATGCCAGGAATCAAATTCGGAACCTTTAGCTCAGTAGGCAGACGTGCTATCGACTGAGCTAAGGTGTTAGATATAGCATAAAATTAATGATGAACAACTTAATAACTTAATAGTAAATTTTTTGGAGATACTCTAAAGTCTAAATTCTAAATTTCTTTGGGTACATACATATAAGAGTTTCTTTAAAAATTTGAACATATTGAACACACACTTTAAATAAGGAAAACAAGGTTTGCTATCCTTGCTCTAGGTGTGCCGGTTACGGAAACACCTCTCAATGATCTGATCACTCTTGACACAAGCCTGAAATGAAATATTCCCAATGCTCAAGTTTGAGTGTTTTACACTAATTGTTACTATACGATAGAATGATAGAATAATGAAGATGAAATTAATTACAGAGGGAAAAAGGTGAAGGAGATACAAGTGTACGCCCACAAAAATCTGTCGCACTTATTCATTGCTTTAGAGAATATGGACAAAGTTCTTAAATCAAAACATATTTCCCAAACTTTTTTTTTTCATGACATAGAGTTGCCGTTATAGTAACTATTTTTACTCTGAGCAAAAATAATGTAAATATATTGTATATCTGCCTTTCCGAAATTTTAATCTGTGTGTTAAACATTTTTTAGGCCTTGCTACAATGAAACAGCAGTTGCAAAAGGAACAGAACAATTTAAAAACATGCATTGATGAAGTTCAATTACAGTTGACCTCACCAACTTTAGAGTCCAAGAAACTGCAAGGAGTAGACGGAGAGCAAGGTAACTGATATAAAATTAATCTTTCTAAAGTAAAAAGTATTAACTTTGGCTATTCTTGACCATTAAATCTTAAATGATGTTATATAGTGAGATTAAATCTTGGAATATAAATTAGTGGCCGCATGGTATAAGGCAGTAATTCACAACCTTTTTATCAGTAGCACGAGTTTATTGATTTTCTAATTGTTTCAGTCGCTTGCGGTGACTTTTCTCAAAGAGTACTAGGTTTGAAGACACCTTTCACTATGGGGCTAGAGAGGAATACTCTCCATATAATATACAATATGTAGCTTAGCAAGTACACTTTTACAGGTTACAAAATTTAGCTCTCTTAAACCGATTTATAATATTTAGACATAGAATAAACAAACATATACATAAATAAAGATATAAATTAAATTAAAATAAACAAATAAGTAAACAAGTAAATATAAAATTAATAGTAGAATCTTACCTTTAGTTGTATATTAGTGCAATCCTTCTGTCACCTTTCTGAATGAATTTATCAATAACAGCGTCATAGAATGATTTTTGACTCTGCAGTTCATCTAGCAAGACTTTTTCAACTGACAACAGGGAAAGGGTAGAGAGCCTATTCTCACACTGGGTGCTACTCACCGTCATCTTAATATGTTTCAAACAAGAGACGTGGATGTGCTCACCGGTATTGTTGATACCAAACAACATAATTTATATGTTTCATGGAACGCTTCTGTTTCTTCCAGGAACTTCATAATTTAAGTCACAGTCTTGTCTGAAAAGTCTAATAGTCTATAAACTGACACTAATTCATTCTGAAAATCATCAAAATTAAAAAGACTACCATAACTTGACTTAAGTGACCAAAATAAACTGTCAGGAAATAGATATTTGAAGCTCTGAATTTTTTTTAAATCTAGCAGCTCAATAAATTGCAGCTCATTAAGATCTTGAAACCTCAACTCCATTTGCCTAACCATGGTATCATTAATTTCAATATAAAGACGCACATATTTATTTCTGGGATTCAATGAGTAAGCTTCTCTATGTCTCTTCTTAGGAGCTTCTACATTGTCATCATCTTCTAATTTTCTATATGTCTCTCTCTTCAAAGTTGTTTCTAGCATCTTTGAGGTGAGAAATCGTCTCTTTTACTTTATCGATTCAGTATTTCACATCAACAATTTTGGTTTGAAGAATTTTGAATAATGTGTTGATGAGAGAAAAAATGTGGCTTAAAACCTTCAGTAGAAAGGCGACATCAAAATATCTCGATGATGACTCATACCCTTTAGCAGCCATAAAAGCATCCGTATCTCAACTATCTGGATTTTCAGCGATATTCTTAAAAAACTGTTTAAGTTCTGTTTTATATTCACTAACCATGTTCACAATTCTGGAATTGTAATTCCATCTTTTACTGCCAACTGTTGGAAACCACTTCTTTACTTCAGATTGATTAAGAGCGTTAATGCTTTTCGATGAATGTGAAAAGAAATTTCAAATGATACTCAATATCTTAAAAAATATCTTACATTCTCTTATATGACTCACAGACTGAAAAAGAACAAGATTGAGTTTGTGAGTATAACAGTGGATGAAGAGTCCACATGGGCTTTTCACAAGCGTTTGTACACCATTTAAATGTACAGAAAATGTAGCGGCTCCATCCTACGCTTGTGCTACAAGTTTTGCCCAACAATTGAAACGAGAGAGGATTTGAAAAACATGCTCACCTAAAGCATTTGCAGTGCAATCACTGCTGACATCTGAAACACCAATAAATCTTTAATAAATGTTGCCATCTTTCACATAACAAAGGACTGTCGAAAGTTGAGAGAGCTTTTCAATATCTGTAGTTTTGTCCAACATTATTGCTAGAAAAAACACATTTATTTCTGACTTAATATTATCCAAAATTACATCACCAGTACATTCAATGATGTCTTTTGAATTTTGTTGGAGGTTCCTTTAAACGCCCCCCCCCCCACCCCCCTACTCTGGAGATGAAAATCTAATTTATTATTGTATTTAGAAAGTCACTGCATTAATTCAATTTAGTTTCCCTGGTTAAGGGAATCTTCCTGTTCGCCATGACCTTTGAATGGCAGCTCTTGTTTGGACAAAAAACCGCACACATCATTTAATCCTTTCATTAGTTCCAGTTTGAATCAATCTCTGCATTATGTTTTAAAACGTCTAACCTTTTTTGCATACTCAGTTGAAAATCTATTCTGGTTTTCACAAAAGTTTTTAATTTAGCTACTGCTGATAGGTGTGAGTGAATCTTTCGTGGCAGGTCTTGACTTTGTGAAAATTGCTGCTATCACAAAAGCCGTTGTTATTCCACACTCCCTGATTTTTTTCAAACAACACACAAGGCCAACAATACAGCCTCTTTCTTGATTTACATGCAATTAACCATTTTGAAGAAGCATAATATTCTGTTTTGAAATGACGTGTATTGTCTTTCATTTTTGTTTTACCAGAAATGTCTGGAGTTGGCCTACCTTTCATTATTATTTGCTACATTTCTTCAAAAGTGAGGGCTCCAAACGAAACTGCGAATAATCAGTTGAGAAGATAGCTTTGCCAAAGGTGATCGGCACTGCTACATCCCACTGAACTATTCACTAACCTTGATACTTGTCTCAGGTCCCTTTCTCAAGCTTTGTTGTGAGGGAACAGTTTCCAAATCCGAGTCCCCTTCCATATTTCACACTTTCAAACATTGTCAAACTAAATTGACAATTGAACACTTTAACACTTCACAAGATCTCTTTCATTAATGGGAACAATTACATAAGCTTAGCAACCACAACACTACCACTTATAAGAAGCAAACAAAAATTACATTTACTTGTGACATAACGCTGAGCGTTAGCATATAACTTATTATACAGACAGACTAGGGGGGCTTCAACTGGTCCTCTTCTCGGGGAGAGCCGATATGATTCGAGC
Source organism: Timema genevievae (assembly GCA_902155825.1). Classification (NCBI taxonomy): domain Eukaryota; kingdom Metazoa; phylum Arthropoda; class Insecta; order Phasmatodea; family Timematidae; genus Timema; species Timema genevievae. The sequence continues at coordinate 245,629 of CABFWO010000239.1, read as the reverse complement.
ACTTCCGATGATAGTTTGTAGCGGGACTGTAATTGAGTATTGTGCCAGCGCTTCTGATGTTAGTGTGTTGTTGTTGTAAAGGGGGGGAATGCACAAATAGCGAGAATATCGTTGAGTATAGTGCCACCGCTTCTGATGTTAGTGTATTGTTGTTGTAAAGAGGAGGGGGGGAAGTGCACAAATAGCGAGAATATCGTTGAGTATTGTGACACAAATTGAGACTCAGATAGATTTTATTTCCTGTGGAAACTTAACTCAAAATAGATCAACTAAAAATGTCTGGGGACTAGCCTAGTCCTACTAGTCCATTGACGGCACGCCACTGAATTGTTTACGGGCTGCACAGGCTACAAGTGTCATGGTAAATGATATACTCTTACCCGAGTATAGACATGTTATGATTTCAAATTAAATAGGCGCATACCAGACACTCTGGTAAGTCTCCACTCTGCTTTACATACATATTTACAAGATGCCCTAACATTGAAAGACTTAATTAGTTTCATTAAAGAAAATGCTTGTTTGCAAATTTAGATGTTTCTGAAAAGTCTTGCACACAATGCAGCCTTCTTACGCAGGCTCGGAAAGTGCTCTTCAAGAAGACACTTGTAAAAATTCTGCAGATCACCTTTTTGATATTTTTATCTCAATTGATTTTGAAAGTTAATAAACTCCATTTGCATAGCTAGCTAGCCTTAGTACATGTTTTCATTAGCAATCACAGAGAATTTCTAATATTGCTTCAAATACATTGTGCTCTGACAAACTTTTGTGGAGAACTTTGGGACAAATAGTCATTAAGTAGAGTTGGGACGAATCCACTATTTCACAAATCTGAATCTTCATTTAATTTTTGAATCACGAATATCGACATCCACTCTGAATCTTGGAAAATAATATGAACCTCAGAGGAAATATAAATATAATGGAATAGCAGAAAATATAAATAGTAACCAAGTAAAAAAAAAGCTTATAATCCATTAATAGCACTCATGCATCCAGCTAAGAGTTCAATTAATGGTCTGGAGCCTGGTTGTCGAGTTTATCCTATAATTACTCTGGCTCAGAACCACCAAATTATCCACTATTATAACTTTAAAACAAATTTCAATTAAAATAATTTGAGTCTAGAATCTAATATTTTTTTTAAATCCTCGAATCTAGAATATCCTTAAGGATTTGAGAGTATCATCCCTATCAAATAGCAGTTTGTGACATGTTGTTAAGACTAACTCGAGACATGTGTTCCAACACGAGGTCCATGAATGTGTACGTCAGGTCTACGCATAGTACCGTGTCTTGTTTTGGGAGAATACTGAGAAAAATGAGGACTCTTTTGATGATGAGGCATGCTTGTGTAGCTAGCTAGGTGATGATGTAATTCACCCATCAAACTTTACTCTGAAGTACTGGTCCAGGTTGCTCATATCAGCGTGTCATATAGTGTGCTGTTAGCTGCACCAATTCCCTGCGCTCAACTTGTGTCATCATGTGACCCTGCCTCACTGCCGGACGACCAAGCTATGTCTATTTTTACTAAATGATCTATAGTTGGCACCCACTAACTTGATGCACAAGCATGCTACTTTGTTTCATTGGTATTGACCAATCGTTAGAGTACATAGTGTTTATATATCATCTTGTATTGCTGCTAATGCTTGTGGTGTCTTCAAACATATGCTATCTTGTTTTATTGGACTTGAATCATAATAAACAATCATCACAGTGATTAAAATAGGAAAATTTCTCACTGGCCAAAGTTGAAAATTAGTTTAAAATTGTGAAACTACTTTGAAGCGGAAAGGAAGCGAAAAATACTATTTTTTAGACTCGCAATTTGATGCACATTCATTGCTATATGCTATCCCACTTTTATAAGTTGAAGTGCCGCACCCAAAGCTATAGCAAGGTGACTAACCCTACACTACAGAATATATCAATGATATATATTGCAGCACAATAATCTTTAAAAGTTATAATGAATGGATTCTACAATGTTTCATCAAAACCTACTAGGTAATTATTAGGATATGCTAGGAGAAGTTTTCCCATATTTCATTTAGTTGGCGGGCCACAATAAATGGCGTGGTGGACTGCAAGTTTGGCAGCATCACACATATACTTGACTTCCTGTGATGGATGACTCAGGATTTGAATCCTGGTCAGCAGAACTGAGGGTGTTTTCCACACTCCCTCCTCACAATTTCAGGCACTTTTCCTCTAAATTATACCTTCATCCATAACTCATTAGCATAACGAAGTGCAAATAGCGTGAGCATGTAGTAAAACGTGATTAAAAATAGATTAGAAAATCAATTTGTTTATTACTTGGGTGAAAAATTAAAACATTACTTATAATATGTTGAAATGAGTATATATGCCATTAATTGATTTGAGAGGGAATGTGTTAAACTTAAGCCATAGTTGTGCAATTGAATGTTTCTTATATAAAATGTGATTATATTTTATTCCTTTCCAACAAAGTAAGGGATGTATAACTCTTTGAGTTTGCACCAGATCTCAACTTGTGGTTTAGTTTAATGTACACTTGACCCTTATCATTTCTACTACTCTAAAGTATCTACTGAAGATTTTTAACCTAGTTAGTTTTGGGCTAGTATTTTCTTTTAATGGTTTGCCCTCATTACCTCTCTGCCTTTCAGATGTTCAGTTGTTAATGTGGCGTATCGAGGATTCTGTAGTACATCTGAAGCAACTCATCGCTGAAGGATTTGCGTCATGGAATAGTCGAATTCAAGATATAGCCATCCATTCAAAGAAAAAGAATAATGACAATGTTAAACCAGTATCCCTTAACACCAGCTTGCCAGAAGCAGAAGGAGTAAGTCGATATAAGGTTAAATATGCTAGAGCTAAATAACTACTTTTAGAATAGTTTTTGAAAGTTGTATAATTTAGCTTGTTTGTATAAAATCATTGGTTGAATGCAAAATGTTTTCTGGAGAAAAATAATGTTAAATAATTTTATTACTATTAAAATATTCTTTTGTGTTTCTTTTGGGTGTTAAGTTTTTAATAATCGATACCTGCCATATCATTTATTAATATTGAAAAAAAAGAGTTACTAAAAATTTATCACTGTGGTTTTCCCCCTTCTTGTTAAAATTAATACAAAATATTAATCACATAGACAGTGTGTGTTAAATAGGGCATACTTTTTATCCATAGCTATGTATACAGCTGAAACATGGTCATCAGATGTAAAGTTGCGTCTCCACTGGAGAAACATTGAGCAACATATAGCAACAGTAACATGGCTACAGTTGAAAAGTTGGCATTTATTGATGTAAGTTGCTCTGTGTTATATCATGTTGATGTCACATTAAGCACATATTGGTGTTTGTTACAAGTAGCAGTTTGACTATAAGCGGTTTCTTTAGTGCAGACACCAGGGTTGTGGAGTCTATATATACACCAAGCCTTCAACTCCGACTCCTCTATTTTTTTTATTGTCCAACTCTTTCATAAATGGCTAAAGTATATTAATTAGTAATAACAAATCTGCTGCAGTAAAGTGCTTCAATACAGATGACTTCATGGGAAGCTTCTTTGAACTTATAAATACATATTTAAATACATTTATCAACCCAAATTACAAATATTGATCTTAAAGAATAAAAAAGGAATAAAATTTAAAAAATATATTGTTACAAGCTTTGAACTATGGTGTTGGAGAAGACTTAAGAAGCTCAGGCAGGCAGACAAGGCGACAAAGGAAAAAGTCCTAAGAAGAGAAGGTAAGAAGAGAACCATTTTGGATGTGATTCTTGGTTGCAAAGCAAACTGTATCGGGCACATCCTTAGGAGGAACTGTCTCCTTCACAACGTGATAGAAGGAAAGGTTGAGGGAAAGAGCAGCTTAGGAAGATTCAAATATTGGATGACTTGAAGGAAAGAAGAAAATTCTGGGAGTTGAAGGAGACAGAGGACAGGGCAGGAATGGACCAGAACACATAATGATGATGATGAGGATGATGATATCAATGACGATGATGACAATAATAATTATTATAATAAAAAAGAGATATTTTGGAGTCATAGTTTGTGCAGTCTTATCGACTCCGTCACCTAAAATTTCTTCTTACTCAGAATCCACAACACTAGTAGACACATTGTTGCATCTACTTTTAACTATGGACAACAAACACCAACATGATGCAACAACTTTTCTCCACTTTGGACAGTTTGTTGCCTAAAGTTGATTCAAATAATTTTCGAATGGGAAACATCTTTTCAACATTGTGCAACACAAAAGTTGTTCTATGTTTCTCTTAAGCGAGGAGATCACAAAAGTGGAGGCCATGCTAATAAGGTTTGTTAGGAGTATGTTAGCCGTCACTAGGAAAAATATGATTAGAAATTAAGATGTTTGGGTAAGGGGTACATAAAATAGTAGAGGCAGCAAAGGTGAGATTATTTGGATACATAAAGTGAATGAAAAAGTAAAGTATCTCATGAAGAATGATGGAGCTCAAAAGTGATGGAAAAGCCCGCAAGGCAGACCAAGGAATAGATGGGAGTCGAAGATAACAGCAAGTATGTGAGTGAGAGAATAAGTTTAGTGGAAGGGCATACGGAGATGCAGGCTTAAAAAACTGACCTGGCCACAGGCTGGAAATGGTTCCTGGAGATGATGATGATTGTTAGTAATCCAACAAATTATTGAATTCAACTAATAAAATATGGCAAATTTTAGTCTTCTGTGAAATTCTCTCTACCTGTGTATAACAAATATTGTATGTTTTAGTCAATGAACCGGATCTTAGAAGATGATACTAGTAGTTGTTCTGAAGGACGGGAGTCACCTCTCACCTCTGGTGAAGGAGTAGGTGTTACTGTGATTGTTGATTCTGAAGAAGCAACAGATATCGAGGACACTTTAGGTGAAACTCAAAACAAGATGACTGATTCCACAGATGGTAAGCTATGTATAAAGCATTGGTCTCTGTGAAAATTTGAGTTTTGTGTTTAGAGCCAAGCTCTTAATTTAAGCTCGGGTATTGAAATCAAAAGTTGTGTAGGCTCGTCATTTTTGAGCTTCCACTTGATTTATATACAACTCAATTTTTAAAATGCAATGGAAAGCATGGGCTATTAATTTATATGATTTTGGCAGTCCCACTTACAAATCATTCGGTAACTTAACAAATTGTTAAAATTAATATCATAGTTCATATTAATAATATAATAGAGCTTTAAAACTATTTTCGACTGGTAAACTTATTCAATAAGGTCGGCCATTTTTAACTATCCTCAATTGTTGCCACGACAAAGCAATGAAAATAAAAATAGCTAAATAAATGACTAAATAATTTAATAAGGTTATTTGAAATAGAACACTAGGCTAAATCGTGGTTAAAATTAGGAGGGATATCCAGCACACCTACCTTGGTGATACTGGAGTAGAAATTGTTGAGAGAGAACACTAAAAAACACTGCAGAAATTGTTTAGCTAATAACACTTTTTTAATGTGTTTTTAGTATTTAGCTGGAACATTAAATAAAACTGCAGAAATAGTTAAGATAGAACCCTAAAAAGCAGTGTTTTTTTAGTGTTCTATCTAAACCATTTCTACTCCAGTATCGGTAAGGTAAGTGTGTTGGCTATCCCTCTTAATTTAAACCATAAATAATTAAATAATCATTATTCTTACTATTTTTTACATAGTCACTTTCTGAATAAAAATTTCAGTTAAATTAAGAATTAAACATCGAGAATATATTATATTGAATGTTTTTGAACTTACGATGTGCATCTGTAACTATGCATAGAGGAATGGAATTGGAACAAAAGACGAGATCATGCGCGATTATTACTATATGAAAAATTTTAAATTTCTAACTGGTTGTGATTTTTATGTTTTCACATAGGGTAAATAAAGTTACGGAAGCATATTTTTGGGAAATATCAGCTCATCAAAATGTCAATTTTATAGATTTATAATTGTTAGTGTAATTTTATTGTCTTTAAAGACATGAGATTTTTAAATCATGTTTTTTAAAGTGTTATTTCTAACTTAAAAACTAATACTTTCAGTTTTTAAACTTTTCTCAAAAGTATTTACTATTTATAAAAATGAGTGTCATTCTTATTTCAATAACATATGTTGTTTTCATATAGTTTAAAATCTCAAATTTTAAATATGTGATATTTACATTTTATATTTGTTTTGACTGGTGACATATTAAACATACTATTTTACTTTTAAAATAAACATAAATATTCTCTTAACCTTTTCAAATAATGAGTATCCTCGAACTCTAGAGCTTTTTGAAATACTCAGCTCGAGTATGACTCAAATGAAAAAACTCGAGCGTGCAGACCTTTAATAAAGTATGGATGTAAATGTGTAAGTAATACCTACTGATGACACATATCTTAAGGCTAGGTTAAAGTGAAATCTTTTATTTTTTTAATGAAATTGTGAAATAATGTAATGTAAATAATGGGAAGGGGGCCAACCTGAAATGATAGATTAGCTAGACTCTTTCAAAATCAAGTAAGCTTCTCTGTTTATTTCTTCAAACATTCCTCACACTTCAATCTTCTCTTCACTATTCGTGTTAGTTACACATTACACATGATTTTTAATCTTTGGACATTCTTTGATTAGATGAAGAAAGAAACAAATAAAATAGCAGTTACAAATTTCTCTTTTGTTCAAATCCTGCTTTCTGTTGATGCATTGCTATTTAACTTGCCTGCCATTTACTTCTCTTTTCTTTACCTCTGATTCAAATAAATGTTTTAATTAGTTTGTATGGCTCATAAAATATACTGGGCTCTGTATTGCATATTACCATTCCAAATTAAATAAACTAAACATTTGATGTTTTATCAACCAGGCCAAACACAATACTTTTTAGAAGCTATTTAATCCTCGTCATTATACAAATTGTTAGTAATTTGTGCTCATATAGTCAAGAGTTGATATTACTCAATTTTTTATAGGGCATAAGTCCAATCAATTAAATAGGAAGAAAAGTTATCTTTTACTGAGAATTATATTGAATATTTTGTCATGTAAGTTTGCGGTTTTTGATTAGGGGTGTTATTTATTTTGATATTTAGTTGTAGAGGAAGTGTGTGTGGTTCAACCCCAAGGTTCTCCTAGAGGTCATGTAAGGACTCCTTCGGATGTAAGTGCAGCTCTAGAGGAGAAACAGTCACATCCCAACACAGATAAAAAGAGTGTGAAGACTATTCTTTCACAATTATTACCTTCTACATCTGGTACAGCAGCCTTGCAGGTAAAATGGAATTTTCATTTGTAAACTATACTGTCTATTTTCCATAATGTTAAAAATATATGACATTTTTATTAGGGACGGATCCTTGAATCCTTAAGTAAATTTGAGATTCAAGGATTTGAGAAAACTTTATATTGAGACCCAAATCCTTAATATTTTAAAAATATAATTTTAGGTTGAACTCAACAACCAACAAGGCACCAGACCAGTATTTTAACACTTAACTGAATGTATAAATGTTATAATGAATTGATTATAAGAAAAAATATTAACAATTAGTTACTCTTTGTATTTAATACTATTCTATTATATTTATATAAATTTTTCCTAAGATTCGGATTCAGATTTTAGATTCACGATTCAAATGTAAATTGAAGATTCAAATTCAGATTTGTAAACTAGTGGGTTTGACCGAACTCCTAATTTTTGTATTTTGGAACCATAACTAGCAATTGCCAATTGATGATTCATACAACAACACCACAGAGAACACAGTTAACTTAAATACATTTGGGCTACTCCTGGCCCAAGAATTGCTCCCCAATTTATTTATTTAACATTAAATTCTTCTTAAAGTGTTTAAAAACATAATTGAAGTTTGAATTATATACAACTCCAATAAGCTATTTACTAGCATAGTTATCAAGTAGAAATCTGTATTAATAATACCTGCTCAAATACAGCACTGCACTCAACACTTCTTCTACAAAACATTTTCATTCGTAATTTGTTCTCAGAAAAATCGGGGAATTTTACTGAAATTTTATTGTAGGTTTTGAGGGGCCTCCTGTGATCAAGAGACTCTAGTATCTAGAATGTTCTTCCCTTGCGATGTATATATTGTACTGTTCCAGAGTTCGTTGAGTCCCCAGGAGCACCATCTTTCTTCTCTAGGCTGCACTGTGCCTATAGTAGTGTATGAGAATGAACCATCTTCCATCATTGCGTACGCTCTTAGTTCACCAGATTACCACTGCAGTCTGGATGATGCCATAGCAAAACAACACTCGTTTGGGGAACCACCAAGTGCAAGGTATTAGTGCATTTCAAGATTGCATGAGAATAAAACACCACTTTTGGACGATCTTAAGGTGGGATTGAAAGGAATGTAATTTAAGGCCACTCTTTTTTTCTCCATTATTTTACAAAAAATAAATAAAATAGTGTTGCAGTAGATATTTTTAGTTTAATTTTCTACACTTAGTAATCTCAACTATCCTTGAATATTTGCCATGAACATAATGACATTTATTTAGAAACTTTTTAAATAAGAGAAAAAGTTATCGTATATAGGATAGCCATGAAAGATATTCAAGAACCGTTGAGATTTTTATGAATAGAAAATCAAACTAAATGTATCTACTGAAACACTATTTTATTAATTGTGTCAAAAAAAATTGTTAATAAAACTGCAAAAATAGTGGACTTGATTCATGTTCCTTTCTGATGTTTACTAACTCTCTTCTCTTTACTTATATGTAAATCAAGTTTTGAATGTGATGAAGCAAGTCAAAACTGTTATCTTAAAAAATCTATAAGATTTGGAGATTACAAATCACTAAGAAAAACATAGGCCAACATATTATGCTAGGCCATTCAACTGCTAGATTTCTGTAAACATTATTCAAGAAATATTACATTGGCAACTGTAGTATTTACATTCCAATTTTCATAAGAAGGGCATTTTAGAAAATACAAAAATATTTACTATGGTCAAAATTGAACACATTATACTATTCTCTTGGTATTATTTTATAGCTATCAATAATATCTGTAAAAAGTGACAGCTGCAAATAATATGAATGTGTGAATTTCAATCTTTGAGAGCTTTAAATAAATACTTAGGCTCAAACTTGATAGATTTTTATGTAAAAAGTACCTCTCTGCCTAGTATTGTGTGTATTATGAGTTGTTTTTATTTAGGTACTTAGTGTGCACTTTCTGAACCGATTGATTATATCAGCCCATAACTTATACACTAATTTAAATTTAGAATAGACACCCCCCCCTCCCCATTCCCCTGGACATTAAAATGTCACTAAATTTCACTAGGGATACATTTTCCGGGCATGTAGGAAATCGGACCTCGGGCCTAAAGCTCAGTAGTTAGCTGAGCTGAACGGAACAAACTGATTATTGAGTATCAGTAAGCATTTGTAGAGAAGATGTAGAATTACATCTCTTTTTATGACTGGTGGAACTCACCCTTCTCGCCCTGATAAGCAGCCAGTGAACTGCTGCGCTCTAGATGGGCTGGGATTCTAAGGATATGTGTATGTAAAAATATTATATCTGAAAACCCAACCCCACATACTTTTTTTTTTAACTCCACTTGCAGAATATTAAATTGAATCATAATTAATTTTTGCATTACTAGCTATTGGAGGTATATTCAAAAATCAATACTGTACTTAATCACGGTTAATTTTTTTAAATGATGGCTTATTTTTTCCATGACATCTTTGTAGCTTTTGGGCTAATTTAGTAAGGATGATAAAGGTAGACTTTTGGAGGAAATGTACCCACACTTGCATGACGGTAGAGTGAGAAATCACATAGGAAAACCTCCTTCATAACACCTGACCAAAGCTTAAATGCCCAATCTTCTAACCATTGTCATTTCAAACATAATATCTCTTTTGTTTTAAATAGTTGAGAATTAACTTGACTAAAAATAACGGTTAAAATAATTATTTTGTCACATGTGTTTTTTTATTTACAAACCTAAGTTTTAAAATAAAGTATTTATTCAACCCAAGCTCTACTCGAATCGATAAACTTGAGCTCACAGTCCACTAGTGAAAGTAGGTTTAGTAACTTTTCTAGCTGTCAAATAAGTCTCTTCCTATGAAAATTGGACTGTATCTTGCTTTTAATCTTTAGAAGCAACTAAATTAATCCAGTTTAAATATTCATTAGCGCTGTGATGTTTGAATTTTGGGAAAGGAGCATCCATTCAGTTTTTCTGAATAATGTCTTGGCATGAACTGTATTTTGCTTATAACACCTCTAACCTCATCAAGAGTCCAGTAAGGTTTGATTGTTGAAATACCATTTTATTTTCAAAGTACTTAAATTCTAACAGTTATATTTATTCACAAAAGCACAAGAGAAAAGCTTAAATAAAACATGTTTTAGCTGGAAACCAAGTATGTGATTTAATTGTAATGTCTCATTACTTGACTACTTATTGCCCATTCATATTTTTAAGTGTGATTTTAAAATTTAAACTTTTAAAGATTTAATCGAACACTCCTAAAGTTTTATGTATGCTTCATGGTCAAATAAATACTATCAACAATTTGTTATTTGGGTAGATAAAGATCTTTAAGGAAAACCTCTTTTTACTTTTGAAATTACAGTTTTTATACTTGGAAAATGACACAGGAAAGAGAGTGATCATTTCGTTTTAACCCTTTCCCTGGTTGAACAATGTCTTTGTTTGCCCGAACATTCATGGTGTGAGTGTGAATCAACGTTTCATTGCAATATGTTATTGTAATGCCATCTATCAATGAACCACTATACTTTTAGCCAGTCTAAATGCTTCATAATGAAGCTGATTGATGAAGCTAACAGTTCATTGCTATACTGTGGCCATGAATAAAGCAATAAATGATAAAACAAACAAGTAGCTAAAATACTTACCAGGTAAGAATATACAAGTAGAAAAATGTTTGCCAGTCCTGCGCAGATAGATAAACATGGCCATAGAATGGGTTGATTAAAATGTGATAGGGAAGGAAGTCTACCTGAAAGTAATAATACAACTAATTGGGCCTTGACGTTTGAGCATTACAGAATAAAATAAAATTTAAAATGTAGAGAATATTAGTGTTGAACATTTATTTTAGTCTTATTTGATTGTATTTATAGATTTGAGTTGTTTCAGTATATTATTAAATAATCAAACAGATTAACAGTTGTGCCTTTGGGACTCTTGATGATTTGCTCTGACCTAACATTCCTGCCATATTTGCATGAATTGCAGTCCTAGTCACAAAAGAAAGAGCGGTCAATCCCAAACAGAACGAGAGAGTGGGGGTGAGTCGACAGATTCTCGCAGAACTGGTGTGTTGTCCTTTCTTCGTGGCACTGCTGCCAAGTGAGTTTGGGCCTGCGGCTTGCTTTTGGGACTTAAACCTGCCCACTGTGCATAGTACTCATTGAATCTGTAGCAATAACTTGTGTGTAGAGAAGCTGATTTGTGGTAAATAAAATATCTTTTTAGCTCAAAATGGAAATAAATCAACTTTTATTTAAGTGATAGTGTAGGGTTGTGAGAAGTCCACATTTTTAATTGGAAGCAAACTCAAATTGATTGCATAAAATATTCTCGAAGCTGAATCAAAGTTTGATTTGATATTTTTTGTTGTTTTATGTTTTAATGATATTAAATTGTGGTTATTAATATAACTTGCAAAATGTTTTATAGCACATTTATTGTTAATATCTGGTTTTAATCTGATTAATCCAGTTAATATTATAACTTACAATTACTTTAAATTTCTTACAGATTAGTCCTCAACAAATATACCGTATATCTTCGATTCTAAGACTCCATCGAATGTAAGACGCACCTTAACTTTTCAGTACCACCAACAGAAAAAAGCAAAAAAGCTATTATTTATCTAACAAATATTTTTATTACAAAATTCAATTCACTAACAACATAATACATTAGGTGGTATCACTTCCCTCTGAAGCAATATCAGTCTGATTCTTCTGAGTCGTCGTGTGGTCAAACATGGAGGTAGGGCTCCCGTGTGAAAATAAAACATGTGGTGCCGTGTGCAAAGTGTGGGGAAAATCTAAAAGAACTGTGATTCTAAGACACACCCCATTTTTATAGATGTTTAAATTGAATAAAAAGTGTGTCTTAGAATTAAAGATACATGGTAGTGATTATTTTACTGCAAAAAAATTATCATGTAGTCAAATTGACTCCATTTTAAAATGCATTAGAAATTATTTATAGTAATTGTTATCATACTGCATGGTTGTGTTATGTTTACAACGTATATTTAGAAAGATGATAAAACTTTTTTTATCAGAATGTTATTGCTAAGTTACATTTAAATCAGCATAATTTATCATAATCCATATTTAAAAAATCAAGCAGAAAATCTTGTGAAAAGATATAATTTATTGTGATTTTGTGTGTGTATTATTAATTTTAAAACTCCACAGTGAATTTTAAAGATGTTTTGATAGGTATTTTAATGTTTTGAGGGATATAATCTGGGATGAAAACAGCATAAGAGAGTGATGAAGAAAGTAACAGAAAATAGGGAAAATAATATGATGAGTGAAAGAATTAGCGAGGCTGAAGTGTTAAAAGCTATAAAAGTGTTAAAGGATGGCATGGATGGGATCACTAGTATAATGCTCAAGTGTGGGGTCACGGTACTACTTGCCAGATTGTGTGTGCTGGGATTTTGAATGTTCCTATTGACTGGAAGAATGTTGTCATTGTTTCTTTGTACAAAGGCAAAGGCAGTAAGCATGAATCTAAGAATTACAGGGCAATTCGTTTGTTGAATATTTCAGACAGTTTTTGGAAGAGTCTTAATTGAGAGGGTGTGAAAAAACTGTGGACAATATTTGGCGTGTCCAAGGTGGTTTCATGCCATCCAGAGGTTGTATGAACCAGATATCTGCATTGCAACAAGAGATTGAGAAATGTATGACAGTAATGAATAAAGTCTGTATTATGCATTCGTTGTTCTGGAGAAAGCATACAATCAGGTGAATAGGAGTATGTTATGGAATATGAGAGAGTATGGGTGGATGCATGGTTGATAAAGGCAGTTATGGTGGTTTATGATGGAAGTAAAACTTGCGTTACGGTGAATGGAGCTTTGAGCAAATGGTTTGACAATGAACAGGGTGTTAAACAAGATTATGTTATGTCTCATATCTGTATGAGGGATGCTTGTGAAGATGTGGTCGGTGTAAAAATGGACAATGTAAATGTGTGTGTGCTGCTATATAATATGATGCTGTATTAATGGCCGAGAATGTGGGTGACTTACAGAGTGCATTAAATCGTTTGGATGTGGTGACAAGAAGAATGGATCTTCGTACAAATGTCTCCACAACTTAAGTGATAGTTTTTGATACGAACGGATCAGGAAATAGACGAGTTTTCATGGTTGACCTGGTATCGATGTTAACGAAATGTTTATGATCAAGACAATACCAAAGCTTGGTTTGGTAATGCTTTCCTTGACCAGACTAAAGAGTATGGTTACAACCAACGAGCCGAGAATGTGTGTGCCAATTTCAAAACAGCATCATTTACTATGTTAGATTTAAACGAGTATAACTTCATAGTCAACAGATTTTAAGTTTTTGTAAATTAAAATGGAGAGCAATTACTAGCTAGAAATACATGACAATAAATAGATACTTAAAAACTTTTTATTTATGGATAAAAGAAAGAAAGTACTATGTGATCTAGGCCTATTTAATATTAGATATATACTTCATGTTTTATTAAGGTTATTTTTGGGAAGATAGGTTTAGCTTGACATGTGTGAATATTAGGACTGGTCAAAATAAGCACCAGTCTAATTAAGAATAAAATTTAAAAGCTCATTTTCCATCGATTTGCAGTACATGTAGTAGGATTAAATAAATTCACCTACCAGCTGTTAGATCTACTCCACCCCAACCACCATTTTTGCTTAAGCAAAAATCTCAAAATCGTTTTCGCACTCCACCTTGGTCAGAACCACTTGTTCGAAAACACTCGATACCAAGACGTAACCAAGTCAATCGCGAAAACTTGCCTATTGATTGTCAGCTTAGTATAAATGGAAAAACTGTTGAAACAAGTGAATGATTTTGTATATCTGGGCAGAATGTTTTATAGAAATGGAAGGATATAATACGGTTAAACCGGTAGATGGCTGAATGTATCTCAGAGAATAGTTGGATGATGTGGACTATTGCAAAGATGAAGTAGTATCGAAAGAATCAAAGGTGTCGGTATATAAAAATATGTTAATGCCAAAATTCTTTTATGGAGGTGAAGCGTGGGTTTGTCAGGAGAAACACAAGAGCAAGGTGAATGTGGTTGAAATGAGATAAAATTATAAGAAATTTGTGTAAATGAATGGGTGATGAAGGAGTGTGGTTTCAAAGGGAATCCAATAGGTCAATGTGAAATAAATGTCTTGCGTTTGTTGGGGAATGTTGAGAGAATGAATTTTGATCTAGTGAAGATGCAAATATATGATGGTAGAGTGTGTGGATCAAAAGGAAGGGGTAGGCCATGTAAGAAGTTGTTAAATTTTATGGACAAATGTGTGGAAAAGAGAAACATTAAGAGTTTTAAGAATAAAAGAGCATCTATGGCTTGGTGTATGGATGTAGTTGAAGCAAAGGAGTATAAAAGGATAGGGAAGTGAAGAGAAAGTTGGTTAGGTTGGATTGTGTACGGAGTTGTTTTTTGAGCTATATGCACAGTTTATTGCTTATCCCGTATGGTAGCAGTGTGTTTAGGTATGTATATATGAGTAAAATTTTTTAAAAACATGTCTTGTGAAATTTTTGTGTCCTTACTCATATGTCATACTCTAAAAATAACATCTTATAATTGATTGGATTCAAACATTTAAGAGATATATTATATTTTATAAGAACTACAGTGGAAAATTATTGTTGAATTCCCCTTGGATAAGTCTTATGGATGTGATTTAACACAATTATGCTTTATGTATAAAGTTCACACATTTTTAATATTATGAAGTCGTAAGATACAACATGGAGAAGTTAAGTTCTCGAAGCAGTAATCTTCTTTTCCTTTCTTTTCCCTCTTTTTCTATTCTTCTTTCTCTCTCCAATCCATTTTTACCCCTCCTTTCTCTCTCTACCTGCTCTTTTTCTATTCTTCTTTCTCTCTCGTCTTGTTCTTTTTACCTTCTTTTCTCTCTTTATCTCCTTTCTTTTTCTACCTGCTCTTTTTCCCACCTTCTTTCTCTCTCTACCTTCTCTTTTACTCTCATCTTTATCCTCATTTCCCTTCTTTAGCTTTGTTTTTTCTTTAGCTCACCTTCCTAGTCAATAATATTGACATAGTTAATTATTGCATCAATAAAACCCATTATTGTAGGATGAAACTTAATGGATTTTTTCCTTTTTCTTTTTTTTACCATTTTTGAATTTTTCATTAAAATTGTTAAATTCAAATAGTTATTACTTGATAAAGTGATATTTTAACAAAATAAAATAATTTAGGATATTTTAAATTTAAAAAAATTCCAAGCCATTTAAAAATTATTATTTTTTAATTCATTCTTGTTTCAGTTTGAGGTACAGATTCTTTGAGTGCTTTGTATAATTTTGCTTTTCTAATCCATTTTTTTCAATATTTTGAAAACAATTATAAAATGGTGAATACTAATGCATGATCAAAAGGGATTTTTCTAATTCATGAATCTTTTTGTATGTTTTATGCTTTTGCTTTCTCTGAAATATGTCACTGTTTAATAAACTTCTTCAGAGAGTCCAGCGACTTGTAAACCAAGGAAATGTCAAGGAATTTTATAAAATTTCTGGAATATTTACATATTCAGAAAAAAACTATCCAACTTTTATTTACAATGGTCAAAATAACATTTTCTTCTAGTTAATACACACTGTGAATCTCTTTTAACACTAGGCAAGTTTTCACGATTGACTTGGTTACGTCTTGGTCTTGAGTGTTTTCAACCAAGTTGTTCTGACCAAGGTTGAGTGTGAAAACGTTTTGATATGTTTTTCTTAAACAAAAATGGCAGCTTGGGTGGAGTAAATCTAACAGCTGGTAGGTGAATTTATGTAATCCTACTACATGTACTGCAAATTAAAGGAAAATGCCTTTTTTAATTTTATTCTTAGTTAGATTTGAGCTTTTGACTAGTCCTAATATCTACTCAACATGTGAAGCTAAACATATCTTTCCAAAATAACCTTAAGAAAACATGAGGTACGTTTATAATATTAAATAGGCCTAGTTAGTACTCTCTTTTATCAATAACTAAATGGTTTTTAAGTACCTACTTACTGTCATGTATTTCTAGCTAGTAATTGCTGTCCATTTTAATCTACAAAAACTTAAAATCTGTTGATTACAAAGTTATACTCGTTTAAATTTAACATAGTAAGTGATGCTGTTTTGAAATTGGCACACAAATTCTCGGTTCATTGGTCGTAAGCATACTTTATAGTCTGCTCAAGGAAAGCAATACCAAACCAAGCTCTGGTATTGTCTCGGTCATAAACATTTCATTAACATTGATATGTCAACCGTGAAAACGCTCTGGTCGTAAACATCTATACAAGGTCAACCACGAAAACTCTCCTAGTGTTATATCTGTTAATCATACTAATCTCAATTTTCTAAGCAAACACGTGATTTTTGTGTTGTCTTTCCACCCCTCTACCGCATATCTTTGGCCAAAATTGAATCATGATTATGCGCATTCATAAGTCGTTTATGTTATAATAATAAGAAAATAAAAAATTATGTGTCTCATAACAATTTTAAACTGTTCCTGGGTAAGGAAGTTTCTTAAGGTTGAAATCCTCTAACTGCTTCATAGAGTGACACACTTTCAGAATGTGTTGTCTAAAAATATTATTACTTTAAGTTGCAATTTTAATAAAATAATTATTGTAATATATTTGATTTTTTACTAGGGATGGGACTTTGAATCCCTCGAATTCAAATTAACCCTTTTATTGCTATGAGCTGATCTGATCGGCTTGACCTACTATTGCTAAAAGTGCCACTAGTCTATTTGATCAGCTACACCTACTACCGTTAAAAGTTCCATAGCAGATGAGGTCGGCTCTCCAGATTTGAGCTAGCTCTCACTTTATATGATAGATAGTTTAGTAATGTCATATATCACTGAAAAGAGAACATTTCCCTCTATAATTTTATATAAGGTTAGCAACAAAAATCAACCGTAAATAGTAATTTAACTGGGAGTTTAGTACATTTACAATAGGACGGTCACATACTAAATGTGCTAAGTGCAACTCTGGTTTATGTACAAGCTGTGTGATAAAACATAAGTGTGGCTAACATTTATACTGATGTAAATAATTTTGTAAACAGTTTTCAAATGTATGGATTAAATTGTTTTGAGTTTAGAAAAATATAATATTTAGATTGTCATGTTATGTCATGTGAATGAAAAGATTTCTTTAACAATGTAAGTAAATTGGTGTAATAACTTTATAAATTTATATAATATTTTTTAAAAAATATGAAATTATTCATTATAAAAAGTTTTTTGAAAAACGCATTCATTATGCTTAGGCCTAAATATTTATTCATGTGGTAAGCAATATAATATATCTTGCTGTAAAGGTAAGCAATAAAAGCCCAAAAATATCTAATGTAGGATATCAAATAAAAATTCCTATAATTACTATTTATAATCATATATTTTCAAAACTTTATTTTCTTGTATAAAATTAAATGCACTACAACAAAATTATATATATATATATGTATATATATATATATAAAATACTTTTATTATGTTATTTAGCATTAGCTTTGAAAAAAAAAATTAATTTAAAATTTAGAAACTACAATTTTAACTAAATCGTATTAATTTATTATTATTAAAGAACAGTACATATGGATTAAAATGTTAGAAAAATCAAAATAATCACTTCATAAGTCAAGGTTTGGTGAATTTTCTTGCAAACCCTTACAAAATAGCTGTGGCATTCTTCGCACACAAAACCTAATAGGCGTGGCACTAAAAGGGTTAAGGAGATTTGAGGATTCGAGATTCAAATTATTAAAAAAGTGTAGTTTTAATTTTTTATAGCTCTAATACTGCTTAGTGGTGGTTCATAAACATTTATAATTATAGGATGAAATTAACAACCAGCCTCAGAGCAGTAATTTAACACTTAACTGAATGTATGAATTTTATAATGAATGGATAGTAAGACAGAATGTAAACTTTCAGTTACTATTTGTACTTTCTATTATATTTAGATTTCCTCTTACGTCCATAATTTTTTTTTCCCAAGATTCTGATTCTAGATTCAGGATTTGAAGGCAAACTGGTGATTCGGATTCATAAAATAGTGAATTCAATCCCTTTCTATTCTTTTATACACAAAAAGTTGAGGAAAAGTTTTAAATTAGCTCTGGAAAACCTGGAAAAGGCAGGGAATTTAAAAATATAGTTTTGATTAACAACTGTTCTTGTGCTTAGCTTCTAATACTTTATATTCTTTAAATTTACCTTTCCATTCTAGGAAAATTTGTTTTCTGTAGATTGCAATTTTTCAAAATGTTTTATTTGTGTTATTCTAAATTTTTAAAATAATATACCAAAGTGATCATGCTGTTTACTATTATTTTAAGCAGCGGTGTGAATCTAGGTCGAATGGATGGTGTCCAGTACAGTACAGCTGCAACATTTGGGGAAACAGCTCCTCAAGGGGCAGAGTCAGATGATAACAAACCCAATAAAACACAGCCTTCTTTACACATTGAGGTAAGTTTAGTTTGTATTCTTAAAATAATGTGTTTGGTTCCTAGGTGAATAAGTATTTGTTAGTGATGAAACCTGCAAGGGCATAATTAATGTGGGCATATGAGGCTTTAAACAATGCCTGACTTCAAATGGTGGTGAAAATGAGATGTTAGCTTTTATATAGTGAAAGAGCAAACACTTAATAGTAGATTCAAATATCGTCATTAATCCCCAAACAATGGACCGCAGGGTGGAATGAGATTGTCCGGACCACACATTTTGAAAAAAAAAATCAAATAAAATTTTTAATGAGAAATACCGAAATGATGGTGCACCTGTTTGCAGTACACAAAATATCTACATACATGCCATCATATGCGGCCNGAGTATACTTATGTTGTCTGCAAAGCTAATCTTTCAAAAGAAAACACTGCACTTGGTGTGTATCAGTGATTGTCACTTGACACCAATAGCGGCCTCTGCTCCAGCAGGCCACACTTTGATTTTTACATTTATGTTTGCTACCTACATACAGGGCACACTACAGCAGTTTAATGGTTGTAAAGTTATAGGCTATACATATAAATTGTATTTTTAAGTTATATTATTTCCTAATGAAAAACTTATACAATAAGTGTATTATTTAATTGTTTTAGCTTGGTGGGTAGTACTTCTGCCTACTGAGCTAAGGGTCCTGGGTTTGATTCCTGGTATGCCCAAAAAATTAATCATTTTGGAAATGTGGGTTTCCCCTTTCACAATGATGAATTAATAACTGGGGGCTGGGTGTTTTGTCTGTTCTAGAGTTAAGCTAGTTTATAAGTTGTGTTCTTATATTGTCAGTTGGTTCAGAAAGTGCATATTAAATACCTACAATTAATTAATTGTTGTTGTGTATATTAATCTAACTTGCGTGCTCTCTACTATTACCTTAAAAAAATAAACTTACATCTATTCTTGTTTAGTTATGGTCTCAAGCTCTCTATGTGTGTGTATGCATGTATGTTTGGATTCTCTCTTCCTTTTCATCCGTGGCCCTCATCTTGGTAAGTTTGGAGATCCCTGTGATAATAATCAAATTGATATTATCTGCAAGATGCAGGGCAAAATAAAAACTCGTTAAGAGCTCTAAAAAACTTTTCTAGTAATCTTAATTTAGGTAATATTTTCATTCACCCGAATTATTTAGTTAGATATGGATATACATGAATGGTAGGTATCAGGAAATTATGAGCGCTGCCTACTGCTCTGCAAGGAATTCTCAAACAGCACTCTTATTCTAAGAGTCTAGCAGAGCTTACATTCTTTATTATAAACAATAATTTTTATTAGCTCATCACTGTTTACTTTACATTAAAAACTGTATCATTGAATTTTGGATATGTAGCAAAAAATAGAAATAGAAAACAGAAAAAAAGTTAAAATTCTCAAGGTTTTGAAAGGGTGGTGGTGAGTACAGCGGTAATTGGTATAAATATGTTTTGAATGAATGATTATCTGGCCTAACATTATATGACAAAATGTGCTCTATCATAGTTTATTTTATTAATAAAATAAATGTAACACACAATTTATGTTTGTTTCTAAAGTATTTACTTAAGGAGTCTAAAATAAATAAATATATATATATATATATATATATATATATATATATATATATAT
>CABFWO010000239.1:127532-225119 GCA_902155825.1 Timema genevievae | reverse complement strand
GTTAAAAAAAAAAAATTGTATTTCACAAAGTATTAAACATAAAATAATGAATAATATGAAATAAGAAATGGAAAATGTCCTAGTTTTAGTTATACCATTACAAATGTTTGATGTGTCCTTCATCACACTATATACGTCTATATGGTGTTCTGGGGGGAGGGGGGTCATCTGAACAGCATCCAGTCATCCTCAGCACATCACCCAATCCAGCAGCATGGGAGCTTCTAGTTCAGGCAGCAATTTTGCAAACTAAACTCATGCTGCCACCTGGTTGGTTGCAAGGAAGTCTGCAAGCGTGGATTTTAAATTTTAAGATGTGCTCTTTCGTTATGTGACTAGCACAAACAAATGCAATTAAAAATTGATGGTTTTGGAGTAGTAGGATTTTAAAACCCGATGAATCATTTGTAATAACCCTGTATTTATTTTTAATTATATTGTAAAATTATAATAGGCTATCAAACAATATATCATTAAAGCATGTCCTCCTTTTTGTTTATAACTATTTAAATGGAAATTCTGAGGAACATCTCTCTTAAAAATTTGGAGACTATTCAAAAAATGTATATATATTTTTTTGCCCGACACCCTAGCTCAGTCGGTAGCATGTCTGCCTAGTGAGCTAAGGGTCCCAGGTTCGATTCCCAGCGTAGCCGAATATTTAAAATGGATGAAAATAGGTGTTTATCCTTTCACATTGATAAATTAATGGCTGTGGACTGGACGTTGTGCCTGTCCTAGTCTTAAGATAGATTATAAGGCACATGAAGCTACAACAGGCCTAGCAAGTGGGTAGTGGAAATTATATGATTTGAACAAAAACCTCACCCAGGCCATAGGCTGAAAACGGTAATGAATGTAAATGTAAAACTACCATATATATATATATAAATGGTACTAGTAATTTCATTTTTATAATTTTTCAAATTTGGTTTATATCTCTATAAGGAAATCCTATTTTCGCTTTATGAGGTAATTTTATTATATCTGGAAGAAGGTACAGGAAAGGTGGGTAGAAACATGTAAAAGGAACGAACACATCATTTATTTTGTAACTGGCCATATCTACCATCACTTGTTTCCAAACCACTAGTTGTATACAAAATTCTAGTAACTAGTTTCTTTCTTCAAGATTTGTATAATTTATTGATAGGTTCAGTTCTCGGACACCACTTCCAAGTTCTTTTGCATAGTATATTATGCAGAACAATTTGCAGCCATTCGTAAAATGGTCCTGCCATCTGGTGAGGAAGGTTTTGTAAGATCACTGGCTCGCTGTGTTCAATGGGCAGCTCGAGGAGGGAAATCTGGCTCATCATTCTGCAAGACTAAAGGTAATGCCCAAGATGCAACAGTTTGTTACCACCAATATTGATGACCAGGCATTTCTTTTTATAATTATAGCAAGCTACTGATACCCTCTTTATAGTAGGAAGGAATGTCTGAAAGGCCTTTTTTCCTGTCAGAATTCTACTATATAGGGCCAGTCTTATGACTCCTGGATAAATATTAATCTGGCCGATAAATATTTTTATCTGGTCGATAAGTTAAAAGTGTGTCTTATGACTGCTAGATAAAATGTATTTATCCATCACATTTTTATCAGGAGGTTTAAGTACCTGATAACTTTTAACTGAAAGTTAAAATGGTTGTTGCCATAGTGACTCTTTGTTTTTCATGATGTCTTGCCTATCAGAATCTGTTTTTAGGTTAAAATCTTGGTTCACGTGTTTAGTAGGCACAGGCTTAGGCTCTAACTATATATAATGTTAGAGTAATCATACTTAGCACCGCGTCTTAATACCTGTTCGGGCTATATGCTTATAAAGTTAGAACATTTAATTCACACTTTTATAAAAACTGACAAGCTAGTTGTAGAGTTATATATAAGAACAAATTATTTAGATGTGAGTTCAATAAATAAAATTTTATAAACGTTGTACCGAAATCTTGACCATATTTTGGCAGACACCAAAATTAATACTTGCAGACACCAGAATTAATACTTGCAAGACAACCTAGCTTCTGCGCCCACATGACGCCATCTGTTTACTCACACTCGTTTAGCCGCCATTATTTAACAAATGTTAAGCGTTGTAGCTACTAGCCAGATTGTATGCATGCGCGCACTAGTAAAAACTGTACCAACTTTGCGTTTTATGTATAAAAATATATATATTCTGCAGAATGCAGATAACTATCTGGCAGATAAATTAAGTTCATAATATGCTTAAAATATTAAAGTGGCTGATAACCTTTATCTGGTAGCTATCTTTAACTTACCGGTAGCAATATTTATCCGGTAGTAACAAGACCAGCCCTTATTAGGATATTGGCAGAAAGAAAGACCTCTCTATCATAGACTTATTTACATAAACTCAATCGAAACAAACTTGACATTTTATGGAATAATTAAAGTTAAGACTTAGATAGAATGCTCTGGAAATAACTATAACAAAATATAAACAATTGTGATATAATGATTTAGACAGTTTCATAATTGGTAGATATATTAAGTGACAT
This sequence comes from Timema genevievae, assembly GCA_902155825.1. Classification (NCBI taxonomy): domain Eukaryota; kingdom Metazoa; phylum Arthropoda; class Insecta; order Phasmatodea; family Timematidae; genus Timema; species Timema genevievae. The sequence goes on along the minus strand of CABFWO010000239.1, from coordinate 222,596 downwards.
TAAAATTCAGAGAGATTGATTATAATTTGCTTCTAATGAACAACAAATTGTCAGATATGAAAATTTTCAATAAATTAATTTAGCCTCATCAACTGAACTAAAACATAAGTTGATGACAAGTCTAAAATACAACCTCCTTCACCTCTGACAAGATGTATATTAATCACAACTTGTGAATGTGAGGAATGCCAGGCCTCCACCGTGGTTCGGATTCCACGTTAAAATCTAGATCCTCCATTTCATCTCACAATCACCCTACCATTGCACATTAGCGTAAGTGCGTATAACCCAAACGGGTAATAAGACGCGGTGCTAGTAATAATAATAAGTATTAGATGTTAAAAATATGTTACAAAACATGGATACCATAAAGTGAGGACAAAACAAAGTTTAAAGTTCAACAGTGTTGTAAATAAAGATTATAGAATTTGGATTAATAGGTTAACATCTGCTATATGAAATTTAAATAAAGTGATTAAGAGTTCTTGTTACAAAAATTTGAAGAATATAATATAAAGTGGACATAAACAAGGTTTGAAGTCCAAATATGTTAAGCAAAAATTAAATTAAAGTGATGTATAAAATCTAAGCCTTATCTTATTCCATGTCCCATTACTCCTTGTGATAATCAGCAATCGAAAGATGCCGGTATTATATTCTTCTGACATGTTTCGGTATTTAAAATACCATAATCATGGAAACTGCAAAACGAAATTAAAGAACGTGAAAAAAATTGAACTTATGATATACAAAAGTCTTGATAATTACTGTTATATTAATGAATTTGTTCATTTTGATTATCAAATAATTGTAGAGAATAAAAATAGTAACTAAATGAAAATTTTCTTTATAGGCCCCTAATTCCCAAACTAAAATATGGAGTCGACCCAACTCTAGTTATAACCTATTTTGTTTCTCAAATTTGATGTATTTCCAAATCCTCATATCTCCTTAAAGATTCAAGGATTCAAAAAAAACAGGATCCTAACTGTAATTTAATAATTTATTTCCAGATGATCGATTTATCCTGAAAGAAATGTCTAAGCTAGAGAAAGAGCTGTTTCTGGAATTTGCTCCAAACTATTTCTCCTATGTCCAGCATTGTCACACATCTAATCAACCCACTCTACTCGGGAAAATTGTGGGAGTGTATCGTGTGGTGTATCGTAACATGACCTCTAACGCAACATTGAGATCCCAACTGCTTGTCATGGAGAACTTGTTTTATGGACGTTCTGTTACGCACAAGTTTGATCTAAAGGGCTCCGTACGGAACAGACTCGTCAACCCTACAGGACAACAAGGAGAAATTGTGTTGCTCGACGAGAACCTTTTGAAAAGTAAGTTAAAGATTTGTCTTTTTCATTTAATGACGAAGATTACCAGTACAGCTTTATGTAGAAATTTTTAATACAAAGAACCTCAGGACTTCCAGAAAGGCAAAGCATGTATTGTGCAATATTACAAATGCTCACATTGAATTATTAACAATGAGGGGACCAAATATAATACTAAAAAGGAGAAGGTTCAAGTTTATAGAGGTAAAAGACTTAAAAATTTACCTAAGACCTTTAATATAATTTGTGTTTACTTCAATTTCTGGGTCCAAATAAAATAAAGTTGCTCATTATTTAATTATATATAAGTAATGAATTGCATTAAGGAGGCTGCCTTGATAAGCGAGAAATTGCCACCCAGATGTTCAGCTCTAACATAATATTTAGTTAGATGATGTGTTATTTAAAAATATGGCTCACTCCAAAATAAAGTTGAAAGATTCCAACAGGGTGCTTTTTCCTTAACAACCCCGAGAAAAAACTGTGAAAATGTGACATAAGCTCATTTTTAATTACTTTATAATATGATTTGTGTAGGTGTGAAACCAGGTTTGATGAAAAAGGACTTGGGATTTAGCCTTCCTTTAATAAAAAGTAGTTTGATAGGCTCACAACAAACAACTTTAAGATTTTGAGATCAAGCAGCGAGTGTTCCTTTTTACCTTTATATAAGTTGTGTAGTTTTTTCCCCCCATCTTTATTATTGACATGACAAAGCGTGGTTGTAGGTTAAGGTTGAATGGTAATATAAGCTTGGACAGAATAGAGAAGTAGTTCTAGAAATGACACAGACCATTGTATTTGATGCTCTGTGACCTGACCTTGATACTTTCTCGCTGACCTAGGTGCCTTTAGCATGTTATAGTTTTACATCCAATACTTTTTCTCACCTGTGGCCTGGGTCAGTTTAATATTCAAGTCATATATTTTTCACTGCCGGCTTGCTAGGCCTATCCTTGCTTCATATGCCTTATAATCTAACTTAAGACTAGACAGGTACAACATCGGCCATGCTGAGAATCGAACCTGAGACCCTTAGCTCAGTAGACAGACACGCTACCGACTGAGCTAACGTGTTGGATCATTATTATACTATTGTATTAAAAATATATGATAGAATTGTAAAAAATGCTATACAAATAAAAGTAGAAAACATTTCATTATTTCATTCACATGTGACATCTTCCTCAGGAAGTTAGCTTCAATGTTGCCAACTTAGTTGAAGGATGAAAATTTCTGGTGAATTAAAATTCTCTTGAAATTCTGTTTTTATTCTTTGTGGCTGCCAGGTGAAGATAGTGGTACAGCATGGTTTAAAAAATATGAAATAACTAATTATTATTTAAATTGGGTGCTTTTTTAGACTTTCTGATCCATTGATGTGTCACTTCCCATGTTATTAACTGGCACCTTTTTTAAAAATGATTTTAAGACTTTGACTGTGTAGTAGTCATTAAAGTTAAGGCCGTGGTTGTAAACATGTGTTAAAGTTAGTTATAAATAGGGATGTCAAACTTGATTCTTCCATACATCAATACCCTCGATTCTTAGCTCTCAGTGAAATTACTAGCAAATAAGCAAAACGGCAAAATTCAGAATGAGAAGTTTTGTATTATATTTAATATTAGTTTATTTGCTGTTAGTGGATATATATTTTGGTTCAGATAACAACCCTAATTGTTGAATTTAAAAGATTTGTGTTTTCGATAAATGTTTATTATACCTAATTCTAACTATTATTAAATATTTGTCTCAATGAGTCTTTATTTGTAGGTAACACTAAAAATACTTTATTACTATTGTAATATCTAATCATTTTATTAATTATGTATAATGTGCTTTAAAACTTGGTAAAATGGATCTTTTCCTATGTTAAAACTAAAAATGATTTTTTTTTAAATTACATTTGAAATTTAATTTTTAATTTTTCTGTACATTAAAGTTGGATAAATATATTTTTATAAGGTTTGGAAGGTTGGAAAAATACTGAAGTAGGAAATAGTTAAGAATCAAAAAATCGAGATTGAACAACTTAAGAATCAAAATTTAGACAAACAGGTATTGTGAATCTCTAGTTATAATTGTGTTATTTGTCATGCTCGTAGTTGAATAATAAATGTTTTTTCTAGTGACCTGCAACTCTCCACTCTACATCTTGCCTCACTCCAAGACTGTGCTAACTCAAGCTATAGATCATGACACAAAGTTTCTGGCCTCACAGAAGGTGATTGATTATTCCCTTCTAGTGGGACTGGACCAGGATCGACGAGAACTAGTCGTGGGCATCATAGGTATTTTTATCAATACTAAACATGGCCATTTCCTTGAGTAATGTTTAATTAATGCATATCAATCAACGCACAGGTTGCAAATCATAATTATGACACTGTCCGCATGAAGGAGACCACACCATCACAAACTCGGCATTAAACTATTATGAGTAAAGAATGACCTCAAGCACGGGACAAATCTCAAATAGGTCCATGGTAGAACATTGGTACGCCAAGCCAAAGGTCCCGGGTTCAGTTCTTGTGTCCAGGTGTATTTTTCAACTAATTTAAATTAACTTTTAATCAAAGTGAAGTGACATAACACCATTAATGTATCAGTTTGAAGAAAGCAAAGTTTGTTTGAGGCTCAATATATAATACAATCTGAGTAAAATAAAATAACTTTTTTTTTGGTAGAAATGTAATTTACCTACTTATATGAAAAATAAATGGGATGGTAAAATAATTAATATAAGTTTGATAATGAAACATAATAAATAAATAATTAAAATTAAATTCTATAATGTCTCTTGAGTTGAGAACTTCTGCACTGTTCGGGAAATGCTCTGAGTATTTTGGTGGCGCAACAGTTTTGGAAGTTCTGGCTGTGGATATGGATGAGTTCAGGCTTGTCCGGTCCGGGTCTATGTAATTGGTGATGAAACTTTGATTATTCATTTGCTTTCCCAGAGCTGACCTTTAAAATGTTTTATGTTTATTGGCATTAAAAGATATGCCATAACTTATTTTACCCTTTGGTTTCTATTAAGACACTTTTGTTGATAGAATAAATTTCCAAATTATGTTAAAATAAAATAGTTAAAAGTTTGTGTACAATAATTTTTATTGGGGACATGCAGTACTCTCATTTTTGAGCTTGAGCTGAGCATTTAAAAGATACTCAGGCTCGTTTTTAACAAATCTATGGGCTAGACCAAAAGTGGGGAACCTTTTGACATTTTATGGCTGCATGTCGCTTCAAGGATTCATTATAAAACCACACACTTCATGTATAATACAGTTTTCCCAAATATGATAGTGCAATCATAGGTAATCAGATAGATAAGAGCATTTTTTTTAACATTATGCTTTAAAAATTGTGATATTTTTTATTTTAATTAATTAAGATACGTGACTGAGAATTCATAGTTTTATTTTTAACAAATGAAGATATATACCTGATAAAACAAAAAATTGTTGAAAGACCGCACCGAACACTTGCAAAGGTCGCAGGTTCCCCATCCCTGGGCTGGAAAATTTCTAAGGTTGGTTTTAGGGATTGGTGAGCTCAAGTTTTTTCATTCAGGTATAGTAAATATTATAAAATATAAAAACTTAACTATATAAACAAAAATAAAATATTAATCAAAAAATAATAATTTTAAGCTAGTAAATAAGTATTAAGATTAATTTTTAACTAAACTTTTGATAATTAGTTTCTGAAAAATTATTTATGATTCATTTTGCAGTTTTAAAAGAATATTCGTGAAAGTATGGTTGTATGTATGAAGATGTATCCATAAACAACCCTAACTTAATTTCCTATCTAAAGAGCAGCTATTCCCTTGGTCCTGACCTTGTCAATATCCCAGGAAGAGACCAAAGTCTTCCTATCGGAAAAATATTTTAGGATGTGCATAGTACTCTTACACTAAATTATATAACTGATATAGTCCTGCACTCGGCTATATCCTTGTCCCTGCCTTCTTAGGTGCTCATTTGCTGAACTTGTCAACGTTTCACTGACCATTCTCCCACCCTTCCTCACTCCAACACACGTTCCACAAACAATGGCAAGACAAGAATAGAGAAGAGTAAACAATGAGTCAATCATGAATAGTCACACAAAAGTGGTACTAAATAGCCCTATACAACAAGTTTGGATTCCACGAGTCCATAAATTTGCCAGCTTGAACATTTTAATATTCAAATCCTTAAGGTGGGATGGAAGGGTACTTGAGAAAAGACCATTGTTTTTGCAGTTTTTATGGCAAAACTTTCTTTGGTCAAAATAAATCAAAGATTGTTGCAGTACAAACATAGAGTTTAATTTTTTTCACATGGTGATATCATCAGTTCTGAATATCTGTCATGAGTATGGTGGCATTATCCAACAAACTTTTCAAATGACGAGAAAAAGTTGTCATTAAATTCCAGAACATCCTTGATAGAAATTTAAGAAATTTTGAGGTCAACACGTGAAGAAAATTAAACTCTATGTTTGTACTGGAGCAACATTTTATTTACTTTGGCCTTAAAAACGGTAAAAACACTGGCTTTTTCTCGAGTCCCTTTCCTTCCTTAATTATTATTTCTCATTGCTTTTAGGTTATAGTATACCTTTTTTATCACCTCATCTTACTAACTGTTCAGGTTATACTCATATATAACTACTCTAATAGGTATTATTAAAATTGAAAAATGGCACCTGGACACAAGAATTGAACTCGAAACCTTTGGCTTAGTACGCCAATGCTCTAACCACTGAGCTATCCAAGAATCGTCAGTGGTTAGAGTATTAGCGTACTAAGCCAAAGGTCTCGGGTTTGATTCCCATGTCCATGTGTCAATTTTCAGAATATATCTAGATGCAAGTAAATCCTCACTAAAAAACAAATATAATAGCTTAGGCTGTTTGATTCCTACTCTAATAGGGTCGGGATTAGGAAGGACGTATTTTAAAGGTAATCTACCCGCATTTGCTTGAAAGGAGGGTGGGAAATCATTTAGGAAAAATCCAACCCCAGTACACTCGTCCAGGATTCAAACCCCACTCTCGTCATTAGCAAAATAGACCTCAAAACCACCAATGCGGGTTTTTATTATTAATCTTAATCCAAATATTTAGTTCATCTGCTATTACTTTCTATTTACCACATATTTATTTTAAAATGCATTGTTATTTATTTCTATAGCTCTTATTCTTTTAAATACATTTAAAATATAGATAATAAATATGTGGCCTGAAGTTTTATAAATAATGTATGCCATATAGGTCTGCGGTCCCTTTTCCATATTATCTTCTTTGTTCTCATTACATTACTTTTGTTCTTTTCTCCACACTTTCAACCTCACAAGAAATGGTTCCTAAAATAATATATTTGTGTGCCCTTATTCTAGATTACATCCGAACATTTACTTGGGACAAGAAATTGGAGACGATGGTGAAGTCCTCTGGTATTCTGGGTGGACAGGGAAAGCAACCCACTGTAGTCTCACCAGAGATATACCAGGCCCGCTTCATTGCGGCTATGCACAAGTACTTCTTACCCGTACCTGATCACTGGACAGGGCTCGGCAGAGGTTTTGACTGCTGAGTTGATAGCTTTTCTCGGGACTAATATTTTGTGATAAACTTATGTTATATTTCATTTTTCTCTAAGAAAATTATATAATTAATTATTTATTACATTATTTACATTACATTTATAAATGTGTGAATGTATGCTGTTAATAGAACTGTGCAGGTAGACATTTAAAAATTGTATAAAGCTAATGTCTAATCTTTTACAGTCGCTTATAATATCAGTATTATAATGTATACATAATTATATTAAAGTTAAGTTTGTAATGGTTTTTTTCTTCATTTGTATCTTTCTTTATATGGTAATCTAATAATGTTGTATGCATAGGAAAATGAATTTTTCTAAATAATGGTGAACCATTTAACCATTTTTAATAGATTATTTCTATTACATTTTGAAACAGATATTATTGAGACAGTTAAGGCACCTAGTGCACTAATTAAGGACTAAATCAAACAAATTGTGTGTGTGTGTGTATATATATATATATATATATGCGCTAATAAAATAAGAACTTGTTGATGAGCTCTGGTACTTATTAGGCCGAATTTTTGTTTTTGAAATATTATGTTTGTTTAAGTATAATAATTTTTATATTTTATTTCATGGCATTCACTTGCAGGCCTCAGAAGAAATCCTGTGATAGTATCCTATATTCTGCCCCTAGTATATTGTTTTAAGGTAAAATAAAAGATCCTTTTTGTAAAATTTAAGTACAAACAGGTAGTAAAAGTATATTTGCCAACTTAATAATTCTACTAAAAAAAACACATTATGTAATTTAGTTTTAATGGGTAAAAATAAATCAATATAATATTGCACAATACCAGTTTTATTCCCTATTTTTGCTCATAGAGTTTTACTAAGATTCTATATACCATACAAATTTTGAATGATTTTGGAGCTCTTATTCCGTATATTAGTTATATATCTTAATTAAAAGTTAAGACTTAGATTACTCTAAACATAAATATAAAGAATTTAATTTTATAAAACAACCAGTTACTAAGTTGGTAAATGTATTAAGTGAAATTACAAGTAAAAAAATATGATTAGGATTTACTTCAAGTGAAAAACATATTGTCAGAATAAATATTTGACATAAAGTTAATAATTCAACATCAACTGGACTAAATACAGGTTGATGAAAAGTCTAAAATATAGTTTACACGTTAAAAAATGATGTCACAAAAACTTTATATATTACATATTATATATATATATATATATATATATATATATTATATATATACAAAGTTTTTGTGACATCATTTTGACAAAATTTAAATTTAGAGGTTACCATATGCCAAACAAATTTGAATGAAGTAATTAAGAGTTATTACAAAGAATTTGAGTAATACAATATAAAATGTACAAAACAAGGTTTTAAGTTTAAATATGTTATGAAGTATAAAGAATAAAGTTTGAATTTAGAGGTTAATATCTGCCAAACTAATTTTAATTACATAACTAAGTGATGTGGAATAATCTGAGTCTTATCTGTTTCCTTGTCCCATTACTCCTTGATGACGTCCAGCACTGTAAAGATGCTGGACTACCTCATTCCGACATGTATATGTAAGTTTTTGTAACATAATTTTTTAACGTGTAAACTATATTTTAGACTTTTCATTAACCTGTATTTAGTCCAGTTTATGATGCCTCAAATATTTATTCTGACAATATGTTTTTCACTTGAAGTAAATCCTAATCATATTTTTTTTACTTGTAATTTCACTTAATACATCTATTAACTTAGTAACTGGTTGTTTTATAAGATTAAATTCTTTATATTTATTTTTAGAGTAATCTATCTAAGTCTTGACTTTTAATTATAACCACTCCTTACAACCATTTTTTAGAATGTTTTCTAAAATGTTATATTTATCTTAAGATAATTTTAAGATAAACCTAATGAACAGACCTAAGATTAATAAATTTTAGACTTTTATTAAAAATTGACAAGGAAAACTGTTTTTGGAATTTGAGGATTTAAGAAATATTTACTTTTACTAGATTAAAATATATGACTATTACCTGAAACTTACAAGTTATATGTCCCAGTAGGCCTACCTGGGGTTTCTGTGGGACAAGTTAGATGAATCTTTTCACGGATATTCACTTCACTCGTAATTTTATAAAATAAATTCAAATTGTATTAAGGTTATTATTAAGGTTATAATTATATAGGTTGATTAGTGTCTTAATTTATATCGAGGCTACATTGAACATAGATAAAACCAATAGTGAAGGGATCCATTAACTGATCAACCAAATGTATAACCTGAATGGCTAGTAAGACGCGGTGCTAAAAAAAAAATACCAACCGTTTTGCAAACTGACCACCAAAAGCCACGCGAGAACACATTTTAGCAGCTGTACCACCTCCACAAAAATATACTTAAATTAAAAAAAAAATTAGGTGAACATATAATGAGTTAATTGTATAAAATAATAAAATTAATTAATAAACAAATTATCATCATTATCGACGTTCCACTCCAGCAGGCCGGGTGTGGATACAAACAAGCCTCCATGCAATTCTGTCTTGCCACAACACTTCCTCCAGTATCTTCTCCCACTGTAGACCTCTTCTCTTTTCACCTGTTTTATCCAAACATCTCGGCCTCCCCCACCATATTTTCAAAATAGGCCCTCAATGTTCTTGAAGGTGTCGCTCTCATCATGTCACCTCCAGCAGGTCATTTACACCTTGTTGTAATCCTATTTTTAGGTGTATTTCTTCATTTTTACTTTTGTCATGTCTGGTGTTCTGAACACTCATTCAAAGGAATTTAATTTTGACTGCTTGTCCTCTGCTGTTGTCTCCCTTGGTCAGGGCTGCTGCTTCCAGTCTGTAGGTTAGGCTGGTCAGGAGATATGTTTTATATAATGTTATTTTGCCTCTCGACCCATAGAAGTTGGCAAATACAACTGTCATAGTTCACCGCCACTTTTATCCTGCAGCCATTCTCTTGTGTAATTGTGTTATCTTTTGAGATTATACCGCCAAGATACTTTAAATTTTTGACAAATTTGATGTTATGGTCTCCCAATTACAATTTGACTATTTCTTTTATTCTTTTCTCACTGCCAGGCACACTATTTTAGATTTAGTTATTTAAGATCCATATTTGTCAAATTCATCTCTCCTCTAATCCGTTCTCCTCATTAGTTCTCTCTGATTCTCCCCATATCATGACATCATCCACAACCACCAGGGCATTTGTTTTATCATCCTTTTTCTTAATTCACGTGATGACTACGTTCATGATGGTGCTGAACAGCAGTGGAGATAAGCAGCTTCCCTGTTGTACCCCACTCCTTGCCTGCAACCACTATGATCTCTTGGCTTGTACTTTGACACAACTCCTAGTATCTTGGTACGGCTGTCTTAATCGCGTCACTATGCTTTCTCCCACTCTCTTTGCATTGTCCCCCAAATACGATGGTGGGGGACATGGCTGTACACTTTTTATTATGTCCTTGAAGACAACTATAATAGGCTTGGTTTTCTCCCAGTACTTTTCAAAGAGTGTTCTAGTGGCAAATAAGAGGTCTATTGTAGAACAATCAGATCTAAATGTGTGGCTAAACAAAAACTATTTTTCATATTAATAAAACCATAGGTGTGTCACCATAGATGCAGAAGAGCCTATACAGTTTTGAGGGCCTGTGAATCTCAAAAGGATATTTCAGATTCAAGATTTTTTTTTTTTTTTNTAATTTTTCTGAATTCTTGATATGGATTTTTTTTTATGAATTAAGACACATAAATTTAAAAGAAGTTATAAAATCTACAATTGTTTATTTTATAATGATTAAAAAAATTGCATACATGCATACCTAATCACACCATTCCCTTACAGGCTGGACAAAAAGCTGTGTCTAGCTCAAAAAACAACACTCTACTTAATCCATCCTCACTTGCTTGTTCCACACTTCCCTTCACTTCAATTACATTCATACACAGTCATACATGCTCTTTTATTCTTAAAACTATTTAATGTTTTCTATCTTTTTCACACATTAGTCTACAACATATAAGGTCTTACATGGGCTACCTCTGCCTTTTGATCCACACATTTTCCCATCTTATAATTGCTTCGTCACTCAACCTACTCTCTCCCACTATGCCCAAACCAATGTAAAACATCTTTTTCACATTGACCTATTGGATTCCCTTTCAAACTGCACTCCTTCAGCACCCATTCATCACAGACTCTGTACATACAGGTTTTTCCACATACATTTCTTAGACATCGCATTCCAACTACATTCACTTTACCTGACAAACCCACACATCCATACAAAAATGTTATTAAAACACTTATATACTGCCATCTCTGCATCTTTGGACATTACATTCTTTGCAATAGTCCACATACATCCATCTACTCTCGAAGATGCATTCACCCTTCTGTTGAACCATATATCCTTCCATTTTTACAAAACATTCTGCCCAGTTATACAAAAGCATTCACTTTTTCTAACGGTTTCCCATTAATACTCAGCTGACAATCATTTCTTGATTCATCCTTAACAAAAACTATCACATTACCGTGTTTTTGGAGATATTTAGATGAAAATCTCTTCTTCAAACGATTTAATGCATTCTGCAAATCACTTTCACTATAAACTATTAATACATTGTCTGCATATAGTAGTACTCTTAAATTCACATTGTCTATTTGCACAAACACAAATTTTTCTGATAACCTGTACTGTTTCAAACCATTTGATCAAAGCTCCATCCCCCTAACGCAAGTTTTACTCCCATCATACAACGCTATAATTGCACTTACTAACCATGCATCCATAACATATTCCTATTCTCCAAATCAACAAATCCACAATTCACTTTCTTCCTTACCGCCTACGACTATTAGGGTGATTAACAACTTTAATAGCCTGGCTATTTAATTCCTCTGATAGCTCGTGATCATTAGATCACTCAATCTTATGCAAGTCCATCAAAGTCTCTGCCATAAAATATGAGTGAAGAAGGAATGACCTTGAACATGGGACAACTCTTGTACCTCTCAGTGGTGAACCACAGGATGTGATACAGGTTCTTAGAACAGGGAACGTTATCACTAGGGAAAGGATTTTGTCTTTTTGCCTTTCCCCCCCCCTAGATTGTAAAACATAGGTTGTTGATATACATATTTATTTTATGTTATTACGATTACAATAGGCTAATTTTATAGTGCCTATAATTGCCTATTCTGTTGGTTTTTACCTATTTTATGAATAATAACCTTAAATGCGCCTATTTCCGCTTTGTACTCTCTTTCAGAAGGGGAAAAAAGAGAGAAAGAGAGTTTAGTTTCTTATAAATGGAAGTTTCGGCATTATTGGGGGGGAAAGGCATGTGCCATGGCTTTAACTGACATGACATGACCTTGACAGACTATGTTTATATAGGGCCACGTGACATGACCTTCCCTGGACATGTGACGTGGCCGGCCTGCACTACTCATTGGTAACTGCATCGTGTGGTAGAAATTCCCATAATTTACCCTAGTAAACGAGACATTCTAGTATATAGGCTTATTATATATTTGTACATTATTCCTTGAAAACGGGCATAAGGATTTTGATGAAATTGAGTTATCTAGCTTTTCCGGTGCGAAAAAGCAATTTAGCTAGGTGTCGATTTTGGGAAAACTCGTTTATGGGGTACGAGGGGCGTGTATATTTGTAAGTTATCTTGAAAACAGGCTCAAGGATTTAGATTAAATTGGTTTTTCTACCGTTTTTGGGTGCAAGAAAGCGATCTAGCTAGGTCTCGACTTTGGGAAAACTCATTTATTGAGCTGTGGCAGACATCTTGAGAGGAAACAGTATGTTATTGCAGGATAAAAATTTAACCCCTTCAGAATTGGCAAATTTAAAATTTTATCCCTTGACATCTTGTGAAGTAGAGCGAAGATTTTTTAGCTATAAAATCATTCTAAAAGACAATAGAACCAATTTTAAACTAAAAACCTAGGAAGTATCTAGTGATTCACAGCAATTTAAATTGCTTGTAAGCTGCAGGTAACAAACTTGTAGTAAAATAAATTTTTCATTGCTTATTGTGTGCCTATTTTTTATTAAGTGCCAATTTTGGTGCCTAAATCCCATATTTTTAATGCCTATTTGCCTTCCTATTTTAAACATTTTTGGTGCCTAAGTATCCGGTCCCTAGTTATCACCTTCTTGACTTACCTCCATTAATCTTCGCACCTTTGGGCCCATACCCTATTGTGTATTTACAAACTGTGGACAACTTTTCCCCCTTTTCTTAACATGACGTCTGTAGTTGAGGTAAAATCTGTAGTCCTGTACTGTTGAATCCCTCTGACTTTAAGCGGATAAGACTACCTTGTGTAAAATGAGAAACACTATCAATGCCGCTCCCAAGGAGCGTGTGTTCACCCCTGCCTTTGATTAGTGCTGATAACTCCAACAAGTAGAGAGAAGAGGAAACAATAGAGATGCGACTCTTGAATCCTTTAGGATATTTGGGGTTCAAGGATTTGAGAAAATTTAAAGATTCGAAACTCAAATCCTTGAGTATTTTATTTTTATTTATTTTTTCAATTTGCAAGTGTAATTTGTTTTAGAGCTCTTATACTACTTATTGGTGGTTCAGAACCATTTATAATAATTTTAGTATGAACTTAACAACCAGGCCCCAGACCAGTAATTTAACACTTATCTGAATGGATTATATATAAGAAAGAATGTTAAAAATTTAGTGACTATTTGTATTTTCTTATATTTATATTTCCTCATATGTTAAAAAAAATTGTCAAGATTTGAGATTCAGGATTTTATTGCAAATAGGAATTTTACATTAGAGATTTAGATTTGTAAAATAGTGGATTCAACCCAACTCTGGTAAACAATTAGTCAAGCATCACTAGAGACGCAAGGTGAATAAATAGCTTTTTTTCAAGGAGCTTGAAATTGTGAGCCCATAAATCTTTTGAGCCTGGGCTCGATTATTTAAATCTCTGCTCAAAGTTTGAAATTCCGAGTACTTGCAGAGCCTTACTTTCAAGTGGTTTAGCCAAATATAATTTCAGGGAAAATCCAACAAACATTATTAGTTTACCATTTAGATGAACAAAATTGAAATCGGAGACAAAAAATACTAATCTGGTAAAATTAGCCCCATATGGTTATATTTGATATGGTTAGGATTTACTCTTGGTAGATAAAACTAAAATCTGGATTTGTGGACATGTGGATTTGATCCATCTTTATATGATATTTTTGACATTAAAATAAGTCCACATAAGTAATTTTGAGGTTTCTCTAACAAATGTTTGCATAATAGCACAGCCAAATGAGCCAATACAACTTAGTAAGACATGCGTGCATCAAATCCTAAAGAAAGAAAGCTCGTTGTAGAGCATTGATAATTTCCTTAGTTGGGCTTTCTTCACCCTATTTTCACTTAATTTGTTTATCTTTCCCTATTTTTATCAGTTTCAATGTTTTGCATAATTATTGGGCCTTGTCAAAACAAGCTCTTTATTAATTATTCTAGTTCTGAATTTGAAAAAAGCCATAAAAATTATAAAACAAATGACTTTTATGTTAAATAAAACTTTAAACAACTTATTCTTAGGGCAACTATTTTATTGTTTTAATAAAGTTGTACCTGAAATAATAAAAACAAAAATTGCATATTTACATTTTTTATTAAATTTTTTACTTAACAATTTAAAAATAACATGAATACAAAACCTTAAAAAGAGTTTTCAAAGTAAAAATATCCTGAATATGGTCAGTATTTAATAATTATTGATACTTTGATGGAAAATGTTAAGTCACTATGGCAAGCAACACAACAATAATTCAGTATCAATTAAGAATTTAATATTTAATATATGTTAAAAGTTTTTTTTATCTAGAAAACTTTTAACATTATTAATATTAAAAGTTTTTTTTATCTAGAAAACTTTTAACATTATTAATATTTTAACTATTAAAATGTATATTAAAAAATCCTTTATTTGTGTGTCTACAAACACAGAGAGCAATTTTAAACAAAATATTAATACACTAATAATAATCAAAATGCTATTTACACTAGTTTGTTCAGAGATTCACGATGTTAAAAGTTTTTTTTTATCTAGAAAACTTTTAACATTATTAATATTTTAACTATTAAAATGTATATTAAAAAATCCTTTATTTGTGTGTCTACAAACACAGAGAGCAATTTTAAACAAAATATTAATACACAAATTAAATAATAATAATCAAAATGCTATTTACACTAGTTTGTTCAGAGATTCACGATATTATATATAAATTGTCATTCAGTCTTCTTAAACATAAACGATGAAAGTTTTAACGAAACATTTGTTTTTTTCTTCAGAGGTTCTAATTCATGTATATTAGTTTGTGCTTCTGTTTCACAATTCGTCTTCCTCTTTTTTGAATCCTCTTCCGCTGTATCAGTGTCATTTGATGCAATTGTGTCTGGAACCTTAATCATAAAATAAAAACACCTTATTTACATAAAATAAATTTATTTAAAAAATTAGATAACCAATTCTAATTTTAGTTTCTTAATTTACAGTGCAATTACTTTCACATATAATGATTTTCACACCCCTTAATTATCATAAATTAACTTTACAACATACAAATTAATATTGCTTTATTTTATTTCATACTAAATTCAATCTCATTTCATGGGACTTGGCAGATAATGTTTATCTTTGCAGTTGGTACAATATGAATCAAAACCTTACCCACACTTTGCTCATTTAAATTTAGATAAAAAGAATTGCAGGATCAAATTTTTGCTAGTTCTGTTCCAAATTTTGTATTCGGGGATTTATTAGGTTATACAATACCCATTGGTCCATGTGACAAAATTATAGCCTATGGCAAGGTCGTATGTCATGGTAAATATTAGATAAATGTAACAGGAAAAGTTTTTCTGAAACAAGGGACAAAGAAAACCTATGCCTCTCCTTGTTTGGGTCTCCTATTTTTTAATTGCATTATAAATGATTAATAAATTTTAGCAATCTTGTTCTAAATTAAATATTAAAAGGTGTCAAGTTATACCAGTATTAAAATACACAAGTTTTCTTTATTTAATCATTTTGTTTAAATAAATCAAAATGGGGACTAAATAATATTCATGAAATACAATTGTTGCCCAACTCAGGGCTATAATAAGTGAGATTATCACATTTTTATATTTATTTCTAAAACTGCACCTGCATACCTGTGGACTTAATTTATTTCTAATCTCCTTGAAACGTTTCATCCCTTGTTTAGTGAGCTCTGCAGGACTAAGGTTGGGGAATTCTTCTTGCAGTGCTGTCTTTTCTTGAGAAAACCACTCAACAAATGTTATCGGGTTATCAGCCTGAAAGTGCAAACAATTAGATGGCGATGTGTTGCCAGTAAAATTATCTTTGATATATCATATTTGCCCGAATATATAGTACGGCCTCGCATGTAATACGACACTAGTATTTTGAAGGTGTTCTACATGAAAAATAAAAGGTCTCGAATATACCATGAGGTAAAACCTTGGAACAAATTTGACACAGTTATGTTAGGCCCTCTGAATGCTTGTCTTGATGCGCAGGCACTCCTAACATTTTCATTTTTCTCTCTACAATGTCAAACATAAGCCTCAGCGACCTCAAACTTGTTGGCATCCTGTAATCCTATCCTGTCATCAATGAGTATAGTTGGTTCTGAGTCACCAATAAGCAATATTAAAGTTCTAAAACAAATTTCACTTGAATTTTTTTTTTTTAAAGTTAAGTCTTGAATCCTCAAATAGCCTTAAGGATTCATGGGCCTGCGCTTGTGCTGATTTCTTTCTAAGTTTTTTTTACTTGAGCTTATTACTAGACGCATGCATGTGCACTTATTCCTGCCAGCCGTTACAGTATACGACAAAATATACTTCTGTAGAAATCTGATGGTTTTTTCAGTGAAAAAATTTAGGCTAAATATATACAATAATACGAGTACAGTTTTTGCAAGGACATTTGGGGGGGGATGCACTATATTTGGACCAATGCAGCATTACATGTCAATATTTCCACTAAGGAAGTTTAAGAGTGATAAACTTTAAAATACTTTAAAGAAGAAAATTCTGCATTGATATTTTAAACAACACTATGAACTTAAAATGTTTTTAAGCTACATGGTGGTTATTTTACTTATCAAAATCCACACCAAATCACTTGATGATAATGAGTGACATCTATTATTTATACTTTAATATGTAAACTAGCTCATAGAATTTATATAGGAATAAAAATGAAAAACCAAATTAAAATTACCTTTTTTATTTCTTGTTCTTTGTTACCAGGGGAAGATTCAGATTTGGTTAATTCTGTAATTTTTGGCTGTTTATGATTGTTATCTGGCCTTTTTCTCTGGGCAGACGAATTCAAGCTGATTTTGAACTGTCCATTTGAAGAGTTTACTTTTATTTTGTTGGCTGATGAGGCAAGATTAGCCAGTCCTCGACCGACTTCTGATTTTCCTGCACACTTTTTGAAAGGATTAAGTTTTTTTTGACTTTGACTCAAACCCAGGACTGGAGCTGGCCGAATGTTATTTATACCTTCATTTTCTTGCTGGGCCTTCCTCTTAGCTGTGATAAGGATGTTTTCTTTCTCTATTAAAAAAACAATATAATCGGCATAAACAAAAATTAACATTTTTCCTATTTTTAATATTATAACATGTCTGCTTGTTTCTAATCTATTTACTACTAGATTAGCAGTGCTTTTTACATACAACTTAGCCATTTTAATTAGTCAATTATTATTAAGTAGATATAACCCGCTTCAGTGGCCACATGGTCTAATGTGCTACTCTCGGTCAGGTGTACTGAGGTTGGTTTTTCAAAATGGATTTCCACACTCCCTCCATACAAATGTGGGTACATTTCCTAGAAATATAACCTTCCTAATCTCTAAAACCATTAGCATAAATAGTATATAAGCGTATAACCCAAACAGGTAGTAAGACATGGTGCTAAAAAAATCAAGAATTTGCTCTTTCTATGTAGCATTACCAGACAAAGCTGCCCCTCCCAAAAACATCAAAATCTTGTAACCTCATTTATCCTGCTCTACCTTCCGTTGTAGAAAAAAGACCTGTTTAAGCCGGAGTCGAGAAGATTAGTACCTTTTTTTTTCTCCATATTCATTTCCAATATTTTATCTATCCTTGATTCCATAGATCATTCAACATTCAACTGGTTTCAATAGTAGTTTCATAACCTAATATTTTTACATTGTGGTCTTTAAAACTTTACCTTTTATAGTTTGCTTGTCATACGTGTTTTGTTTGTACACATATTTTCTCCATCTGACCACACCTTATTTAGTTAACATCTAGCCATCATAACACCACATGTTTTTCACAATGACATAAGTAAGTTTGTTTGTTTAAATGATTTCTCTTTATTAAATTATAACAGATTAATAGTATTTCACAATAATTCTTTTATAACTTTAGTCTTAATTCATCTCCATGCCTTCTTTAATTTCATTTGCAGTATCCATGATTATGTTATAATAGTACCAAAACATGTCAGAATGAAGTAATCCAGCATCTTTCCAGTGCTGGATATCAAAAAGGAGTAATGGGACAAAGACATAGATAAGACTTAGAGTATTCTACATTACTTAACCACTTAATTAAATTTATTTGGAAGTTTGGCAGATGTTAACCTAATAATTATTCTTTTATTTCACAACATATCTGGAAGAACATTGTTCGTACCACTCTATATTGTATCTTATATTTTTGTATTTATATTTTAATGGGTCAACTTATGTTTTTAGACTTTTCATCAACTTGTTTTAAGATTTATATTTTAGTTGATGCATTATAATTTTATATAAATTAGAGATGGGCCATTTGAATCCTCGAATCTACTGAATCTTTCACCTCATATACAAAGCATGAATAAAATAATCATTTAAAAAAAATTGTTAGATGTGGAAAATCTAACATGCCTAATACCCTACCCTCCCACCTCTATGAGAAACTTGGACTCTTAACGTTTCAGCACATACTAACTTTCACCTCACGAACAATCTTGTAAATATTTTAATGAACACATTAACAGACATGCTACCAACTGAGCTAAGCTGTCACACAACCTAAGAACTACTGTAGTAAAATATAACTCCTATACTTACCAAGTTTTCTAACATTTGGAATTCGAAAATAAAATTAAGATTTGAATTAATAAAATAGTCAAATCAACCCATCTCCAAACATAGCAATTATGTTCTAAGGGAGCTCTGTTTGGTAAAAATTAATTTGACTGTTTTTTTAACTATTCATTTAAATTTTAGCATTCCTGTTTCTGAGCAAATGAACTGCAATATAAAATGGTTCATAAAAAAAATGTATGTGTAAACCAAGTTTGTACAAAATGTTATTTCTTACAAATATTTTCCTTACCTTTAGATACACTTTCAAAATCTCCTCTCAAACATTTTTTTTATTGTTTAGGAGTAATGACATTACTAATAAAATATGGCCAGGTACATTAAAATTGCCTCCCATGATGTGAATCGGCCACACACTGATAAAATACAAGTAAATAAAACTGCAATTTTAACAATTAATAATGGTTCATTAAAAGTACCAAATCACATCCACCATATTATTAGTTTTGATATTACCTACCTGGTGATGAATTTACTTTCTCATCTTGTATCAAGTTTTGACTTTCATTAACACTTTGGTTTGAACTAACATAGTTATTATAGCTATCATTGTAATTGTAGCCATTTTGTTGGTTGTTCTGGAAGTGGGTTGGGTGTCTATCATATTCATTCACACTAAAACAAAAATAAATAATTTTAAAGTAGCCTGGTGAAATAAATAAACTAAATAACTGTATTGGTTTGTATATGTATCTGAAATGGGGATTTATATAAAAATGGTAAAGCTAATTTAGTGTTACTCAGTCATGGAAAAAAGATTACACAAGAATAGGTTTTATACTTGCATTGATAGTAAATAATAATCTCCAACTAACACAGGACCTGGCTTTACATAACATATTCCTTTACTTTTAACCATCTTACTAATATTATTTCACTTATGATAAATCTCTATAACGAAAACCTCTTTCTGCTTTATGAAGTAATTGTATTATATTTGGAAGAAGGTATAGGAAACGTGGATAGAAACATATAAAAGTGGACGACCACAATATGGCTTTTACAATGGAAAGAAGAACACAGTTCACACTTTAAATTGCTGTCATTGGACAAAGAGGTAATGGTTGCCTCTTAAAGAAAATCTATTGTCACCGCCCAATCCCCCGACCTAGGTTTCATTCTATCGGAACTCATCAAGGAGGAGTGTGAAACGCGCAACACAACTTCCTAAAAGTGGAGGGGTGGGGAGCAAAAAATGGAAAATTGCAAAGACTAATAGGACACATAGATAGGAATATGTAAAAGGTATAACATAAAGGATAAGCACAGGAAAAGGACATTGGATGCGAATGTAAAGTGTGAACTGTGTTCTTCTTTTCATTGTAAAAGCCATATTGTGTTCATCCTTTTTTTATGTTTCTATCCACCTTTACTATACCTTCTTTCAATTATAATACAATTATCTTATAAAGGGAAAAGAGGTTTTCCTTATAGAGATACATTAAGCCAAACATAAAAACACACTGACTGCTACTGGCTTTGTAACTTACAAAAGTAGTGGGTGGAGATTCATTTTACAAACCTAAATATTTCTAAAATAGTTCACAGCTTTTGCCAGCTAATTTAAAAGTATTTCATCTAATGTAATTAGAAAGTAGAAACGGATCTATTAGTGGACTGAATTGTGACAATCATTGATAATGAGCTGAAATAGCCCTGGAATTCAATTTACTTAACTTCATTTCACCACTTCATTTTTAAAATGAAACATAACTTCATTCATATTAATTCATTTCGTATTGACCCAAAAATAAGTCACCCCTGAATATGAGCTGCACCCTAAAAATGTGATCCCTTTGAAAGGGGAAAAAAAAGTCTGGAAAAGATACATTAAATTCTTATCACAATAGAATAAAAGTAGCCAAGAGACAGCAACCAAAAGTCTCTAAAAACAAGTTGTAAACTGTAGTTGTAGCAGCTATATAAGGTTTGACAATTTCATTCTGTCAACTATTTTGGCTCAAAGTTTAATTTTTATTATTAGAGTCAAGGTCCAACTATTTTTAAATAACTTTTTGAAGCTAATCATTTATGAGCACCATCTGTTGTGGAGATTATAAACTATTTCAAAATATATCGATATAACTACATACAGTTCTCAAAGGTACAACATTATTTGTTAAATATTACCTAAGAGTGTGATTATAGGCTTCACTAAGGTTTTATAAAGGCTATTTTTGGGGGGGAAAGTGCGGCCTTTTTTCGGATCAATATGGTATGTATATTAAGGGCTGTTATATTTGTAGGTCTGGAATGCTTGGAACTTGCCAGTCCACCCCTGAACCCAGATCTTCTTATCACCGGAAATAAAGCCTAACACAAACATGATGGGTTTGACTTTACAACCTTCGATGCAGGTGTGTTATGTTTAAAAGAACATCATTGTGTTAGCTCAGTACCTTCTTTGTTGCTCATCCAAATGTGAAAAGTCCATATCAGCAATACGATCGGCCAGATGAGATTTTCCCAATTTGGAGGCGTACTTCATGGCTAGCTGCACAACTTGAGGACCTTGCATCAAACTGCACAGTTCCACTGCTCGAGCTTGTTGATCTGAGCGACATGCCAACTGAAATAACACAATAATTTGATGACTTCATTTTACACTAAGTTTCTTATATGGACATATTTTATTAATAAGTATAAAAAAATTAGTTATTTTTACATATGTGAGCAAAAACAAATAGTATTAATAACCTTTGTTATAATTTAGCCATGCACAGTTTCAAACAAAGATAAAATATTATTTAATTTTTGTTAGTGACAAATAAAAATTATGTTTGTTAAAATAATTAAAATTTAATTTGGAAACCTTAAGTTATTTTTAGAAAATATACATTCAACTTGGTACTTTACACAATAATAATTAGTAATAGTTGTAATCTATTACACTATTCATGAGTCTAATTTAGACAGAGTTGTTTAGAGCCTCTGTGAAAATAAATAGCAATTTCTTTCACATTCTAGGATAATATTTGTCTTTCACTTTCACAAGGATAAAATTTATTGTTTTTCACATTCAAGGGTAAAATTTAATGCTACAATTTGCTAAGTTATCATTACATAATTGATATTATTGTTTGAGATGGCCTTACACGGTAGGTCTAATTATTACCATTTTGTGTACATTTTGGTTATAATTAGTTTTAGTGTTAATGGCATTGTATTGAGTGTTGCCAGAGTATAGATAACTTGTTAGAACTGTATGTGTGATATGTTCTCCTCCAGCTGGACCCCATTTGACCAATCATATATAGGCTTTGCAATATACATTTCACATGGGAATATAATTTCATTAATAAATACTATTCTGAGTGATGAGAGCAGTTCACAGTTTTGACAAACTATACTTACTCTGGCTACAAGCCAGAGCTAACCATTGCATGGAATTATTTGAATTCGGGACTCATAGATAGAATTAAGACTCGAATGTGAACGTAGAGTTGGGTCGAATACACAATTTTACGAATAAAAGTCTTCAATTTAACTTTGAAATCCAGAGTGTCGAATTTGAATCCTAATCTAGAAAATAGTCATGAACCTCAAAGGAAATAATAAAAAATAGAAAGAGTAGCTAAATGTTAAAAAAAAATTCATTGTAATCCTTTATTTGTTCATCAGGAATTGACCCTCAAATTCTCAAATCTCTCAAACCCTAGATATTTAAGGATATTTCCAATTTGAGATTCAAAACCTTAAAAAAAATACATTTTTCAATTTTTCA
Organism: Timema genevievae; assembly: GCA_902155825.1. Lineage (NCBI taxonomy): Eukaryota > Metazoa > Arthropoda > Insecta > Phasmatodea > Timematidae > Timema > Timema genevievae. The sequence continues at coordinate 199,724 of CABFWO010000239.1, read as the reverse complement.
AATGAAATTTGTTTAGAGCTGTAACATTGCTAATTTGTGGTTCAGAACCAATTATGATCAAAGGATGAACTTAACAACCAAGCCCCAGACCATTAATTTAACATTTAACTGAGAATGTATGAATGTTATTATAAATGGATTATAAGAAAGACATTTAGTTACTATTTCCATCTTCTAGTATTCCATCATATTTCATTTTCCTCTTATGTTTATAATTTTTTCCAAGATTCGGATTAGAGATTTAGAATTTAAAGGTAAATTGGAGATTCAGCTTCATAAAATAGTGGCTTTGACCCACCTCTATTATTAATAACATTTATACATTCAGTTTAGTATTAAATTAATGGTCTAGGGTCTGGTTGTTGAAATTGTCCCATAATTATGAATCGAATCGCTTCTACTGCTGTTCTCCTTATTTTTTTATTACAGTAGCCTACTCAAATTAGGAAATAGCACTGAAGCAAATATTTCCTAAATCCACATTGAAAAGTTTCTTCCTGACACACTTCAAGGTAAAATCATGTTAAAGTGAAGAAGTTTCCCCAGCAGCTTTCAGGCAGCAGGATTAGTTGCACGCCAGTTCAAGGTTTGAATGGTTCGGTCATAGTTGATGTTTCCAGTACGCTCTCCTGGCTAGTACTGAATTATTTATTCTTTCCGTTCTCATATTTACCCACTCAGTCTTATTAATACTTAATGTGAAAATAATATAAAAAAGAAAAAAAAATGGATTTCAGATCAAATAATATAATTTTTTGTATATTTAAACAAAAAAAAAGGCACCAAACGGCTGTATTTAATAAAAAATAAATAGTGAAATGAAAATAAAGGATACACTTACTAAAAAATATAGGCCTTAAAGTTCCCAACTAAAACACACCACACATAATGAGTCATTTTCACTGTGTATCAGGCCTCCTATCCTCCTTTCAATATATTTCTACTTTTAAAACGATTTAATATTGATTCAAGCCATTGGCCTGTTGTATTCGAATGAAACAAGTGTGTTACTTTGCTTGAACAGTAAATTAACAGGCCTGGAATATTTCTAAGTGAACCAGAGTATTTTACAATTGCCAACTGTTCTTTAATTGAAATATACTGTCACTAAGGTTGAGAGCATAACACTCACAGCAAACAGCTTGATAATGGCCTCTTTCGCAGCTTTCTCAAGGTCAGTTGGATCAGGTATTGATGGGCCAGTTAGGGTTGACCTCCAGAATATCTCTTCTAACTGACCCCTCTCTGTTGTGACATCTCCTAACCCAACCTGCAAAGTCAAAACATATTAACAAAATGGAATATTACTTAAATTATTTAGACCTACATTAATCAATTAAAATTAGCTTAACATTTTGAATGTAAATGTAAACAACACTATAATCTGTATAATATTTGAAGCAGTATTTTGTTTACTACAAATTAAATTAAGATCTACAGGTCCAGTACTGCACAACAATTGGTCCTTCCCAGTACAAATGTATTTATCGAGCAAAGATAAGTGAATTGTTGAAACTTAAATGTATGCTGTAAAACTCTATCCATTGTTTTAAATCAAACCGTTTTTTAATATGGGATTCCGAAAAATGTATCATATGGTGAAATGTGGGTTTACCCTTTCACAGTGATGAATTAATGGCCAGAGACTGGATGTTGTGTCTGACCTAGTCTAAAGTTGGATTATAAGGCACATGAAGCTACGACAGGCCTAACCAGCTGGTAGTGGAAAATATATGGTTTGAATAAAAAAGTGACCCAGGCCACAGGCTGGAAACAATAATGGATGTAAAATAAACGGTGAATTTAGAGAAGGTGTAACCACATTTGTGTGGAGGGAGAGTGGGAAAGCATTTAGGAAAAACCACTCTAATTACAGTCGACCGGGATTAAACCTCGATCTCCCCATCTTTAGCAGTCTAGTCTATTGACCATGTGGTCACCAAACTGAATCTAGAAAAATAGTAATATATTTCTACAAGAAAAACCTCTTTTTACCTCCAGGCTATATTTTTCTATATTTGTAAGAAGGCATAGGAAGGGTGGATAGAAACATATAAAATAATCAACACAATATGACTTTTACAATGAAAAGAACAACACAGTTCGCTGCGATTGGACAAAGAGCTAATGGCTGCCTCTTGAAGAACAGAGATCATTAACACACAATCTGCCGAACAAAGTTTAATCCTATCGGAACTCATCAGGAGGGAGTGCGAAACAACTGCAACTTCCTAAAAATGGAAACCAGAAAACACAAATGGAGAAAAAGGAAATTGATATAAAGAATAGGCGTGTTTGGTTGACCTGGTATCGATGTTTTACGACCACAGCATTTTTGTGGTTTACTTGGTATTGATCTTAACAAGATGTTTATGACTGAGAGGATACCAGAGCTCGGTTTGGTAACAGTTTCCTTGACCAGACTTAAGAGTATGGTTACGACCAATAAGCCGAGAATTTGTGCGCCAATTTCAAAACAGCATCATTTCTTGTGTTAGATTTAATTGAGTATAACTTCATTGTCAATGGGTTTTAAGTTTTTGAAAATTAAAATGGGCAGCAATTACTATCTAGAAATACGAAACAGTAAGTAGGTACTTTAAAACCGTTTTGTTATGGCTAAAAGAGATTAGTATTATATGTCCTGGCCACAGACAAGAAAGAAACAGACTCTCCACCTCAAGGGGTTTCGCTGAGCTACTTTTGCCAGCTTGAGTCCTTCAACACTGGGCTTTGCTATTGTCAGTGATGGGTGATTATAGGACTAAGCGCAGCAATCCTAGTGTTGAAGAACTCAAGCTGCCTAAAGAAGTGAAACCATTTTAACCTGAAGTTGAGTGTCTGGGTATTTCATTTGTCTGTCCTATAGGCCTATTTAATATTATATACATACTTCACGTTTTCTTAAGGTTATTTTTGGGAAGATATGTTTAGCTTGATATGTTGTGTAAATATTAAGCCAGGTCAAAATAAGCACCAGTCTAACTAAGAATAAAATTAAATAGATCATTTTCCGTCGATTTGCAGTACATGTAGTAGGATTACATAAATTCACTTAACAGCTGTTCGATCTACTCTACCCCAACCGCCATTTTGGTTTTAAAAAAATCTCAAAATCGTTTTCGCGCTCCATCTTGGTCAGAACCACTTGGTCGTAAACCCTTGATATCAAGATGTAACCAAGTCAATCGTGAAATCTCACCTCAAGATAGCACACATTTGACAATAATCTCTGGAGGATGAAATTTTATAATTGTCAAAGCCATAACCAAAAATGTTAGTTGAAGTCCAAAAGTTTGTGAAGAATTGCACATCCATAATATTTTCAAATATTTTACATGATTTATGGTTTTAGTTGATCTAGAAATATATATTTATATTCAAATTTTAAAAAAATCTGGTTAAATATAAACCAAAACTGAAATAATAATCATGTTACAAGAAATTGATCTAAAAATAAATTCCTCCAATTGTAGAAGAATGCTTGTTTTTCTTTATGTGCCTATTCAGTTGACATGTGCTCACCTGAAGAGGTATCTCAACAACGGGTGGTCTGGGAGTTGTAGGCGGGTAGTGTGAGCCTTTACACAAGACCGCTCGGATATTCTGAAACTTTTCACTCACACCCAAGATAAAGTAGTGGTCCGACTTGCCCTTCACCTTAAGAGGAAACATAAGAACATTTGTTTTTGGAAGGTTTTTTTAATAATGGTCTGCATAGTGTTGAGTAGGCAAACACTTGTTCTGAAGGAATATCCCATCCCATCCCATCCCTCCCAGCAGCTGAAAACATTCCCAATACATGAGAATATTGCACTTACAAGTATTTTACCTCACTGATAAAAATGGCTTTAGCTAAGAGAGTATATTTAATAATACAAGAAACGTACTTAGGTGTTACAGTTACTTAAATTGATTGGTATAACTTCTTTGGTCAGTTAAATCAAGATAAAAATAAGAAACATATTGTGAAAGATAATTTATTTAAGGAAAAACCTAATTTATCATGAATTTTGAAGTCAATTAAGACAGGTACAATAATATTTCTGAAAAATCATCAATGAGATTGTTACAATAATAATGTTATGAAATTATTAAATTAGCAGGAAACAAGGAAAGAATAATAATCTGTGATGATAAAATATTTTAAGTAATAGCAGGTTAAAGGATTGGCTGATAAGCAAAATGACTAGTGGAAAATGGGCAATTTGACTAGATTGGAGTTATTAATACCTTAAAAACGTTAACAAAGACAATTAATAAATTGAATAACTTTGAAATAAAATAATATTTATAGGCTATATGAAAGTTATGACTTATCAAAAATAAGAGGTAAAATGGTATGGCATCAATAATGAACTTATTAGTTGAATAATTATATTATATATCAGTAAATTGTTTGAAAACAAGTTAACAAGGAAAACATGTTCTGCAATATTAAAAATATTAAAGCAGTGACAATAGAAAAATTATTAATAAAAAGGTTAATTAGTTTGACTAGATTGTTATTCATGTACCTTACGCATGTGAAAAAGACATTTAACATTATAAAATATCAACATGAAACATATTAAAATGAAATTTATGACTTAACAAGTAACATCTTTCACAAAATTATTAAAATAAGTCTAAACGAACTAATGGTACAAACTTGTTATTCGAGTCAATTGTTTATAAAATTTGCCTGTGTTAAGTATCGAGATAATAGATTAATTTAGGAGATTTAATGGAAAATCAATGGATGTGTGTCATCCAAGTTATACTTGTACTCTGTTTTGATTTATTACAAATACAGGATAATATAAATAAGTACAAATTGCCAGCCAAGATTAGCAACATTATATGAGGAGAGGAATTAAAACCAAACAGAGGAGAGGAATTAAAGCCAAATAGATAAGGAACGTCACTTTATTACAAACTTTTCAAAACGTCAATTTTTACTTTTTTTTACACTTCTTTCATATTAATCAATTTGTACTTAATTTATACTTATTATTCTTTCTTTGTTTTCTGCTAATTTAATATTTCAGAACATTATTATTTTAACAATCTCACTATGATTTTTTTGAAATGTTATTGTACCTGTTTTAATTGACTTCATAATTCATGATAAATTAGATTTTTCCTTAAATAAATTATCTTGCGTGTTATGTTTCTTATTTTTTTTCTTGATTTAATTGACCAAAGAGGTTATACCATTCAATTTAAGTAATTGTAACACATAAGTACATTCCTTATATTATAAATTTGTATTTCTCCTTACTACAACTATAATGAATATTACTGAAATAAGAGAATATAGATCAACATGGCCCTAATTAAGAGAGTATAAATAAACAAAGTTGAAAATAACACTTAAGGAAGGGCATCCAAATACTCGAATCCTTTAGCATATTCGATATTTGAGAATTCAGGAAAATTTCGGATTCAAAACTCAAATGCTTAAAAAAGAATTCTTCTTTTCAATTTTTCAAGTGAATCAACCGACTATTAAATTTATATTATAAGTAATTCTTTTAGCAAAAATAACATCACAATGCATGAAATGTTTTGTGCATATTTATATATATATATTTTTTGAATATGTTAATTAGTTAAATACACAATATGAACGAAAAATGGTAGACAGTTTTATCATAGTTTTGTTTAATGAATAATAATTTGACTCATATTTACGTAAATAATAACATAATTTTTAGCATAAAATATCAGTTTTTTAGAAAAAATAACACCACTTTTCCCCTGACAATAACCCTCACCTTTAGCATGTCTTTAGTCATCAGTTAACTTACCCTTAATTTGAGGGATAAAGTCAAAATCAAAAAAATGCCCTAAGGTATGACCTATAACATCTAAATATCATGTTTGAACAAAATAAACCTAACCCTTAATAGACTACAAATATATATAAAATCTTTCAAATACATTAATTTAGTCAAATGAACATACGTGAGTCTTTGTGTCCAAGACAGGCAGCCAGAAACCTTTTGAAGAAAGCATGCGAACGCTACCGGTGGAGTCCATCATAAAAGGAGTGCCTTCATCACTGAAGCCTATCCACTGCACGGTGGAGCCAGGGGTGAGGGGAAGAGGCTGCCAAGGACTCATCTGTCCTCGTATAAGATTCATCACACAATAACTTACATTTTGGTCACCTGCCACACCTAAAATAACAAGTTTAAACATCACATGTGTATATATAATGTGAAATAGGTTTCCTCAAGTTTCTCATGATAAATTTATATTGTAGAGAAGTGTAACTATGCTCCCTGATAAAAGTAATGTTTCTAGCAAAATAATTAAGTTTGATTGTTTGTGGTTGTGAAAAGTGAGTGTTTCTTTCATAGTAGCAAACTCTATGGGAGTCAAGTTACAACGTTAACTTTTTATTCACCAATTTATTGAATGTATCATCAAATACTGAAAATATATCTACCCATTATGTATTATTTTATCCCCCTTTCCCAAGAGCATACAGCTCCATTACAGTTAGGACACTTGTGGTTTCAGAAATTATTGTGTGTGTTCTTCAATTATTTACTACCCTTTGCCAAAACTAATTTGGAGTGTAATCCCACATAAGATTTTAAAATTTAATTGACACCCTAAACTAGCGGACAAATATGTTTTATAATGTTTAAAAGTCTTATTATAATATATGACCTATACTTTTGAAATTTCAAATTGATATTCAAACCAAATAGACACTATATTTTAATGCTTATAATAGAAGTTTGATTGGATGGCAACCAAACAAGACCAATTTCTCAATATGAATCAAAATTTGGATATTAAAAATAATGTTTTGTGTTGGAAAAAATATTATATGTTGCATTACTATATAACCTTAGGTATTTGAATATAATTTACAAAATTATACATTACTACATTGCAAACATGATTAACATATTTTGTCCTTAGCTAATGAATTAAGTTATAAACACAACATGTCATTTAATCATTTTAGATTTTAGTCATGTGAACATTAATAATTATTGATGTTTATATCAGCATAAAATGACAAATAATTCACATGAATGTGTATTTTTACTTTAAATATGTTGATTGACAAAGCTTTGTAATTGTCAAATTTGTAATTTTACTTTTGAAATGAAGTTGAAGCTGTTGAATATTCAAAGTGAAGTCAAAGTTTTTAAAACTTCACACACCTTTTAATGATAATATAAAATTTTGTAAAACTAAGCTAATAGCAGTATTTGAGTAACTAACAACTCTTTTAACTGTTTCTCTTACCTATCCCAACGTGACAGACAACAATGAGCTTGTGTTTGTGTCCGGCCAGACACAACACGGGACCTGGAAGTGCGACCACTTCTCTCTGACTACCGCACAAAGTCCATATCCTCAACATGCGGGTATCTGTGGCCGCTGCGAGCCAACCTTCCCCTAGTGCTACACACAATGCACCCTCCCCTTCGGGCAGATCCACTTGCCATTCTCGAGTCCCATCCCAGCAGTTCAACAACACACACACAAGCTTGCTGCAACATGAATCATAATGCAACTTGAGGAGGATGGCTGCACAACCATAACATAACATTAGCCGGTCAGTTTGGTTGATGGGTAAAAATATTCCATACCAGTAAAAAATTGTTTTCTCTTTAGAAATTAATAAAAGATCAAATTTGTTAAACATGTTAATACAAAATTTTAGGTTACTTTAAGAGTTTAGTTGATAGCCTCTGAAGAGATAAATCACATCAGCAAAAGCCTCTCCAATAGAAGTCATGTCAGCACCACCTCTTACTAAACATTAGTAGTAGTAGACACAAAATAAAATTTCACAAGTCTCTGTGGTTCAGTCAACCCTACAGTTTTGTCAGAGCAATCATTACTTTAAGGCCCACCTCCCCCTATCCTCACCCATCCAAAGAACGGATAGGGATTAAGAAAATAAAGGTTTAAATAGCAAACAAAACAAGCTAAATTCCTTTTTTCTCAGCATCAGCATCAGCATCAGCATGTGGGATATTTTAAAATGGTATCATGAAAAAAAAACCTTTGTGGTAAAATGTGCATCCGAAACTCGTTGGTTTGTAAGAGCAAATGGCACAAAAACTTTAGTATGAGGCTTTAAGGAAATTCAAAATGTGTTACAAGACTTGTGTGAGGATTCTTCCATGAAACCAGCCTTAAGCTCAAGTTTCATAATTTTGAAACTGCTTTCCTTCCTGTCTTCCGGGATGATATTCTATAGAGGGTCAGTAAGTATAGCAACAATTTATACAAACAAACTCTCAATCTTGTAGCAGACACCAAGAAACTTCAAACATTGGAGGGGTTTTTGAATGAAAAAAGGAATGAATTCAAAAGCTATGAAAGATCTGCTTTGATTATCTGTGGATGTGAAACACCAAAGTACCCAGAGAAAAGGTAAAGTGTTTGCGGATGAAGATCGCGGTATTGAAGACACTATAGATTCAAGAACAAAATTTATGACTTGTGTGTTTCTCAAAATCATTGAGGGCCGTATGCAAGAATTTGACTAAGTGGATGCCTAGTGGACACTAGCGTGGGTTTGCTTGTGTCATCATAGGTTAAAAGGTGGAGCAATAGTGTGCTCGGTACCACTATCTGCCCACTAAGCATTCACTAACATTCTTGCATACCGCCCTGAGTCATTGGTAACTAACTTGGCAAGAAGGAAGAAAGCCTAGGAGGTACCTACTGGAAAATAGCTTTGAAATGTTGTCTCTTCTAATTTCACTTAAGGTGGCAAACCAATGTACTACCAAGTTAAATTAAGTACTGTGAAGTGATGTTAGTGACAAGGAAGAGTATAGGGCTTAGTAAAACTGTAAAGTTGTATGGAGTAGAGCTGAGAAAGGTACAGAGTAAAAAAAATTTCTTGGAAACGTAATTGAGGCAAAGAGTAGGAGTATAGAGGGTAGCAAGGGGAGTTGATTTATAAGTGTATAAGAGATCTGTTATGGAGAAGAGAAGTGCCTTTGGAGTGTAGTAGGGGTGTGCGAAGCTTCGAAAAATTCGAAGCCGAATCGAATCTCAGGGTACTTCGTATTCGATTCGAACCTATGTTTGGCTTCGGCTGCTGTTCGAAGCTTAACCACCTCCAAAAACACCCAGGCAAAAACAAAGAATTTTTAGATGAAAACAACAAGGATCTGCCCGCACCTGCTCCTAGAAAAGATAGGACAGTACAACAAAACATCCAGACTAAGCTTAGTATAGAAAAGATGGTTTCATCACACCCGTATGCTCAAACCACTACTAACAAGATTACAAATATGCTTGTAAAAAGACTTTTACCATACAGCTTTGTTGAGGAGGAGGGCTTTGTTGAATTGGTTAAACATTTTGCTCCCAACTACAAGATTCCTGCACGAACTACGTTCTCTCAGAATTATGTATCAGTGCTCTACCAAGAGACTCGGGATCGTCTCAAAACAGAGTTTCTTCAAGATCTCCCATTTGTACAGGCACTAACCCTCACATCTGATGGCTGGACATCTCGTGCCACAGACAGCTATGTCAGTCTAACTTGTCATTACCTGAATGACAAATATGACTACAAGACATTCACTATGGAAATCATTCCAATGAATGAAAGTCATTCTAAAGCCAACATAAAATCTAGACTTGAGCAATGTGTTGTTAATTGGGGCATTTCACTGGAGGACATGACAATCCCAATTTACTGCATTACCGATAATGCACCCAATTTCCGCTCTGCTGCCAAAACACTATTTGGTGACAAAGCCCGTCCTTGCTTTGCACATTCTCTACAGTTAGCTGTTGACGATTCCAAATCTGAGTGTCCTGGTGTCAAGAAGCTGTTACAGAAGGCAAAAAACATTGTGGGTCATTACAGGCGTAGCTCTCAAGCACGGGAACGCCTTCATAGTCTGCAAGAGAGAATGCAGGTACCCCAGCTGGAGCTTATTCAGTATGTGGAGACTCGCTGGAGTAGTGAGTATTGCATGCTTCAGCGGCTTGTTGAAATGAAGGGCCCCATCGCTGCTGAACTAGCACAGTCTGAACACAATATTGAACCGCTGACAAATGCAGATTGGGCTCAAGCAAAGGGTGTGTTGGAAGTTCTTGAGCCACTTGCTCAAGCCACAAAGGAAATAAGTGGCGATTCATATCCAACCTCTTCGATGGTCATACCCATCCTACACTGTCTGAGTTCCCATTTAAACTCTCGCATACAAAGGCAAGAAGAAGGTATGACATTTGCGAGAAGCCTTTTAAAGACACTTAAGTCTAGATTTCCGTTGCATGAAGAGGATGAAATATTTCGCTTATCTATGTTAACGGACCCAAGATTCAAAGGTGTAGTTATCAATAATATTGTTGCTTCAGCAAATTTGTCAACTGCTTTAAGAAACGAACTATACCGTGATTTTGAAGAAATGGATTCAACAGCTGATGAGCCAGAACCATCAACTTCAAACTCTGGACTGTGGTCATTCTTCGATTCTCTACCAAACGAGAGAAAAGAGATGAATATTTCTGAAGAAGTTGAAAAGTATTTATCTGAGCCTAGGGTGAATAGATCCACAAACCCTTACCATTGGTGGAAGCAAGAAGGGTGTAGTAAATTCCCAAATGTCGCTAAGGTTGCGCTTAAATATCTTGGTATTCCTGCTACGCAAGTCAGTAGTGAGAGACTATTCTCATCAGCAGGAAATGTTGTTATAGCCCGACGAGAGTGTTTACTCCCTGAACATGTACAACAGCTTACCTTCCTTCATAGCAATCTTAAAAAGAATAAGTAAGACTTCAATAAAGCATAATAAAACCAGACTCAAAGAAATATATTTTTTACCTAACTGCTAAGTATAAAATAAAAAGGTTTTTTTTGTTGTTTTTTTTGCATAGAGGTAAAGTTATTAACATTATCAAGTTGGCAATAAGCTACAAATATTAGTGCTAGAAACAATAAATAGCCTATAATATTCAGTTTGATGCTAGATAAATACCTATATTTAATAACAATATATTAATAGTTTTACTCAAAATAAAATAGAAAAATATTCGAACTTCGATTCGGCTTCGAGAATATTTCACATATTCGACTCGACTTCGATTCGAACCAAAAAAGTGGACTTCGCACACCCCTAGAGTGTAGTGAAGTAGCATATGGCATATGTCATACTTTGTATCCAGAAACATGGACAAGAGAGACTATGAAAGTGGAGGCCATGGGAATGAAAATTGAGAGGAGCATGTTAGCTGTCACGAGGAGAAACAAGTTTAGGAATGAAGTTATCCGGGAAATGGTGGGGGTACAGGGAGTACATGAGATAGTAGAGGAAGCAAGGCTGAGATGGTATGAACATGTAATGAGGGTGGAAAAGAGGGGATAGCAAAGAGAAGGATGAAGATGAAGTATGTAAGAAAAAGACCGCAAGTGAGGCCAAGAAAGCGATGGTAGAGGCAGATAACAGAAAGTTTGCAAGAGAGAGAAGAATGGAAGCAATTAAAAGAGGAAGAATGGTGGAAGTAAAGGAGCCATTTTAATAAAGTGACCCATCCAATGGCTGGAAACAGTTGTTGATGATGAGTATGTTCATAATTAAAATAAATACAGTAAAACCTCAAGTAACTGAGCTGCCAAATAGAGGTTTTACATCAGTAATACCTTTATTTGTTAAGATATACAAATAAATAAGAAGATCAAAAGAAAATTTCAACCTTTTTAATAAACGAAAAATTTAGTTTTGTTGTGTATTTGACTTTGTTATAGTGAATAACCACATTTTAATAATGTATGTACATACATATACAAAAAATACTATTCTGTAACTATATATGTTATTCTTGGGGTAAAGTGTTCGCCTCAGGACCTGATGTTAGTGGGTTCAAAACCAGCTGAGTTCGACAGATTTTTCTTGCGCAGTAAAAATCTGTAGCACAACTTCCTTCAGAGGGGAAGTAAAGCTATCATTCCTATTTCGATTGTGGCATTTAAAAGAACCCTGGAAGGTATGTGAAAATACCTTACCCGGAATAATTTGTAGGCCCTTTTGTGCTTTTTCATAGAAATTATCTTGTGCCGACATATTCAGTCAGTTCAAAAAGTGCACGTTAAATACCCCAAAAAAATAAAATAAAATAAAAATATTGTTTTGTCACTTCTATACTCAATTAATGAAAATGATTTCAAAGAAATGCACTAGCATTTGCCAAATGAAAGGTGTCAACAATTAAGAAAAAGAAACATATAGTAGATTCTAGCCTCATTCTTCTGAATATGAGTCGAACATACTAACTCACAACTAGCTCTGTCAATGATTCAAGAGCAGTTAAAATTATGAGTGCACGTTGTTAAGACAAGCATTAGCTTTGAGTAAGTTTGTATCGCTATTTATTTTTGTCCAAACCACATAGACCTAAAAGAGTGAAGCAATGTGAACAGTGATAAATGAAAAAAGTGTGAGGCTTGGATTAAAAAAAAACAATATTAGTATAAACCCATAAAATATGAAATAAGAAATGAAGTCATTGAATAGGTTGAACAACCAAGAAAACAGCATTGACTTTAAATGGTCACATAAAGAAAAGAGATGAGTATAAACTCTCTTGGTTCAGGAAGAAGAGTGGAATAGGACCAGATGAAAACTGAAGAGGAGGTGTAAATATATAATTAGTAGAGACATGCAGAAGGTGAGGTTATTTACAGAGGAAATGTGGTTATTTTTCTCATAAAGCGACGATATTAAAAGCTAAAAACGGCGATATTAAAAGCTAAAAGCGATGATATTAAAAGCTGAAAGCGATGTTATTATTCATGTAAATATGAATTGAATTAGTATGTGTTAAAAAAAAAACTAGGTCAAAATTGTCTATATTTTGCATTCATATTGTGTATTTAACTATTTTTATTAACATATTTGGAGAAAAATCAAATATAAATACACAATATCTCAATATCATTACCTTTACGTTTTAAGAATAGCAATATCGAAATAATCGACTATCAATAAGTTAGGTTTAGAACAAAAAATAATAACACCGAAACATGTTGTCATAGAAGACTAAACTACTATCAAATAAAGAGAAAGGAATAAAGATTAAGAAGATATAATTTTGTCAAACATGACAGCCTGTAGCAAGGTCCATATATATTAATGTCCTTGTTTGAACCTAGCGTGAAATCTTTTAAAGGCTGAAAACAAAAAATTGATCTAATGAAACTTAAGTATTGTAATGTGTAAAATCCTGAAAACACTAATTTTTCCTGTGATCTGTTTAATACCTATAAAATAAGAAAAAGCTGATACTATCCATATAAACAGCAGCCCAGGCATAGCGCTATCGCCAGTGTTACCGCATTGAAAATTATATTTCATGACATGGTATATGCCAAATTACAAAGAAATTGTGTTTATTTAAACAAAAAGCTTAGATGTGTGTTATTCGCATGAAAACAGTAGAATTCAAGTTAAAATTCATATTATCGCAAATGCGAATTTTGCATGTCCCTATCATTGAGATAATATTGTAGAAAAAATCAGGAAATCAGGATTTTTTAGATATCATGTAGTGAGAATATAGTTTAGTGGAGATGGATTTTAACTAACTGATCCATTCCAAGAAATGGAAGGAAGTTGATGTAACATACCTTGCTCCTCCATCTTCTGCCTCACAAGCCAGTACAAGTGCATGTTGCGTTAGAGAGGCAATGTGGTGATGCATGTAGTTCTTTATATAAAGAGCATGATGGGTAGATGTATCATGAAACTCAACATCAATGACATCTTCTGGCACACTAGAGCAACGGACAATGCCGACAGAGTTCCACACCTGTAATAGCCATGATAATAGTATTGCGGAAAATATGCTAAAACTAGAGATGGGACAGTCAACTTCTCGATTCCCTCAAATTCTACAGAATTCTAGAGATTTGAGATTCATAAAAATCTCAAAAAAGTATCTCAAACGCTTGACTTGATTTGACAATTTGTAAGTATTTGGTAAAAGGAATTACCATATATAGACTTGTGTAGTTGGGAGCATAACCAAATCACACAAAAAAAACCTTGTACTAATATAGTTAATTTACAAAAAAGTAGTCTCTTGGTTATTTATAACAAAACAGACATGAAAAACAAAATAGCATTTGTCAGTGGCACCAAGCCTTAACCTACACTTTTTAGATTGAATTTTAAATATTTTTGCTTTTACTAAAAAGTAAAAACTGTACATTTAAAAGGATTCAAATTTGGATCCAAGAAATATAGTATATGGCCCCATCTTTAATTAAAATTGATATATACATAAAATGAGAAAATCAACTTAATTAACTAATATCTATAAAATATATAAAAAACACATCTTTTAAAATAAATGCTACAGGATGTGAGAATTTTATTTAAATAATGCATTAGACGGCTTGTTTATTAATGGCCTAATCTAAGGGATGGGAATTATAAGGGTAATTTAGAGGAAATCTAATTGTGTTAGCATGGGAAGGGGTTGGGAAAACTACAATAATTCACACGTGTAAAAAAGTCTACAGTGGAATGGCAGCGCAAACTTTTTTTTTCATCCATGAAATGAGGGAGTCAATTTAAGAATATAATCAGTAAGATAGGTCAGTTTTAAAAAAAAAATTGATGCCTTTCAAAAAATGTTCAGGGTATTTTAGAGTAATTTAGGCTTTAGAAGTTATTTGTTACTGGTAAATAATGGAGTAAGATATGGGAAAGAGGGAAAGAGGGAAAGAAACATATAAAAGGGAACCAACCAAATATGGTTTTTACAATGAGAACATTCACACTTTACATTTCTAACAATGAGCAAAGAGGTAATGGCTGCCTCTTGATCCCTTGACATAGGTCTCATTCTAACAGAGCCTATTGAGAAGAAGTGGGAAACGCATACCACAACATTCTAAATTAATCTACATTTTAGTTTTGAATATCGAATTCAAATTAAAATCCTAGCAAATTGTTAGAAAGGTTAACAATTTACAAATACTTCATACAATATAGGCCTTAACTATAAATTAGGATGATTTTTCAATCATGCTTTAAAGTTTAATCAACCCCAACCACACCTCAGAAAATTTTTGTTCAAATTCAGTCAAATTAAGCAATCTAGAGTTGAGACTCATATTATGTTAATCAATCAAAAATTATAGAGTGAATTTTTAGTTCTTTTAAAAATGTTTTAGTGTAAAGTGGTTAGGGTTTTTTGCCTTTAAAGTGTCGGCCATTTTCATAAATATATAGTTTTCCATGTTTATTTTGTTAATTTAATTTAATTTAATTTAATCTTAATTCATTGATTTACGGTATATAAAGGCTTGCAAGTGCCATTAAAAGCATGTTTCCAATTGTCTATCAAAAGCTTAGCCTAACATATGCTTAGCATAACTTATTTAAATTTGTATTAACATTATTTACTAGGAATTATAAAATATATTACACAGCTACAAACAAAAAAAAACTACAGTTTGAATAACATTATTATTTACTGATTAATGATTATTACATTTCATATTTTGACTAAAACAACCTTTTCACAAGATTTTTATTGAATTTACCAAATTCTCGACTTATTTCCATTTTTTCTCGATCACTTCAAATTCCCAGCTAATTCCTATTTTCCCTGGATGGTAGACACCATGTAATAAAAAATTAAAAATAAACAAATAGATTAGGACCTAATGCTTGCAACTTTAATCATCAATGAAGGACTACAAATGAAAAAAAAAGAAATTAAAATATTTAAACAAAGCTACTACTAAAAAAATAGTAATATAAGATCTATGGAGGAATGAAAAATGTAACTACTATATATTTTTTAAATCAACAACTCATAATCAAAATCGATTTAAAAAACAAATAATGAATTATCAAAATGTTATTTGATTCTAAATACTCGATAGTACTTACTGTGAGATCAGAATATCTGAATTAACTTTTAAAAAATAATATATTACGTCGAGCTAGCCAAACAATTTTATTGGTGCCGAAAATTTACTCCGTGAATAGTAGTTATTTTTAATAGAACCCACAAAACATCTAATTTAAGGATAGCGTGAAATAAATTATAATACTTGTTTGAACATAGATTGTTGAAACAAGTTGAATAGTATTAATAAAGATGCTTGTTTAATCATCAGCAATTTCTGGTGATTAGACATAAATAGAATTAGTCAATGTGGCCGACTCTAGTAAGTGAAATGTATTCTTCTTTTCAGTAGAAAATTTTTAATTTGTTATATTTATTTCGAGTTTGTTTGAATATCTAGTTTTGATTTTTAGTTTTTGAAGACTTTCAGTGGGTTTATTTAATATTTACAAAACTGTTCACGAGATGAGCATGTGTTGTAATGGTCAAGTTCAAGTTTTGCATTGAGGGGGGAATAGAGTATAAGGCATGTTGGATTTTCTAAACCATAAAATGTATTATTTAAAATCTGAAAAAGTAATTTTTTATTAAAGAAGGTCTACCTAAGTAATTTTTTAATCAATTTATATTATTATGCTTTGTTTATGAGGTGAAAGATTCGACAATCTAATCTGGTAAAATCTCAAATACTTGTCAAGATTTGGTGAATTTGAGGATTTTATTCGAGTGACCCATCTTAAGCTTTGTTATGTTTCAAAGAAGATATAGGAAAAAGTGATAGAAACAACAAAATGTACCTAAATAAGTGAAAAGAGGTTTTCTTTAACAATATGATATATATATATATATATTCTAAAATCTATTTATAGTTTATCTTAAAAAAGTGGTAATTACTAATTAGGGCTTAATGTGAACATCTCCCAATCATAACCAATAATCTCCCAACCATTACCAAGCATAACCGATCATCTCCCAACCATGACCGATCATCTCCCAACCATAACCAATCATCTCCCAACCATAATCAATCATCTCCCAACCATAACCGATCATCTCCCAACCATAACCAATCATCTCCCAACCATAACCAATCATCTCCCAACCATAACCAATCATCTCCCAACCATAACCAATCATCTCCCAACCATAACCGATCATCTCCCAACCATAACTGTAACAAGTTACAAGTGACGAAAACATTGGATGATGTTACTCTTGTTTACTCCTTGTTTATTATCCATAACAAAAGGGAGTTACATAAACAATCATCTCCCAACCATAACTGATAATCGCCCAATGATAACCATCTTTTTTTAAATAGTTTTCTTTATTTATATGGAGGGGTTATTTTAAAATTCTATTTGGGGTTTGATATATCCTTTTACCACACATATCATTTTTCTTTAAATTTGGTGTTTTTATAAGCCGTATTTTTCATAATAATGTTGGCTCTTTGCTAGCCCCTCCCACAAATAGCAATTTTGCTTTATGTGAATGCATCTACTAGCTATTTGTACACTTTAAAATCTTCAATACACAGTTCCTAATTCAACCAAATAATAGGTTACTGTTTTAAACATTTTGTTTTATGTCTTACTGCCCAACCGGCTATACACAGCTTACATTATGAACACCAAAAGCAGAGGGTGTAAAACCACTGGGGGAAAGATATTTGGAAATGTATGCAGGAATATTTAATAGCATTTGCATGATAATATACGGAACTCAACTAAATTTTCTTTAACAAATAACAGGGGGTGGGGAGGAAACAAGTTTTGAGAGCATCCAAACTGAGCAAACATGTGATAAGTAAAAAAAATCCCCATTTTACAACAAAAACCCTCATAAACTATGGTTTTCAAATAAACGTATGTATTTTGACAAAATTTTGCACAATGATTTAGTTTTTGTTTCAATAAATCATTTGCTTTTGACATAATTTTCAGGGGAAATAAGCAAATCCAAAGTGGGGCGGATTTGTTAGGGAAGGGGGGTAGATTCAACCAAGCAGGTGACAATGTCCCTTTGATTTTGTCACCATTGCCCCGGTGCATCTGACCTTCATTTCCCAGAAACCTATTATATTGTGAGATTGATGCCATATACCAGGAGGCGCCAAACTCAAAGTAAAGGAGCTACTCTCATAATCTCAAATTGTTTGGCGAGCTGAACTTTAGGCTACCCTCTTCAACAATAAGTCACAATGGGAAGTGAAAAATAGAATTCTCGTATGAGATATCGAAAATGCCATTGTGAGCTACCGGTAGGTAACGATCAACTGTTTGGTGACCCCTACCTTAGACAAAGTAATCAGAGATGTGGATATGGGAAGAACAAGGTGGAACATAGCTAGTGGAATTTGCTGGGCATGTTCAAGGATGTTCTTAGAGCTATCATTACAATAATTATACTAAAGCTTCAAGTGTTACCATGAATCTGTGTTGCAGATGTTGTGGTGTGGCAGATGGCTGAAATGGTGGCTGAAGGTCAGAAATCTTAAGGCTCACTTTACTCTGAGCATCATCGTCATCCAAGTCATCTAAAATAAACACACTTTTATGAAGCTTTTAAAAGATTGAATACTAGTTTATCTTTTTAAAAGAATGATTTATTTCACTGTATAATTAATATAATTCACAAGATTATAAAATGAATTTAATGCAAGGTAGAGCCATCTCACAGAAACAAGTTATAAAAAGAATGTAACTAATACAAAATAATATAATTAAAATAATATGAAAATTTGCTTTAATTTTAATACAGATTGGGGCAGAGGAACACGGCAATTTTTTTTTATGAAATAATGGACAAATGTATTGGTTTTATATTTAAGGATTATTATCACTAGAAACAACCATTGATGCCATTTTACGTTTTAAAAATGGTATCATTGAGATGTCTCCTTCCGTTCATCACATACTGTTTCAGCCTTCCTTGAAGATTTCTCATCACTTTCTGGATCTTTTATCCTGGAATTGCTGCAACTTCAACCCTTATTTTTTGTTTAAGTTTTTCAATGATTCTGGGTATAGTGACAAACAATTGCCACAACACAGCCATTGTTGCCCTCGCTGTATGAGCAGTTGCATAGACTTTTTGGAACCATGCGGTGTTGAGATTAAATCCCCAATGACGCAATGTTGTTTCCATTATGTTATATTTCAATATATCAATCTGATGTTATAGCAGCCGTGGCACCTCTATTATCTCCAAAAAAAATAAGGGTCTATAACTTCATATGATGCTACCCCCCATCAGTCACTCTTCTACTGTGAAGAGGACGCTGATAGAGCTGTTTTGGATTCTCGGCCGCCCAATAGTGAAAATTCAGTTTGTTGACGCAACTCGACAATTCAAAATGTCCTTTGTCGGTCATAAGCAGAAGTTTTTCTATATCTTCCTAATCCATAATCCCAAGAAATTGTTCAGCAAAATTCCAGACGAGCAGCTAGATTCTGGATATTTAGCTCTTGAACAACCGCCATTTGGTACGGGACGGATGAAAGTTTAGAGCCAAGTGCAGAATTCTATGCAGGCTTCACAAAAACATGTTTAAAGCAATGGCTTGCTTCCTATCTGAAAGCCGTGGATTCTGGAGGACAACTGATCTCACATTTTCAATAAGCTCTGGTGTTCGTACTGTTGGAATAACACCCGGTGGGTTTTTTCACTGCAGAAGCACTTTGCCAAAAGTTCTGTACCCACAGCTTTATCGTGCTACTTCTGGGGGCCAAGCCTTTGAAGGGAGTGTAAAATAGCTGCTGCATAATGATAAAAAAGTCACAATTCTTGAAGTTTCTATGACGAAAGAACAATGCTCCATGCTTATTTAAATGGCATGCAACAAGCTAGCAAATGACCTCCCCCACTCCTCCAACCGGCGCAATCGCCATAATAATGAGAGTTGAAAATCATCAAGTTTCTCTGCCCCACCCTGTATATTGTTTATTCAAGTCATCTGCATATGCTGCACAAGTATAAAAAGTGTAGTCTGAGTAGAGTTTGATAACAAAATTAAAGTGTATGAGTGACTATAACTAGCCTTTTAACAAATACACTTAATCATTTATAAAATGATCAAGATATTTATGATTGTTTTCCATATGACATTGGTGTTGGTGTGGTGAGACTTGGGGAGAGGGACAGAGAGGCAAGTTAAAAATAACATTTCCTTATTGGGCTATTTTTAGATCAATATTGTTGTTGGAATTCTGTCAGTCCTCTGCTTCTTCCTTCAGCTCCCAGAATTGTCTTTTTCCCCTTGAGTCAGCCAATATTTTAATCCTCCTTCTTCCTAAGATTCTCTTTCCCTCAACCTTCCTTCTATGACGTTGTGCACAAGACAGTTCTTCCTAAGGATGTGTCCGATCCAGTTTGCTTTTAACTGAAGAATCACATCCAAATTTGTTCTCGTCTCACCCACTCTTCTTAGGATTTCATTTGCCAAGCTTCTACTCCATACAGAGTGATGATCCAATTGTAGCATATAATTAGTTTCTTCCTCAATCCAAACTCAACTTGCTGGTCAGCAGTAACCTCTTCTTGTTGAAAGCTTCCTTGCCCATGGTGATCCTTGACCTAACTGTCTTGATGCAGTAGTCATCCTTTGTCAGCAGACTTCCCAGGTACTTGAACTGCTCTATGTTTTCTAGCTCCTGGTTTCCAATTTTGATTTTCAGCGGATCTTTATTTTTTGAAATCCTCGTTACTTTTAACTTCTAAATGTTGATCTCCATGCCATACCTTCTCCCTATCTCAACCAGCCAATCCATCATTTCCTACAATTCTTCTTTATTTTTGGCCGTCAATGCTAGATCATCAGCATGTTTTGTTGTTATTGTTGTTGTTTTTGTTGTTGTTATTATTATTTATTATCATTATTGTTGCTATTGTTATTGTTATTACCCGTTCAGGCTACACACACTTATGCTAATGTGTAATGGTAGGGTGATTGTGAGATGAAATGTAGGACCTACAGTTTAACGTGGGATCCGAACCACGGTGGAGGCCTGGCATTCCACACATTCACAAGTTGTGATTAATACACGAAACCGATGTAAACTTCTTCCTTGACTTCCAGCACTTTTTCTGAAATTATTCTCAGCATACTGATAATATTTCTGGTTCCTTTTCTGAATCCAAATTGGTCTTCTTCCATCACACTTTCTATTTTCCGTTCTAGTCGCCTGTTGTCATCGTTGGCTTTGTTCCCTTGACAAAAGGGTTTTTCAGGGAAAAGCTAGTGTGGCAGTTTTCCCTTTTCCTATCCACACCGCAGCACCACGACCGAACCATCCCTTCATGTGGTCATGCCCATGGCTGTTTGATTTTTAATCATCTCGAGCATCATTTGCTCTGTGCCTCAAGTCGATCCTGATACCACTGCTGCCCGGTACCATCCATGTAACCCTGTGCAATTTCTTAATCTGATATAAATTAATTTTCTAAATAGTAAATATGATTTAAAACATTTGCATTGTTAACTAAATTTAGTTATCTAGATAAAACAATTAAAACATATAGTAAAACAATTACAATGTATAAAATGCATTAATAAACATAAAATAATCTTATAACATAATAATTTTCTTCTAAAATCCCTAATTATCTTTTTTTAATATTAAAATGCTATATAAATTTTGATTCTCTGTGAATAGGGTCGTGATAAATTTATTATAAGTTATTTTACAAATAAATTCATAATCTATTAAAGAAAGGTTTAATATTGATTCAGTTTTGATAACGATGAATGTTTTATTAGTATTATTTATGTGATTTATTCTGTCCATGACAAAAACAGAAATTTCTAAGGTACTAGGGGAGCCACCTTTTTTTGTCTCATGTTTAACACAATAGTTATTAATTTGAGAGATAGACATGAGAAAGGCTTTCAATTAAGTGCAAATTACAACTTTAAACATGGATATTGAGACTGGAATGTTGAATTTGTGTGTCAATGCTCTATTACTGAGCCATCTTTGACAATTATTTGTTTAGTCTTTAGTCTACATGTGGTAACAATTACAAGTAAACAGTGGCCTTAGTTACAAAACAAACCAGGGTGGCTCAGGGGTAAAGCATTGACACATGAAGAAGAAGATTCTGGCTCTTATTTCTATGCCTAAGACACTGTTATTCATTTGTTGAAAATAATTATAGAATAAGGACTGATCCTAGGAGTAACGTTTGTGTATGATTAATATAAACAAATTAATTAGGAAAATAGTTTATAAGAAGTACAGTCAGATTACCATTAATATAAGAGGGGACTAAGAAATTACAAAAAAAAAAAAATCACAATAATTACATTAATTAATGAAGAGTTTCACCATAGAATTTTTCAAGTTTGCACTTAAATTGTTAAATTTGCCCTTTTCATTGTGTAGGTATGGGACCTCAAATCCCTCAAATCTTAAAGATATTCTAGAGTCAAGAATTCGAGGCTCAAAACTTTAAATAATATATTTATTTTTTTCTATATTTTTCAAGTGAAATTTGTTTTAGGGCTCTAAGACTGCTTATTGGTGGTTCAAAACCTATTGGTGGTTCAAAACCATTTATAATTATAGAATGAACTTAACAACCAGACCCCAGACCAATAATTTAACACATGACTGAATGCTATAATGAATGGATTATAAAAAAAGAATTTTTTTATTTTAAATTATTCCATCATATTTATATTTCCTCTTATTTTTATAATTTTTCACGAGATTTAGATTCGGAGTGGAAATTCATGATTCAAAGGTGAATTGGAGATTCAGGTTCAAGATTCGGATTAATAAAATAGTGGATCTGACCCATCTCTAAATGTAATATCAAAGTTTAAACAGGATTTTCAAAATAAAAGTCAAACCTATTTAAATTAAACATTTGTAAATGATAAAACCATCTTATAAGTTTGAACTGGGTCAAATTCAACGAGAGGTTGGATTGCCCACTTATTCTTTAAATTTAAGTTTCACCTTAAAAGACTTTAAAAAAATTGCAGGTAAGCAAACAATTGAAAATTCACATCTTACAAAGTAATTGAAACGATTCTCTTACAAAGTGTTAAGTTGATATTTATTAATTTAAGTGACTGCACAAGATTTGGTAAAAAAATACCACAAATAATTTTATGACATAGAATCACATTTATGTTTAGATATGTATACATTAAATATGTTGGGTTGGTACTACCTAAGTTTGGTAGATCAATTTCTTTTGCTGGGTGTGTTGACTCTGCTTTTATCTTGTCCAGAGAAATTACGTTTTCATCATCATCGTCATCATCATTTATAAGAGGCTCAAAAGGTAAATCACTATTCTTCACAGAGTGTTTCTGGGTAGTAAGTTCTGCACTCTAAAACATATTCACAACATTTAGTAATACTATTTAAAAGTATGAGATAACAAAATGAAAAAATCTATTGGTTGAATAATGTGCCTTTGTGTAACAAATAGTTTGGGTTGATTAAAGTCCAATTCCTCAACTAAGTTGGTAGTGCAGCTCCTTACTGAACTAAAAAAGCAGGTTAAATTCCTAGCATAGCTGAAAAAAATTTATTATTGGTGAAATTGATGGATTGACATGGGATTGAAATTAATGTGCAGGGCCGGCTTATTGGCTGGGCAGCTGTCTGGGGCTCGAAAGGGGTGGCAAACAGAGCACCAACCTAACCTAACCTGGGTGGTATCAGAAAATAATCTCTAAACCAAACCTAACATATCTGGGAATTATAATGGAGTTGCTAAGCATAATAATCGTTCACTTTTTTATATTAAATCAAATTTGACATATTGTTAAAGTTTTTAATAGTGAATAAAATAATATATAATGCCACTATTAAAAAGTTATTTTACATCTGCTAGCTTGATAAAATGGCACCCTTGATTGGTTTACAAAACATGTTCTTATAGTTTTATTTGTAATCCTAGCCATTCTCGAACAATCTTGCAGTGAAACATTTGGAGTACGATTACCTTTGTGGAATTTCCCTACAAATCATTTTCTTATCATGCGCAGGCTATGTTAGTTTTGGAGTTGCTAGGTTTGGGGATTATTTTCCTACCATTCTCAAACTACATTAGGTTTGGGAATTATTTTCATATTTTTCACCAGTTATATAGGGGGGCACCAAAAAGCATACCCACCCAAGCACCAAATATACCTTGGGCCGCCCCTGGTTATGTAGAAGTTATTTTAAGTTATGTGCTGGTCTAATCAGCTAGTTCAGATAAAAGATGATAAATACCCCTAAGGGAATTGTGCATTGGAACATTTTTGAGGAAAAAAAAAACTTTTTTATCAACCAAACTGATTCTAATTGTGTTTTGATTTCAAACAGTTTTTTTTTTATTTCCTTTAAAAGCTGTTCTAACTGATGAGATTAGAAGTATCAAATTTTCTTAACCTATTAACTACAAGGGTTTGATTTTTTATATTCGACTTAATAACTTGCTATAGATGAACAGGTAAATATTTCAATATGATCGAGTGAATACTTTCTAAACCAGAGGTGGGCAACATATTTTTTAATGTAGCCACAGGTGTGGCGAATGAAAAGTAAAATTCGTCACACCATGTAAAAATTAAGAAATTCTGTTTCTCAATCGAACATTTAAAACAACACACACTGTTTGAATGAGTTTATTCAAAAAATGTTCACTTTGGCTACTCAGATACAACTGCCTTAAACGCAAATAATGAAAACTGTTCTGATTAAAAATTTAAGACAATTTAATTTGAAATTTGACAATCCTTTCGTCTTAAAAGACGCAGAAACATTGGTTGAATATCTGAGCTTAATTCACATGAAAATATGTTTCTAATGATAGCCAAGAAATGTAAAGTTGCAACCAACATATCCTGTCAGGCAAAAGTTTATTTTACTGTGAGAGTTGACAAACTCAAATTCACCACATTTGTATGTATAGCCAATTCGCCACCTGCAATAGGCGACTAGGTTGCCCCGACCCTGGTTCTTAACTATTAAATATTTACTATTATACATAAAAATTACATTTTTAAGTAGCAGTTTGTTTTTATTCATTTGCTTTTTATCTCAATATGTTAAGGATAAATTAATGGCAGATTTGTTATGAACCATGAATTATTTGATTTTTGGCTTTAGGAGGTCATGTTTTTTAAAATAGCTTGATGCACAACTAATGATGCTCATAGTTTTTAAACATCACTTTGCCTAAGACATTTTGGCACAGATATACACAAAGGGAGCCGTCCTTAGGGGCTACAGGGGCCAGGCTCCACCAACATTTTTTCAACATTCTTTTGACATAGAAATTATTTTTTTCCTTCTTTATTTATATTCTTTAATATATTTTGTATATTAATATGAAGTGGAACACTTCTTTACACGCAGTGAATTATTGGATTTGTTTTGCAGTATCCAAGTCAAAATTATTAATTGCCCACTCTAAATGTCATGAATGTATTGTACTCTAGAGTGACCGAATATAGAAGCTCAGCAGGACCAGCTCAGCAGGGCCCTTTCAGAGAAGCCACACCCAGTGTGAGATGTTTCGCAACGTTAATCCCCCTACCATTCTGGAGTAAGCTTTAACTAGCAAATAGAGCCAGCCTCATCTGGCCCGTTCTGTGATAAAGGGGGTCTATATTTTGTTTTTTCTTCTATGTGTGTTTATGTTTTAATGTAGTAAGAACCTATAGTCCATTCCACTCTCACTCTCCAGTACTGCTCTTATGGAGTGCGCAGTTGCCAGATCTCACCCGCTCGAAACAGATGGGACAACTTTTACATTCAAACGTAGCAAATTATACAAACTTTACACAAGCTATGGCAATCAATTTGAAGGTTGGGTTGTCAAGAGTTGTGTATTATTCTGTTTATTATCATATTAATGCCACTTTTAATATACACTGCACACTGTCACCTGCAATGAATAGGTTGGAGATCGAATCCTTTCAAAAATGATCTTCCCAAGTACAAAGGTTTATAAAAAAAATATTCCTTGTTTGTATGTGAATGTGTATGCACTTTTATAAACAATTACCTAATTCGTGATTACTATAGTAAAACCTAAAACTCAATAATAATAATAACAAAAAATTAATATACAATAGTTTTATCAATTAAAATACCGGTAATTATAAAGAGAAGGGGAAAGGGGGGGGGTTTTAAAAACCATTCAAGGCAAATTTAAGCCCTCTCTGTAAAGTAAATAACATATTAGTTTAAACATTAAACCTAAAAAATACCTTTATGCGTCATCCCTGTCTCCAAGTAAAGGTGTGACTCCTTCAATTGTGAAGTAGTGTTTAGTGGATGGCCCAGGTAGCTCAAAGTTTTGAGAGTGAGTAGGTGGACTTATGGGTGAAGGAGATGACACAGGGGAAGATGAAGATGATGAAGTTAATCTTATTAAAACTACTCGTCATCTTGCAGCTCGTCTGCTTTCACCATGTCATTTTCAATTTTTTTGATGTGATTTACATAATTGAACCAGTTTTCTACAGAAACCTTTTCATAAGCAGCAGCTATTAAAGGCATCATATCTTTAACCTTAAAACTAGCATTGTTCATTTTAATAAATGTTTTTACTTGAACCCATACCATCTCTATTGGGTTAAGTTCACAATGATACGGAGGCAAACAAATGACTTGTCAATCCATCACCTTCGCCATCTCATCCACGTTATATTTTTCAAATTTGTGTTTGTGTTTCGAAACCAAACACATCATTTCCCGTTTCAACATTTCGTCATCAACATCAATATTCTTTTGGATAAGCCACTCAGCTATTTGAGCTTTACACCATGATGTGGTCGGGATCGCTTCACACCTTCTGCTGTGATAGGCTGCATTATCGATTATGATAACAGCTCCTTCAGGTGTATTAGGGAGTAATTGTTCTGAAAACCACTTTTCATAAACATTACCATCCATTTCGTCATGGGCATCTGCTGTGATTTTCTTGCACAAAAACGTGAGCTCCACACCTTCAACAATGACATTGCCATTTCCAGCGTGAATCATTGCAAAGTGTGGTCCCCAAGCCCGTGGTAACTTCAGTCCTATGCTTAACTCCCCAAGAAATGCATGCCAAGAACTCTGGATGGTAGTATCTTTCCAATCCTTGGAAACGCTATGTCCAACATTTACCCATGATTCATCTGTATAAATAATAGGTCTACCTTCAGCTCTGAACTACTTAATATCCTTCAAATACTTATGACGCTACCTAATAATGTCATCCCTTTCAATGAAAGCACTCTTGTTATCCCTCCGTTTGTACTTAAAACTCATCTCCTGCAAAAATCTGTTAAAGGTAGTTTGTGAGAAATTTGACAATGTGTCATCTGCATTTACCCTCGCTAAAATAATACTTAAAGTAAGGGGAAAATTGTCGAACAAGGAATGGACAAGACGACAAACACCACTCTGTACGATACCGTCATATGTGTCTGTTCTTGAAATTTTTTTTTGTTTCCCTTTTCTCTTTTGTTTTCTTTTTGAAGGAGTCCACAAAGGTCCACATTTTTGTTCCTCCCTTAAAGTGTAAATAACTATTTTGGAACATTTCGTGGCTTTACATGTTTCCCTAACTGCTTTGGTGACATTCATTGTCTTAGTTAAATAATGAAAACGTTCATTACTATTTGACGTTCTTTGCTTCTCAGTATACTTATATTATGCACTTTTCTTGTTACCGTTTACATGAAAAATAGTTATGACAATTAAACCACCAAACACCCTTAGCATTCTGTTGGCCCATACCAAAATAATGGCCCACAACTGGAGAGAGGCTTCTTGGATGAATTTCAAACAGCTGTGCTTTGCATTTCAAAAAGGATTGTCATCAGTAGGATTCATTGGTGCAAAGTTCAGAAGGGTTATATTTATGGTCAAACAGAGTGCTACGCCTGAAGACTGTTTTGACTTTCAGCATCTTCCACTGATTTAAATCAATAACATAACCGAGTAAAGTGGCTAAGAGTATGTGCACCAGTATTTTCCTGAAACTATGGAAAAATAACTTGTTAAAATCAACCTCAGAGAGTTATTTTGTATTAAGTAGATGTACTTTTCGAACATGCTGATTATATCAGCACACGACTTACAAACTACCCTAATACTAAGAAAACACAACATCCAGTCCCCTATCTGACAATTTACCAAAGATAAATCTCAGACCATCCCAGGATTGTAACCCAGACCCCTATCTCAGTTGGCTCACGCGCTACTGACTGTTCTAAAGTGTAACTAATGCCAGTGAATTTGACAAGGATTTGAACCTGGGCCTGATTACAAACAGTGGCAAACTGTAAATGCGAGTCTAAAACCTTAGACTGCAACAGCCACCCACCTCTGTGGGTAGCTGGTTTCTTAATTCAAAAGCATAGTATAGTAAAATTTAGAGTTGTATATAAAATGTATTCTCAAATTTTTAACATTGTCTCATCAAGTACAATAAAACTTTGTTAATTAAACTATAATTACAAACGAAGATGGGTAGGAAGGTGATCCCAAAAGTAAGGTCTCTTATTTTTTATTAATTTAAAAAAAATTTGCAATAATCTTTACATTTTTTTAAAGTTTGAATAATTACTTATTTTTCTACATAATCTCCATTTCGGTCAATGCATTTTTGTAGACGCTGTGGCAGCTTTTGTATTCCCATGTCATACCAGCTCGCCGCCATGTCCTTGAGGAATCGTTTAACCTCTTCATTCACCTCGTCGTCGGAGCTGAATCGCTGTCCTGCCAAATTTTCTTTCAACTTAGGGAACAGGTGATAGTCGCTGGGTGCCAGGTCCGGACTATAGGGTGGGTGTCTGATATTGTCCCATCCAAACTTTTGCAGAAGCTCGACAGTTTGACGGGTGACGTGTGGGCGAGTGTTGTCATGGAGAATGCTTATGCCCTTGCTCAACATTCCTCTTCTCCTGTTCTGAATTGCCCGTCTGAGTTTCTTCAGAGTTTCAGAATACCAATCAGCGTTTATTGTGGTCCCAGCAGGCATAAAGTCGACCAACAATACTCCCTTTCGATCCCAAAAGACGGTTGTCATGACTTTACCGGCAGACTGTGTTTGTTTGAATTTTTTTGGCTTCGGAGAAGAGGAATGCCGCCACTCCCGCGGTTGTTGTTTCGTCTCTGGGGTGAAGTGAAATGCCCAGGTTTCATCTCCTGTGACAATAGAGTCCAAAAAGTCGTCATTGTCCGCATAGCGGCGAAGAAACTCGCGGGAAGAATCAACACGTTGCCGCTTGTGATCTTCTGTCAGCATTCGTGGAACCCATCGAGCGCAAACCTTCCGATATTGCAACTTTTCGGTTATGATCCTGTGTATGGTGCTTCGGGAAACATCAGGGACCAAATTGCAAAGCTCATCCAGAGTGATCCGTCGATCTTCACGCAGGCTTTCCTCGATCTTCTCAAATGTCTCGTCGGAAATTGACAGTCTCCCACTCCTTTGCTCATCATGAATTTCATTACAACCGGCTATAAACTCCCAACACCATTTGCGAACATTTTTGATGTCCATGCACGACTCGCCATACACTTCGGTCAACTGGCGATGAATTTCAACAGGTGTAATCCCTTTCGCATTCAAAACCCAAATAACAGCGCGGATTTCACACTTGGCGGCGAAGTTCAACGAGAGCTCCATTTTCAATGGCTGCCAGGACCAGACTGAGCGTCACGGGGAGGCGCGAGCATGCTCGGGTAGGGGTGGGGGAACTCCCAATCACAACAGATATTCAACAGCTGCCAAAACAGTTTTGTTATGCCCCCAGCTCCTCGGAGACCTTACTTTTGGGATCACCCTCATATAATGAATGAATGTATAAGTGGCTGAACCTTGTATTTTGTGAAACCAGTATTATCAATTATAATGTGAATGGGCTGAACAAACGCTTCAGTTCTCAACGCTACAACTGAAAATTGAAATTTAGTAGGCAGCTAGGGACCACTCCAAATAGTTATAAAATTCTTAAAACTTTAAGGAAATATGGAGGGGGTATAAACAGAAACAAAACTTTTGGGTGTGGTAGAAAATTTAAATTTTGAAGTCAAGTAGGACAACTCAAGGTAACCAAATAAGTTTTAAAAATTAGAGTTTCTAAATGGTAGTTAGAAAAATGAGTGTAAGGGCGAGAGGTTTAAAATTTCCAAATCTAATAGAATAAACTACTTCCAAGTGTGTTAGAAAATTTGGAAGGAAATAAAGGGACCGCGATAATCATATTGAAGAATTTAAACATTTTAAGATGGACCTTGGGAAATAGGGCAAGGGAGGTTGGTTATAAAAAGAAAACTTTTAGTGAAAGAAAATGTAAATTTGGCAAGCCAATATAAGGACTCCTGAAAATACCCAATTACATCTTAAAATTTGAAATTTATAAATGGTAGTTGAAGAACTGGGGGAACTGGACTCAATAAACCTAGTACATTAACCTACTTCTGTGTGTGATAGAGAACCGAAATTCTTTAAGCTCCAAATAAATATAAAGAACAGAAAATTTTAAATGTTGTAATGAAACTCGGGGAAATGGAGGAAGAGAAGCTATAGTTAGAAAATACTTTTGAAAAGAGGTAGAACATTATAATTTGGCAAACAGGTAGAGAAAAATTCCAGGTAACCATATGAATCTTAGAATCTAATATTTATTAGAGGGATTTTAAAAAAGATTTAAGGAGGAGGGGAGAGGGGTCAAAACTACAACTACTTATCAATGAAGTATAAAAGTGAAATTTGGCAGGAAATTAAAGAAATATTCCACTCCAAATAACTATAAAAGTCGGACAATTTTAAAATGCGTCACTGGGAAATATAGGGAGTGGGGTTTATAAAAAAACTTTTAAGTATAATAGAAAATGTAAATTTGGCAGACAGGTAGAAGTATAACTCCAGATAACCAAACAAGTCTAAAAATTTGAAATTTCTAAGTGGTAAATGGACAGATGGGGGGAGGCCTGGAAGGGGCTTAAAATTTCCAAAATTAATAGAAACAATTTATTTTCATCAATTTCTTTCTCTCTCTTTCCACAGCCAACTTGTCGATTGGCATTTTCTGCCTCATAGAAGATAATAATTATTTGCTTATCTAGTGTGCTAAAAGGACCCAAGTACCTATTTTTTTACCGCGTGGAAGTTTTTGAGTGGACAAGTAACTTAGAAATTAGTCAATCTTCTAAATACTTAATCACGAGTGAGTTCTTTAGAGCCAAAGCAGATATAGTTCAGTGTCTTAGGAAGGGAAGTGTTTCTTTTTTCTGTTTCATATTTACTCATTTCGAACTCAATTCGGTCCATGAACAATTTATAATGTACATGATTTCCCTTAATTTAATTACATATACTGTAACAGAGTTAAAATATATAATTGTAAGGAGATATGAACCTTTAGGCTTCCATCAAGGTTAGAGTTGAGTTCTACAGGAGTGCAGCCCTCAATTGTTCCTAGTTGTCCTGTGAAGTCGCAGTAGCCCAATTCTCCGCTTCCACTTGGGTTCCAGGCCAGAGCACAAACCTGGTTCTTATTCTTGATTATCTCATGCATAACACACGATTCTTGTTTAATGTCCCAAATACAAATATCACCTCCAATGGTGCAGCCAGCCAAATACTTGCCACATGGAGAAAAGGTGACAATTGAAAATTCCTAGTAAAAAAAAAAGCTATTTCAGTTAATTGAATATTTGGCTAAAATAAAATTGAATTATCGTACTTTACTAAACATGAAAGCAAGACATTAAAAAACCAAATATTTCAACTATTTACTTCAATATTATAATACAAAACAGCACTATTAGAAATACTTACCATACCAGCTGTTTTATAAAGAACACTGATCCTCAGAAATGTATATATTTTGTGACCTTTTTCACCCATTTGGGTTATACACATATGGACGGAGTCAGTAATAAATGGGTGATGGAGGAGTGTGGTTTGAAAGGGAATCTAATAGGTCAATGTGAACGAAGTGTCTTACGTTGTTTTGAGCATGTTGAGAGGATGAGTGTGGATCGAATGATGAAGCTAATATATGAAGGTAGAGTGTGTGGATCAAAAGGAGGTGGTAGATCATGTAAGACGTGGCTAAATGTTGTATATGAATTTATGAAAAAGATAAACATTAAGAGTTTTAAGAATAAAATAGCATGTATGGCTGTTGTTGAAGGGATGGAAGGTAAGTGTGGAGAAAGTTAGTGAGGATGGATTAAGAACGAAGTTGTTTTTTGAGGTATATGCACAGCTTCTTGCATACCCCACAAGGAAACAGTGTGATTATGTATGTTTGTATGTATGTATTTATGTATATATGTAATCTACTGTACTAATTATACTAATATGTTAGTAATGAGGAAGGTGGAATCTTCAGGAAGTGTATTCACATTTGTGTGTGGAGAAAGATTGGAAAAATATTTAAGAAAGACCGCTCTTAAAAAACACAAGATGGGATTTAAACCCTGAGCTCCCTGTCATCAGCAGTCTAGTGTGTTATGAGTGGCACCTTAAACCAGAGGGCTTCAACCCGTGGTCCAGTTGCTGCCCGAGTTAACATTTTTTGCGCAACCCTTTGGCTCATGGAAAATATAAAATTATTTCAAGAGAAAAAATTACAAATACAAGGTGACGAATTAACGGCTGAGGGTTGGATGTTGTGCCTGTCCTTGTCTTAAGTTAGATTATAAGGCTTATGAAACTATGACTGGTAGTGGAAAATATATGGCTTGAATAAAAAAACTCACCCAGGTCACAGGCTGGAAACAATAATGGATCTAAAGCTTGAAACTTCCAATTGTGGTTATTCTACGGAAGAATGAGATAAACTAATCCAGAAATCTTAAAGCTTCCACAAATATAGCTTATAAGTTAGGTAATAACTCAACATATTTTTATCAAAAGAATTAGTGAAATTATTCCATTTATTTGAAGCTTGTGCACATGGGGGGAATGGGGAGAAGTTGAGGGAGTCTGGCTGCTGCTGAACGGCTGGTTCGTGGGTTGGTGTTTAGTGTATAGCTAGCTCTCTTACAGGATTCTTACCACTTTAGTAATATGGAGCCACACCCCTTTTCTTCCTTGACAATCTTTTGATGACCGAGGTGCGCATTTCTTGCCCAACCTTTTTTAGGTCTTAACACAGTTATGATGTCTGTTCGAGACGTGCCGTCTCGTTTCAAGCAGGAGGTCTAATAATGTGATATCTTTAGTAGGGGGAAGATCCCATTTCTTTCTCAATAAAAATACACTTTATGACAGTGTACTTTTTAT
The DNA here is from genome assembly GCA_902155825.1 of Timema genevievae. NCBI lineage: Eukaryota > Metazoa > Arthropoda > Insecta > Phasmatodea > Timematidae > Timema > Timema genevievae. Next base: position 166,628 of record CABFWO010000239.1, on the reverse strand, counting down.
TTGACACACATTTATAGCTGGGGCCCCATTAAACACATTGCAGTCAACATCTCTGAACATACCTTGAGAGGAACACTCAATGGCTATGCTTCAAATCTGTGCCCCGAATTTTGAATAAGACCCATTCTATAGATAAACTATTCAATGCTAATTGTTATCAAAGTCATCCAAAAGCGCAATATTACTTAACAGACATTTCCAATTCAACAGAATTAACTCCTTCACTGAAGTTTGATCCCCATCCACGACTGTTTCCAAGTTAGCTTGACAGACAAATGCCACATCTCTTAGTTTCAGCTATCCACCATACCATGTGATCAAATTCCACGCTCCTGGCGGACACCCTTGTAACCATGCCGAATAGCTTTTGGAGGTCAGATGTAATACAACACTATGCATGGAAGAACTTCATGTTTTTGTGAATTTTACAAAAATTATATATACAGTCAACTTTCAATCCTACAACCCCAGGAAAAGCGTCCCTCTCAAAGTAATGATCTGTTTTTGGAAAACCATAGTAAAATCAGGGAAAAAAGGTAAAAATTCTGAAGAAAATCAGCCGAAAAATACATTTGTTGCACTTACTTTGGTTGCTGAGTTACGATTCTCTTCATAAGCACTATATTATTAACAGGTGGGTCAGATCTAAAAATAGACAGCATCACACCACGCTATCAGTGCCAACCAATAGAACATGACTCAGTCCACTCCCTCCCCAAGTACGCCAATGTTTGCTGCGCACAACTGCAACTACATCACATGCCAGGCTTTTTCAATTTGGTTTGATTTTGTGAAAAAATTTTCACGACCCACACTTTTTTTTTATTTGATAAGGACTTGTGGTTTTGACAAAATTAGTGGAATGAGGACCTTCTTGACGCTCATGAAGAAGTACGAGATCATCCAGGAAGTGGATGAGATGAGGATTACAAAGACTGAGATTGCAAGGCGGCATGGCATCCTGAAGTCGACGCTTTTCACGATTCTCAAAATGGGAGAATAAACTGTGATTACAGTGCAGAAGGAAGGCCACAATGTAAAGGTCAAAAATATGAAGGGCCTGACACACGTGAATCTGGAGCAGGCTATGCTGGAATGGTTTAGCCAGAATAGAGCACAAAACATGCCTGTAAACAGATTGATGATGCAGAATAAAGCTGATAAATTTGCCCTGAGGTTGGGTAAAGTGAACTTAAAGTGTTCAAGCGTGTAGTTGGAGCACTTCAAAGTGTGTCATGAAATATCCAGCCCCAAGGCAGTTGGTGAAAGCGCATCGGTCGACCCAAATTTGATGAGTGAGTGGCTGCCCTTGCTCCGAAACATCCTAAGCCATTACCAGCCTTGAGATGTATACAATACTGACGAGCTGGTAATGTTCTACAACCTCGTGCCAGATCGCACTCTTGTGGTGAAAGGGGATAGGTGCAAGGGTGCGAGGAAGAGTAAGGAGCACCTCACTGTCCTGTGCTGCGACGTGGATGGCAGCGATAAGATGAAGACCCTTGTGATCGGGAAGTTCAATAAATCCCAGGGCCTCGAGGGTGTTCACGAGGTGACTTTAAGGCTTCTGCTTAAAGATGGGTGCAACAAACAGGAAAGGTGTGCTCTTCATTGACAATTGCCTCGCACATCCTGCTCTCAACAAAGTGAGAAACATTGAGCTGGTGTTCCTGCATGTTTCAGCCCTTGTACCAAGGGATAATCCAGCAAGGGAAAATGAAGTTCCGCGAGATGCTTGTGCGTATTATGGTATGGAAACCCAACATGGGCAAAGCAGTCAAGAAGTGGGACATGTTCAGGGCCATGGAAGGAATTGTCGCGAGTCGGAGGGCCATGAGACCTTGGGTAAATGCCAACTGCTTCCGACACACCCACTTTGTCTCACCTGTCAAAGAAGAGGCTGCCGTCTTTGTGCCTCTTACCGCCACCAGTGTAGAAGACCTAGACAATCCACTACCAGTGGACACCGAGACCCAGTAGGGCCCCTCCATGGAACTTAAGCCTGGCCCATTGACAGCATTTCCTTATGCCCCCCTAACTTTCACTTGGCTGTGTGACAAGGAAATGTGGCACAGATTGGTCCCAGATTGCACGTATGGGTACATAACAGCGAACAATGACATCATAGTTTGGGGCACTCTTTACAATGCCGATATAGTCAGGGGGCAGCAAGAGTCCAGCAGGATGAAGAGGGGGAGAAAGAAATCGAAGAAGAACCTAAAGACAACCCCATGACAAAAGATTTCCTGAGAGTGGGAGACGTCTATGCAAGAGCACTAGCGCCGAAGCGCTAGTGAAAAGATGAGTTCCCATTTTTATAATGCAAAAGACTTTGTCAGGCAAACTGGTGCTAAGAAGCAAGCCTAAATAATGGACTTCTTCAATAAGTAGGAGTTTTTGGGGGGTTTTCCACGTGTTCTCTAAAAAAATTAATTTTTGCAAATGGGGGTCAGGGGAGAGTCAAATTCCAATGTCGACCCCTTCGAAATAACGACCCTTTTCCCGGCAACTGTGAAAGGTCGTAGGATCAAGAGTTTACTGTATACAAAAGGCAATGTTTGATTCTCAAATATAAACTGTTGCTGCACAAAGAATAATCAAACTTTTCACTCAAAACCAATTATATAACTAGAGGAAACAAATCAAAACTAAATGCTTACCTTTTCTACTTGCGAATTAGTCAGGGTTGTCGTTTGCTCCCAAGTTCCACGCTTATATAAACACACTTGCTTCCCGTTAGGTAAGGCCAACAGTTGCCCAGTGCTTGGAAGCCAGGAGGGTCGACCCAAGACTTTAGTCAATAAGAAGGAGTTACAGATTGGTACACATTTCCAGGAGTGCCCCAATTTGTTCTGAGACAGGTTCCACACTCGCACAGTCCCATCACCACTGCAGGAAGCCTACAAGGGCAGAATAGGAGATCAAAATGTTGAGAGCCAAATCTTAAATCCACTTAAGCAAATTTTGAGAAAATAGATTATTGGGCTAGATTTTACATCACAAACATTAAATCAATAATATGTTTGGTTTGGGTATAAAAATAGTGGAATTAAAAAACCCATGTAATATATGAGTGTTAATTTGAGACAATTCTTTGCTATAAAAAAGTACTGGTTTAACCTAAACAATAAAAAGAAAGAAACAAAAATAGTTTTTAGTGTGTAAACTTTATTCTTGACATGAAGCATACTTCAAAATTGAACTTTTATTTATTTGAAAAAGGCTTTTGTTTAATCAATACTCAATTAATGGGTTAAACAACTATCAAGATTGTTACCGGCAATGTTTGTAATCGAGGAAATCTATAAATGCCTAGTCTTTTTATATAATGCCTAAGTGGTTTTGGCTACGTATGAAATAAATAAGTTTTGCTGTTGTATTTCTTACTTTTCCTAGAAAATGTATAGAATACCTAGGCATTATATATATATATATATATGTGTGTGTGTGTGTATATATAATACCGAGAACAAAGTAGAGTATTGATTAAACAAACATACTTCTTAAAATTACATTATTTATTAAAAAATGTATCAAATTCTTTAAAACAGTGCACTTAAGTTGCCGTTATTGTTTGGTTTATTAAAGTTGTAAATTGAAAAAAATATGAATCAAACCAATATAAAAAAAACTCTTGACAAGTTCATTGACAGTAGGCTATCATTTATTAAAGCAAGCAAAGCTAAAATAACACTTGGAGTTACACAGTACCTTCTTAGTAACACAAACACATTTCAATGTTTGGCACTTGATTTTGTACATGCACTTTAAAAATCCTTGGCCAGTGCTGAGTTGCACATGATTATAGTAAAATTTCCTTGTCAACATTGATGTCTTCCAATATAATTAAGAAGACTTCATAAAGAAAACTGTGATCTTGCATATAGTTGCTTTTAAGCCTAGTAATCACTTGGAAACATTTTCCTGGAAACATTGTTTGCCAAAATGTTGCTCTTGTTTCGGAAACAGTTGCCCAACTTGGCAAACTGTTTCCAAACAGTTTTACAACTTTTGATCAACATTTTTTCATATTTCTTTTGTGTTTTCCAATGAGGAAAACATGTTTCTCGTAATCCATAAAACTGTGGAACTGATTGAAGCCTTTCATACAAATATACTGTTGTGGGATGAGACATCTGAGGACTATAAAAATCACATCAAAAATCAAGATGTTTTGAATGAAATAGGTGATATGTTTTCATTAAGAGTAAATGAACTGGAAAAAACATTAAAGGCCCTCCTCTGTGTGCAGTTTTGTAGAGAGCACAAGAAGTATTTAAAATCCTCAGCAGACATCTTGCACGCAAATGAACTTTGGACAGGAATCAACGTTTCTTTAATGTTTGGCAACAATCTTGTTTCTCATGTTGCCCAACAGTTGCGGAATAGTTAGTTGAAAAACAGTTGGTCAACAATGTTTCCAAGTATGTATTAGGCTTAAGACTCCTTGTGATCTGAACAAGTTATAGAAACCTTCACTCGTAACATCAATTACAGTGGCCAAAATATTGCGAGAATCCCCTTGGCCTTTATTTATGCCTCGTACGGGAACTACTTCAACTGTTTAACTGAGGAAGACTTGTCAATATTTTCATTTTCTTTACCTGTTACTCTAGGCACTTTGTCGAAAGTTAACAGAATTCTTGTTGATAGCCTTCAAGGACAAAATATGTCTGCCCCATATCCTTCTTTCTAGTCATCGCCTCCAGTAGAGTTGTCACAGATGGCATGAATATTGCGACCACAAATTGGGCACTGAGCCCCACTTGTTGTTTTAGAACACATACAACAGATTAGTGAAGATGACACTTCAACTATACTAGAATGAAATGATAATGTAGATTTGTCAAGGGATTGTGACACTTGAGTTGAGGTGCTAGACCTTGGTGGTTCTTCATTCCTATTTTCTTCAATTTAACTAATACTTTTTTCCAAATCTTCCTCATCTTAAATGGTTTGAAAGACTTCCTTAGGAAGGTTTGATGTACTCAACCCAACTTTGCAGCAAAACAGAGCCTCATATGGTGATATTTTGATACCGGCATGGCAAGCTCTATTTTTAATTAACTGGCCAAATTATATGACTTGACTCCAATGGGAAGTTTTTTCATCTTGCATCCATGTTGTGATCATGTTCTCTATATCTTATTCGCCAGTTTTACACTTACCTAGCTCTGGCTATGCGAGGTTTCCCATGCACAATTTTAAGTTGGGGCCATCATTACCTAAGGCTGGAAACAAAATGGTTGGCAAACACTCTACCATTATCAGATTACAGGATTGATGGTGCACTAATAAGCGTAAAAATGTCTCTAAAATTGTAAGTAATCTTTTCAGCTTTTTTGTTTTGAGAGCTTTAAGCACCAAAAATTTTGTTAGATGGCCTTGGTTTACTATTATAAATTTGTACTCGCTGTAGGCGAGGGAAATTGAGTGATATTCTTTTACCTGTTAGACGGTTCCTTAATCAAATGTTCTCACACGCCGTGCCCGATTCCCTGGTGTGTCATTATTGTTTTTCAACTATATGCACAGTTCTTGCCTACCTCGTAAGGGAACGGCATGAATAGGTATGTATGTATTACATAATTTAATACCAAAATCGAACTTATAAAAACTCCGTTACAATATACACATAGTAACTCCGTTACAATATACACATAGTGACAGAAACATTGAGCTTGAATTAAGTAGCTATGTCTCCAACTACATATAACTTTCACACAAACCTCAGTTCAAGCATAAAAAATAATACTGTAATTATTATTGAACTGTATGGAAAATAAATCAAACAAATATACAACTTATTTTGAATAGTATACTCACCACAAACTCTAATTTTGGGTCTAGTTCCACTCCAAAAACCGGCCCTGTATGACTTGCAATCACAGTTGATTTTTGTAGTGCTACATCATAGATATGAACCTCCATATCCCTAAAATACACAAAATAAAATAAAATTCAAACAGGTATTTATTTTAAAACATAGCTAACATACCAAAAATATTATAAGAAAAATGTATTCAACGTTAAAACACCAACATTCACATAAGAATAGCTAATATAATGGCAGGGGCAGTTCATGGGTTGTTAGTGGGGCGAGCCTGGCTTGAGAGCGTTGCTAACTCTTTAAGGATATTTCCTACCTGTGACATAGCGGCAAGTCAGGATTTGATTCCCCATGTTAATGTATTTATGTTTCATTTGACGAGTTTTAAAGACATAGGTAACATTGAAACAAAAACCATAAATTCTTAAATTAATATAAAATTAGTCTTACATTGTCAAAAAATTATTTTTTTAATCTTGAAGTAGTTTTTTGTAAGTATAATTTGTGTAATAGTTTAGAGTCGTTTCCATTCTTTTTCCATTCTTCCTCCCTCCTCTTAATTTTTGGTATAGTTATAAAAGTAATCTTTTTTAAAAAAAATTCGAAAACAAATTACAAGAAAAATCATTGACAACATAATGGTACAAATAAAATGACTGAAAATTAGTGTGATGGTTATCAGAGCTTAGTTTTAGAATATTGGGTTTGATATTTGAAAGAGCACATCATAGATCACGTTACACTTCGAGTCAACAAAGCTGTTTAGTTTTTGTATCAAGAATCGAAAATTCAGGGATGTTGCATGTGGCCACAATGGTAGCTGAGAAGAATTAGGGGGCGAATCCGAGGCTTGCGGGCTTGAAAATAAACATATGCATGCGCACAAGCATTTTACTTTTGGCCGGTCATCTAATAGATGAAGTACAACTAGTAGGCAGTGTTGCCAATACCACAAGAAAATCTTATCTTCCTTAATTTGGAAAATGGATTGAAATTAAAAATATCCTCAATTATTGGCTAATTTGTAAATGTTATTTTCTTACTGTCCCTAGGTTGGGAACCAATGATCCACAGCTTGTTATTTTGTTAATTCGCAAAAATGGCCTGTATGAATCTTCCTGCTAATAAGATGTAGATTAAAAGAGTCAGTGAAAGTGAAAGCAAATGCTAGAATAGGAAACAAGTATAATATAATTTTGAAATACAAACCAATGTTGCCCTGGTTCATATAGTAATGAGTGTGTCTACTTGTCATCGGAAGAGGAGAAGTGTTATCAGTACATTGACGAGAGGCCTCACAGGATTAACTGCTAATTTTATTCCCTCTCTTTCTATTTCATATGTTGGTGTTCAAGTGTGATAGTGCTTACAGTGCTTAGGTGTGTCAAATTAAGATGCAAAACAATTCACAAAATAACTTCAAATTAAGGAACTAGGCAATGTAGTAAATTAATAGGGTAGGGGAAACATAAAGAACCAATTATCACTCTAAATTAGAAAATAAAAAATATTTTGCATAAAATGAATACATAATATTGCACCGTCACTTCTCCTAACTAATAGAAGAAGTGACGGATACGTATACAATTTTAATAAAAGAAGGTTTGGGAAGGATAAAACATAAGATAAATATATAAGTTTAACAATTCAGTTTGTTTAAATATAACCAAATTAATAGAATTACATAAGGCTTAAATATAACTTAGATTAGACAGTCCTTTGCTAACGAAGAGAAATTAAATCTGTTGACGTATACATCCCAACAGGGAAGAATTAAAGTAAACACTTAGGTAACTAGGAATCAACAGAAGTAAGGTTGAATCTATTGTTAAGTCTAGTAACTCTTCAAATTAGAACTAAAGCACATTCTTCTACAAAGGTGTGTCTGCCTCAACACAGCAGAAACATAAATAGGAAGCTAATATTAATTTAAGGTTAAGCTCCAATACATAACAACTATCCTGCCTATTGATTACTAGACTTAGACCTGAAAGGTATAAATATGAATTATAGTCTAATAATAGTTAATGATTTCAAATTCTATTAAGTCCTATCTTTAAAGAGTTACTACGATGGTAGTTAAATGAGCTAGCTAGCATGAGTTAACTTCATAGAGAGTTACTACAATGGTAGTTAAATGAGTTAGCTAGCATGAGTTAACGCCATAAAGAGTTACGAAACACAAAGACTAATATCCTAGAAGAGGAGCTATGATTTTCCAAATAGTAAATGGCGAGCTACCAGGAATCTAGGCTGTTAAGATACTATGGCCAGTCTATTTCTAATTAGTACTGCCTGGACAATTAATAGTATATTTATACTTCCACCCAATTTTGGGCACACTTTAACTAATACAAACAATAAACGTAATGACTAATACAAATGGTGCCAGAAGGGGGCCGGAGACTAAGCACTATCCCCGCAGGCCATACTACGAACTAGTAGTGCTCCCACAGGTTGTGCACCGTAAAAAGTTACACTAAAGAGAAATAATATGGACTGGAATCAGTCGCAGACCTAATTGGGTCATTGAACAAAGCGTTAGATAACCTAATTTTCACCATTATGGGTTCCTAAGCACTAAGTAAGCTGTAGCATGGCCTTACAGTTTAGGGTGTAAAGACATTAACCTAATATTTAACACTATGTCTTAAGGACATAGAAAAAGAAGTCAGACACACTGACAGACAAAACTATGTCATATGGACCTAGACAAATAGAACATAAAGCCAATCTTTCAAAACTACACTATATGGGCCTAGAAAAACAAGTCAGTGACTCTGACAGACAGAAATAAGTCATATGGACATAGAAAAACAAGTCAGAAACTCTGACACAAAAACTATGTCTTATAGACATAGTTTAACAAGAGTACTAAGACTCTAACGCAGATTCTAACATTCAAATACTCATAGTCTCGGACGAGGCTTCATCTGCAGTGAGGTAGAGAGAATGACGCCTCACACATCGTAGCCACCAGGTGCTGTGTCCACGGATGTAGATTAAAGTCCAAGTTGATCCTCCATTGAATTGATACAATATAATAGAAAATGTGAAGCAAGGAATGACTGTTTTATATATGAAGAGCAGACGTCTTCGGGAAGGGCGTCCAACAGGAACAAAAATGGGGGAGCGGGGTGAGTTTGCAGAATTGCACCGAATGACAACTAGCACTAGAGGACTGCATGGAGAACTCAGAGAAGCAGCTCTGTTATTTCATCGAAGTGAGGCCTGTGAGTAAGATTTTTTTTTAACATCCAGGAACTATCAGCTGGGGCATTTTCCTGAAGTTTGGGTGTTTCCCGGCAACATGATTTCATCGTGAGATAATATTTGCCACACATTATTATAATGTATTAGTTCTTGTATTTATCGTGCTACTCATATATATGGAATTCTGAGTGTACGTGTTAAACGAGATGTTTACACTTTACAATATAATGGAATTAAGTCATATAAAAAGTTACCTTATTCATTTAATATTGCCCCAAATGTGGATTTTCAATTTTCTGATTATATTTGAAGGAGGTTGGGCGTCTGTTGTGTTTAGGGATTGGATTGAGGCATCTCAGAATAGGGTTGAGCATAGGGATATGCTTACGTTCTGGTGGCCATGAACATAAGGAGAGAGATAGGCTTTACGTTCTGGTAGTCATGAACTTTCGAGTTAATTAAGGCTAGAATGTTAATTGGCTAGTTAAGAGTGTTCTATTTGAGCACATTATTGAGGGAAACATGTGTTCCCTTCCACCACACTCCACTGACCCCTGTGTACTAGTGAACTGTTACCTCCCCTTAGTATTAATGTGATCAAACACAATAAGGTAGTGGGGATATGTTTGTGCATTGATTTTAGAGAGCAAAATTGACACTGAGTGGAAGGAAACAATTTACTAGCACAGTCCCATCAAGCCAAACTTTCCCTCGTAGCAACCCACAAGCCGTCACTGTATATTATATATTAACAACTCAAAGGGTTTACTAGAGTTTGCATGCAATGAAAAAGAGTAAAGTTAATTATTAACAAGAAAATATAGAACTTACTCAGAGGCTGCAGCAATAGTGTTGCCATCTTTACTGACAGAAATGTGTGTTACTGGTGCACCAAAACGTGTAATGATTCCATCAGGTTCCAACTCAGGAAATGTATATGCTTGCACCGTATTGTTATCAGTGCCAACAAAGAGCCGTTTACCCTTTCAAATCAAACAACAAAAATATTTATGTACATTTTTGTAATAGTTTATGTTGATTAAAATTAATAAAAATAATAACATTAATTTTTATATTTAAATTGTTTTTTTTATTTTATGAATTTAGATTTTTATGAATGCTTGATGAAACTCCATATTCCATACCATATGTATTTAAGTTTAATGTGGGAAAAATTCACATGAAAAGGTGTAAATCAAAATAATAGTATTGTTTTTCTTTTCATAAATATTTGAAAGGTAGCCAGCCTACCCATGTAAATTTGATACAATTATTCATGAATAATATTATTAAAGCTTAATTTAAAACATATCTTGAGAAAAAAGAAAAACAACCCCCATGTAGAGGTATTTAATATTAATATTCGTACAAACCAAACGAGTAGAAAGATGCAGTTCAAACAAAAAAACAAAAAGTTAATACTTTTTTGCCATTGGTGGTTAGAGGGCTGTACTCTAGTATAGAAAAGCCTCCTCCTGCAATTTCACTTTTGCTACAGTCCTGAATGTATTCCCCACAAATTAAATTTCTGAGTACGCCCCTGACATTGCTTTAACTGACCTATTAAAATTGATCTGTACCTGTTAATGTAAATTTGCACAGTTATTAGGCAAAAGTGGGTAAATACCCTGTTGGAACCTACCCACACTATCTGATTGATCCCCATTTCATTCTAAAGGAATCTAGTGTGCCCTAAAAGCCAAAAATATTAGCATGGTACCTACTAACAAATCAAATATTATAATACGAGGACAGTTCGGAATGTAACTTTCGTTTATTTTTAGCAATACAGCAGGTAGCAGGCGGGAGGTTACACATGAGCAGTAGTGTGAAGTTACTCAACAGATCTCTAGCCGTCACATCATTTAGTGTTTACTGTTGATTCGAGTTGTGTAGTGAGTAATTTAAAATGAGTGCTATCATCAATTATGCCACCAACTGTGAAGTATGCACAGTTATTCATTTTCGTTATAAAAAAAACATGAGTGCTTCTGTGATTCACGGGGATATCGGGGTTCGAATCCCGGTCGAGTCTACTGAGGGTGGTTTTCTCTAAATTATTTCCCACACTATCTCCAGACAAATGCTAGTAGATTACCTCTAAAATCCTTCCTTCCTCATCCCTGGCCCTCAATTTACCTCATTTTATTTTAACTAACCAATTATTTCAAGAAATATAGAAAATGGCAAGATGGTGCAGAAATGGTTTCTTAACATTATTAAATTCAAGTTAGAGATATAAATTAATAACAAACCATTTGTTTAACTGCCAAGGCTCTTTCTCCAACACAATGTGATGTAGGATCGTCATCTTCCAGGCCCATCCAAAGCCTTATATCACCATCATTGCCACCCGTAATTAAATACCTAAAAGTGCAATGATGAAATTATAACATTATTTTAGTAAAAACAATATGTAGATGCAAATCAATAACTTAAGTGTGATGAAGATTACACTATATCACAAATTATGATCTAAGCATTTTTCTAATTAAATATAAAACCAAGACTATTATTAGTGCCCTATAGTAATTTATATCGATTTGTTTGTGGACATAGGCCTATTGGTATTCTTATGTTTGATTTTCACAAACAATTTCAAAATCAATTTGGAATAATCAATTTTAATTAGCCTTATCAAAGAGCAGAGATATTTCAAATTAGTTTTTAATAAAAAGTGATGAGTGTAAGAAGGAGAGTAAGAAAGGATGATGACAAAATCTCAGAAATAAAAATCCCTGACTCTTATATGACCTAAAATCAAAATTGTCTTAGTTAAAACACAGATCAAAAATGATAAGAACATTAAAATATTAAAATATCAAAATGTTATAAATAAATTGCAATGCACATTCCATAAATAGATCAAAATAGCCAAGATTAAAAAGATTGTTTAAAAAATAACTGATAGGCAAGGCCATAGCCAGCCAATAATTTCACAGGGGGTTTGGTGGGCACATTCCCCAAATGCCGGAGGCTAGAAAAAATTTATAGATGATAAACAGTTCTTTAAGCTATTTGAAGTGTTTTTATGGCAACATAGCCCCCTAAATGCCAAAGGCTAGGACAAATTCTAAATATTAAACACCTTTGTACCACAACCCCCTAACTGCCGAAGGCTAGGAAAATTTCTACATATGAAACACCTCTAGAAGCTATCTGAAGTGTTTTTTTATGGCAACATAGCCCCTAACTGCTGAAGGCTCAGAAAATTTCTAGATATTAAATACCTATAAAAGCTATCTGAATTGTATTTTTGGCAACATAACATCATAATTGCCGAAGTCTAGAAAAAATTATAAATATTAAACACCTCTAGTAGCTCTCTGAAGTGCTTTTTATGGTAACACAGCCCCTTAATTTATGCTTGTACGGTATCTTAATTTTTATATTGATTGAACCATAAATAAAGCCATGTATATTTTGTTCATAAAATTTCTGGGGGGGAGGGGTTTGAACCCCCAAAAAACCCCACCTAGCTACGGCCTTGGTGATAGGACATTTTCTTTCCCTTATATATCCCAATAAACCATTTTAAACAATTGATTATAAAATGCCTTAACATTTCCCTAAATGCCTCGACCCATCAATGATTTTATGACTACAGTCACCCTTGCAATACATTTATATTATACTGTTTGGGTAAAAAAAGAAATATTTAAAGGATTATATTCTCAATAAAGATGTCTATGAGTTTTTAGCTACCTGTATAAACTCTAATGTGCCTGAGTTCTTAGCTGCCTGTGCAAACTCTAATGGCCATGAGCTATTAGCTACCTGTGCAAACTCTAATGTACCTGAGTTCTTAGCTGCCTGTGCAAACTCTAATGGCCATGAGCTATTAGCTACCTGTGCAAACTCTAATGGCCATGAGCTATTAGCTACCTGTGCAGACTCTAATGGCCATGTGTTATTAGCTTCCTATGCAGTATCTAATGGCCATGTGTTATTAGCTTCCTATGCAGTATCTAATGGACATGTGTTATTAGCTGTTTGTGCAAACTCTAATAGCCATGAGCTATCAGCTACCTGCTAAATCTAATGGTCATTAACTATTAGCTCCCTGTGCAGACTCTAATAATCCTTAGCTATTTGCTCCTGTACATGTGTAAACTCTATATGTTATTTCACTCTTTAATTGCAGTACAGGTCTTCTGGAGTTCGCAAATGACAGATTTTATTTGCTTGAGAACGAATGGAATTTCTTTTATCAGAAACTTATCAAGCTATACTAAATTTATATACTTTATGACAGTATATTTGAAGTTTGGTTTATGTCAATAATTGTGTATTAATAAGTTTATTATTACATTAAACCCACTTTAAATAAACTGCACAATCTCACTGGGATGAGTAGGTTGAGATTTGAATTCTGGAATGTCAAAATGAAGAAGAGTTTCAAAAGTCAGTTAAAACAAATTCTTTTCTCCTACTCTATCCAGGCGAATGCGTGTACTTTTTTAAACAATTAACTAACTCATCCATACCTTTTTATATTGATTATAATTTAAGTCATTTATAACCTTTGTTTCACGTTCGATAAATCAGTAATGTATGGGTGGTTCACTATTTGAGTCCTACTTGAGATCCGGACTGGTCACCTGGAGCAAGACAACAGCCACAAACCTTAAAAGGGTGTTAGTAGTGTAAAAAGGGGAATCGGAGCACTGACTGGACTGAGCTACCGAGACAGCTGCAGGACCGTGTACAGGAAACTTAAGATCTTAACAGTAGAGGCACTATATGTCCTATACGACAATATTATGCAATAACAACTGGCCAAATTAGACATGTATTATTATTATAAGCACCACGTCTTACTAACCGTTCGGGTTGTACGCACTTATGCTAACGTGCAATGGTAGGGTGATTGTGAGATGAAATGGAGGACCTACAGTTTAACGTGGAATCCGAACCACGGTGGATTACTGGCATTCCTTACATTCACAAGTTGTGATTAATACACATCTTGTCAGAGGTGAAGGAAGGGTTTGGCAATCAGATATATCTGTGCCGGGACCTAGGATTGAACCCCAGACCCTCAGCACTGAAGTCTGACACCTTACCCCCGGACCACCAGGTCACCACATTAGAGATGTAGACCTGCACCACCACAACACAAGAAATAAGCACAACTTCTCCCTGACACCACACCACCTTGCTCCGTGTGAAAAAAATACATGAGCAGCCTATTTCAACGTTCTCCCGGACCATCTTAAGAGACTCCCTGAAAAAAAAAACCTTGACGCCTGCAGTAACAGAATGACTTCTGGAATACCCGTTCTACACACAGAGAGTTCATGGTATGGAGGACTGACAAGAGAATACTAACCACAGTAACTGGAACACATCCCTTTCGAACATAGCTTCTCATCTCCATAGCCTGCACAAATCTGTATGCTTAATTTATGTATCAACCTTGTATCTAATTTTATATTAACTATGACAACCATCCAGATCTCTGTGATCTTGTATCACGCTGTAATTAAATGAAATAGGTACTAATAATAGGCCTATAGTATAATGTCATCAATGTCGACTGAAAAACAAAGTTGTCTATTTTATATAGCTTAGTTTGTTTTTTTGTCACCACATCTCACTATCCGTCTGAGTAATACACCGATATTGGTTATACTAATGTATTAGGGATTAGTAAGGTTGAATTTAGATTTAATGTTCCCAAATGTGTGTGAATGGACAGTGAAAACCCATTTAGGAAAAAATCTTCGAACCATAATCTCTCCGTTCATCGGCATTCCAGTCGATTGCGATAGTGACGCCTTAGACTATGCAGCCACCAGAGCGGGTTGTGTACTGTTCTTAATACTTTAACATTCTTACTATTGACCTGTATAATTTTAAAGTAGTTTTCTATAAAAGGCTGACGGGGATATTTAGCCCAATTTGCAATGTGCCTCCTACAAATCATGACTTGTTCCACTATGATTTTGATTTAGCATTTAACTATTCAGAGTTACACTATGCTCATGCTCATAAATCACTCAATATTTTAAAAGATAAGGTCCAATTTCAGTTTAATTTTTTAGTACAAAAACTACTTGTGAAAAGCACGTAATCTGTAGGCCTACAAAATGTCAACATCAATATATCATTAAGATTACATATTGCATCCAGTTACCAAATTGTAATTCTTGTCAAATTAAAGGGGATTGTGTGTATCTTTTTATTGTTAAGAAATATATTTTTTCTTTATTTAATAACTTGACAAATTTGTTTTCTTAATTTTAATACATACAACAAGTGTTCAGAAAATTGAATGATAATAAATTTGACCCACTTTGGTGGACTCATTGTCTATGGCGCTACTCTTGCAGTAGACTAGACTGCTGATGACAGGGAGATCGAGGATCAAATCTTGGCCGGGTGTATCATGGGTAGTTTTTTTGAAATGTTTTTCCACCCTCCCTCCACGCGAATGCGGGTACACTTCTTTAAAAATAAACTTTCTAATATTTAAAACTATTAGCATAATTAGTACATAGGTGTAGAGTGCAAACGAGTAGTAGGACACAGTGCTAAAAAAATTATCATTCAGACTTGATATATTTTATTTGTTGATGTATGGATAGGTATAAAAGTTAGGTTTTGATAGATTGGGAGAGTTTATTAGAATAATAAAAAACATTATTTATTGTGTGCTTATATATCTACACCAGCTCAATATACCACTTTGTGTGATTCCCAGCTGTGCATTAGGCCTAGGTTATGTTGTGTAATTTCATTAATAGACTACAATAAGTGTTCAAACAAGATAAGAAAAAAAATTTTTAAGAAGGCTTAAGGAAGGATTATTTTCAAACATATACCGGTTTATGTGGTTAGACATTTAACGTTTTCTCAAATCAATAAAGTATGCAAATTAGCTTAGCAATTTTCCGTGACAAGTGATTACAATTGGTATTTTCTAATTCAAAACATGAAAACAATTATAAATATTAATATTCGATTTAGCCTATCTAATAAACACTTACGTATGAAAAATAAGAAAAGAACTTTTTTAAGTCATTATACAAATAAAAAATTAGTTTTCAGTTATATAATATACGCTATTTCCAAATTAGTTTGTTACTGGAAAAAAACACCTTAAGTTTGATGTGTCATGTTTCACCTGAATTACTGAGCTTTTACCTTGAACAGATTTAGATTAAAATGTGTAGAAGATAACTTGGGATATTCGTTTGATATATTTTAAATTTGTTCACTTCATTCTACATTTTATTAGTTTAAATACCATGAACTAAGAGATTATAAAATTAGAAAACTTACTTTCCACCTTCAGAATAACACACATCTGTATGACCCTCTGTATGTGCATATCTCATAGGTCTTTTATTTACGGGCATATTAACTATCAAACTAACCACTCAATAGACATAAACAGGATGAATCAGTTTTTCTTTAATCCAATCTTAAGATACTGATTTAATAAATTAGGATTTGTTTAACCAAGTTAGATTGTACAATTAATGTTTATTATTTTTCTAGCACGCGCAAATTTTTGGCGGGAATATTTGATGTCCATGTGAGAAACATACTAAAAAAAAAACTTTTAAAAATGTAAGAGTTTGCCTACCCTCTTTGACGGTGTGTTTAGCTTTCAGCTCTCAAAATAGATGGTATTGCTAACGTTATATAAACTAGTGAATTCCAGCCATCAGGCTGGCAGCACTACTTATTTGTTTAAGAAATTGGGAAGCTGGCTGACGTGTAATCAGTAAAGACTCCAAGCAAATATTCCCTAGATCTGATAGAGATAAGAAGTGTAGTGCCCACCGGACTGTAAAATGTGCAGGCGACCCAAGTTGGAATAGCCGTGGGGAGAAAAATGTAGAGATACAATCATACTCTCAAGCAGAAAAATTAGCCTAGACATCCGAGCCAACAAAACGCTTCTTTTTGACACGTCCGAAATAAGCCAAAAAACAGTCGGGGAATTCTAGAGGCCGAAAATATTAACGATTACAATATTTCCATTATGTCTATGAATGTTTAGTCTTTAAAAGGGGAAAGAGTGAAATCAGTTCTGTGGAAAAATAGTTTATTGAAATTGTGAACATGCCTCCAAACAAACGGCGACATTTAAATTCCTTATCTCTCCCATTAGTGTAAGTCTTTGGATAGTTTGGATGGGTAATAAAACGTGCTGAACGAATTTTTCGTAGAAGTTCTCAAAAATAGCAATTTAACCGCGTTGGTGGTCTCATACTCTAAGAAAGCGGATTTCTCGCATTAGCGAAATATGATAGTTTGTCATTGACGGAGAGGTGGGGGTTCAAATCCCTGCTGAAGGAATTTTGGGTAGATCTTATGCAATTGTTTCCTTCTCTTTTCCCGCGCAAATATGGGTACATTTCCTGTAGTTAATTCTAATTTCATCAACACCACCCCAATATCGTACCTAATATACATTCATTCAGCCCAGACGGGAGGTAAAACCTGGTGATTTTTTGGCATATATATGTTGATTACATTTTTTTTTTCATTTGATCTAAACTACTGACATTAGAGTATAAAAAATCTCAACATAGCTCTATTACCGCCCGGTTTCACTAATTATTTTGCCTCATGAAAAAGGGTCACGAACAAAAAACAGCGAACCTTTGGTCTGGAGAATATCAATAGTGACAAAAGACTAGGGGGGAAAATATTACATACTGATCTATTAGAGGCCTCTGGTAGTGTTAAGTACTCCAAATCGCTTTGACCAACAACATGTGATTAGTTTTTCATTTTTAATCCCAATCGAGTTGAGTTCTCTTAGTCCTAAATCCTAACTAGATGTGAATTAACGTGGTATGAATATACATTTATTTATTTTTGTAATTTGGGGTTATAATGAAGCCTTGAACAGAGCTTTTAGGCAACTTTATTTTTAAATTTATTTGCAAGGCCATAGCCAGCCATTCCCCAAATAGCCGGAAGCTAGAAATAAATTTATTTGATAAACAGTTCTAACTGCCGAAGGAGGGATATTAAGATAAGCTACCCTTGGCCAGAATTAAAATCCTTATTTAACCTTCACCAACAAACAATACCAAAAGAGCATGACATTAAACCCGCGTGTACACTAATGCTTGTTTTAATTATGATAAATTGCTTATAGTAATGATTATATGCGACTAATATATAGTAAAATAGAATCAACAAGCCCTGTGTTGGGAAATGATTTTATATTATGATAGCAGCATTACAAGGCTGCCACAGTAAACAAGTCAGCAAGAAGCTATCAGAATGGGATAGCCAAAAGGAACCTAACCAGTAACTAGGTCGTTTTTAACACTTTAACAACTTACGTTTCTATTAGAATTTCGCAGCTTCTTATAATCATTAAAGTCCTTGGAAACGTAAATATAAAGCTAAAACCTCTATATTGTGACCTAACCCAAAACTCGCCCTGCTTCATAACCTCATGCAAGTTTCCCTAAAATGTTAATACTATTCAAAACATATTATAATTTAGCGCGTGAGGGTGAAGGGGCTTCACCTGACATTTTATTAAATAACTTATGGCAAATTCTAAATAAGCACGATAAACCACATGGTTATACGAAATTTTATGCATATCGAAAACTAAATAACTAATTAAAAAGTGTATCCCAAATTTGAAAATGTTAAAGGGTGGAAAAAACTTAAGGTTTTATTTAATGTAGTCTACTTAATCAAATAAAAAATTATAAAAGTTATAACAATGTAACACAGCCCTATTACTCCTCTTTCTTCATTTTTGCTTTGAGCCTATTTAAATTGCTTTTATGAAAGCCTATTTTAATAAACAATTAAATAAGATACATCAGTTGAGTTCAAACTGGTATGGATACTTGCTAGAATAATTAGAGTGTATTTCAGAAGTCAAACATTAATACCAACCTCAATGTCCTCATTTAATCAGTCATTGCTTTCGATAAGAAAATAAGAAAAGGTTGCATAACATTCACTGCATTTATGCCTTCAAAATTTAATAAAGCCCTAGTTAAGGCATTGGCTGTACAACATACGATAATTTGAATAATAAAACTGCGACAGTCTAGCAGCTACGAAAGTACACTAAACATTAAACAAAACATTGGGTGACAATGCTGACAATTCAGGAATTGCTGGCTGAGTGAAATTTTGCTACTGGGCAGTTCATGTTCCCTTAAGATTCGTTTCCATACCGCATTCGGCATACACTGACTAGCCGTTGTCTCTGCCTATTGACAACAGCACTACTAGACTATTTGATTAACTAA
Source organism: Timema genevievae (assembly GCA_902155825.1). Taxonomy (NCBI): domain Eukaryota; kingdom Metazoa; phylum Arthropoda; class Insecta; order Phasmatodea; family Timematidae; genus Timema; species Timema genevievae. Next base: position 147,335 of record CABFWO010000239.1, on the reverse strand, counting down.
GCTTTCTACAATCTACTAACCAAGGAATCTCCTTTAATTGTTTGACGATTTGTGAAGTTGGGATGTTTTGTAAAATAGGGATCAAATTTGGGAAATTTTAAATTTGTCTGTACAAGTCTGTGATTAAGGAATTTCATAATAGAAAGTAATGGGCTACAGATTAAGCCTAGAATTTCCCAACTCCAGATTTCAATCTCACAAAATTCCCAACTTTCAAGCTTTTAACAAACATTGAAGGGGGTGACACCCCCAAACCCCCCTAGTGCGACGCCCTTGAATTCCCAAATAATAATTGCATTGTACTAGCTTGTAGGTTAGTTACATAGCTTATTACAAATAAATGTCATTCAGGCTAACTTGATTAAAAAATATATATAGCTATACAAAATTAGTGTCATCAATATAATATATTATTTCTTTTCATACAAGCATTAAATTGGAAACCACTCTTTAGTAATAAAAAAACTCCTTGTGGAGATTCCATATTTATTGAACGTCCTAAGTATGTTACATAGATTAGAAGTCAATATTAAGTATAAAAACAGTTTTTTAATATTAATAATAATTATAATTATAATTAATAATAATATGTAAACCGGTGCGAATCTTCGAAATTTAAAGTTCGAATTCGAATCGTAGTAAGATTCGAATTCAATTCGAAGTTTAGAATATATTTCGGATTCAATCCAAAATTTAAAATAATATCATTGGAAAAATATGAATTTGATTTGAAATCTTGAATCTAAATAGATCCTAGATTCGGATTCGATGAGTTTCGATGAGTAAAATTTGAGTTTATAATTTTTACTTTCAAATAGATACTATCAGACCAGAAACCAGTTGTGGAATCGAGTGAATATAAAGAAATTAACTTGATTTTCAGGTCGTAAAGGAACTACATGGGTGACAGTTATTTGTGACAGTGAATATCTTCTTTAAAAAAAAAAGCTAGGCCTACCATTTTAAAAATATTAATCAAACTTTACACATTGATTGAAAAAAAATGTGTGATCTTTATTTGATGTTTCACCTTTTGAGATTAGTGTTATTGCATAGGCCTACATTTTTTGTTATAAACCTGAAATGTGTGTACAATGATTATCATCATATTTTGAAATATTTTATTTTTTGATTGGAACTCGGAAACTTAATATAGTGAAATGTCGTCCACGGATTCTATTTGAAATATTATCATAGTAAGCCTAAAATAAATTGTTTGATTCAGATTTGAACCTATTTTTAAAATAAAATATTCGATAAGGATTCGATTTGACCAAATAAACTAGCATAAGATTCTATTCTTAATCGATTCGAATTTTTTAAGCATGAGATTTGATTCGAGTCAGCCAAGATTCGGATTCGATTTGAAATTGAAAATAATTATGGATTCGCACAGGCTTAATAAAAGGCCTAGTAATAATATTTTTTTAAATATTTAAATTAATATTATTCTAGACACAAAACATATGTACTTATAGCTTTGCTAGCAATCTTTTTTATTTAGTTTTATAGACGTTGAAAGTTAGCAGTCGATAATCAATATCTTGCTCACGTGTCATAATTAGAAGAAAAAATCTTTATGCATCAGCACTCTCTGTATTTGTGTTTAATGTTTTGGCCTCATTGAACAAAAAATTGACAAATATATAAGATTATGGATTGAACCAATGGGAGAGGCACTGGAGAAAGTGCCCCTCGCTCCTCCAAAAAATGAGATGAATTGAAACCACGATGACTGTGTTTTCTCTATTTAATACCTGCAGCGTTAGAAATTTGTAGAACACTTAACAACTGGATCCAAGGCCCTAAACAGAAATTTATTTTGGGAGTTGTATTACTTTTGGTAGCTCGTTGTCAACTGTCAAGTATCCCAGCAGTTGGCAAGGTATTTTTAAGCATCGAGTTCCTCTTGAAACAATTTTTTTTTCAACATAACAATAATTTCGTCGGTAGGTGTTTAAGAACCCCTAAACACACCTTCTCCTTTCACCACTAAGTAAGGGCTTGACTGGTTGACACTTCCACAGTGATGACCACGTTTGTAGTCCTTTTTGATTTTTTTATTCCCACGTCAATATATACTTTTAAAAGTATAGTTTACTACAATATCAGTAAATTAATACATTCAAATTAGTAATTATTATTATTATTATTATTATTATTATTATTATCACCACGTATTACTACCCGTTTGGTTTATACGTATTTACACTAATGTATAATGGTAGGGTGATGAAATGGAAGACCTACAGTTTAACGTGGGATCTGAACCACGGTGAAGGCCTAACATTCCACACATTCACAAGTTGTGATTAATACACGTCTTATCAGAGGTGAAAGAAGGGTTTGACGATCAGATAAATCTGTGCCATGACCGAGGATTGAACCCCGAACCCCCAGCACAGAAGTCAGACACCTTACCCCTAGACCACCAGGTCACCTAATTAGTCAATAAAAGCTGTGTAGTAGGTAGACTTAAGAGTTATTTTAATCACATTTAACAAGCTAATAAAATAAGCATGTTCACAATTTGACTACCAAAAAATTCGCTCATTAATTTTTTTTAAATAACTTATTCCAAAGTCCAATGAGAGTCAAATCTTAGACCGTAAAACAAATATAGAAAATAAAAACATATTGAGAACGTCTCAAAATTATGTTTAGACCCTATTTTATTAAAATAACCATCTTTGATATGGGCAGGAATGCCTCCTTTTAATTATTATAATACCGGTTATGGATTAAAAAAATCAATGTACAGTACTTTTTTTTACTATGAATATAACTTTAACACTTATTATTACAACCTGCAATGCTCAAGAATAATAAAAAAAAACATGAAAGAATGCAGGCCACGAGAGCGGATTTTTACATGTTTGACTGCCTCAGTTAAATAAGGGCTAATGTCATAAAACTTTTTATACGGATAAGCATATGTTGTTTTTCTATGAAAATAATGTATAATTAGAGTGAATGTAAAACTAATACGGTACACAGAGCTTGTTATTCAAACACATGTAATTAAGCTTTAAGCTAGGTACCTTATTTCACTATTGCTATCGAACATTAAATATAATATGGCTTCTGAAAGCAATAGGATATACAAGCTAAGAGCCAACTTGAAATATATTATAGTATTACTTCATACAAGCCTATAACTTAAATGATAACTTGAATTTAAAACTACTCTACAAAGTTTGTCATTCAAACGAATGTGATTAAGTTTGAAGCTACTTTTTCATTTTAGTTATCTAACTTTGAATATAAGATTGTTTCTGAAACCATTATATAAGCTAATAACCAATTTTAAATATATTGTAGTCTTGGCAGAATGTAGACAACATGGGTTTTAGCTACATAATTATTTTAATATATTAAATATTTTATTTTTATTTGTACAATATTACCTTTAAAATTTAATTGTGTATCCTTTGATGTAAATGTGTCTTTAATCAAATGGGATACAATGCTTCACTATTAAAAAAACTTTTATTCACCAGGCACATGTTTTTGCACAAGAACATTGAAAGAAACCGTCAAATCTGCCCCCTCGCTAGAAAGCATACGACAAACTTTAGCGTCACGAGTTGGTCCATTGCAAGGAGTGTGTGTATGTCCATCCACTATAATATATAGATCACCTATTATACCTAGACATTATACCTAGATATTATACCTAGACCTATATAGCTAAATTTCTGAACATAGTTTATTTTAATCTCAATTATATTTTAAGTCAACTAATTTCAATTTTAACCAAGGCTAGGTGCATATGGACGATAAAACAGTTTAGTTGTGGGAGGAAATATGTGAATTATAATCAATGATTGGGTTTGCCCTACCCCCTGAGGCGAGAGAAAAACCAGGTAAGTTCATATTTATTTTTATTAATAACTATTATATTAGTACATACACAAAATATTACTTCAAATCCCATGAGATAGTAGATAAATGTTTAATTTTAAATTTGATCGTAATGATAAGGTATTGAAGCTTGTGGTGTTATGAAATACGAGACTGGGTGGTAGAATATGCACAATTTGTTAGCTAGACTCCAGAATGTGCCCGTGCCCGTGTGGGTGTAGAATTGAAAATCCCTTTAGTAATTGACTTAATATATTTATAATAGGGTTTAAGAACATTTTTTGATGAAGCGAGGGCTTCATAACCGACACCATAGATTGGAATAATGGTTCCTCTAGTATCATTGGGCAACGTTCTGCCAACTAATAATATATTTAGTTAATTCTCTTCAAGCCTTTTTCCAGAGTTTAAATTTCAAAGAATCATTATTTTGCTCATCTATACATCATCTTACATCTATAAATACAAACTTGTAGTCAGCATCCATTCATGCTATTAAAACTATAAAAATAATGTTTGTAATTAAAAATAATGAAGAACCACTACGCTTTAACGATTCGTATGTGCTTTCCGTCAATAGACGCAACTGTGTTTGGATAATTTGTATGCTCGTAGAATTGATCTGTTATTTTGATCCAGTTATCTTATTTTTTTGATGGCATGTACAAAGGTTACAACATTTTTAAATGCTGGTTGTAATTTGTACTTCTAATGTTTTTGATTGTGAATACTCCAATTAAATACTCAAATGAAAGCACTAAATAGGCCGTCTTCAAATACCTGAAAGAATTTAAAAAAATATATTTTAATTTTTTTTTTCAGTTCAAGAAGTATAAAAGAATATGGAAACATCTTAGAACATGTTTTTCCAGAGAGTTGAAAGCTCAACGTAATACCAAATTCGGACAAAAAGCATCAAAATGCCTAAATAATTTTATTTTGAGAAACTGTGGTTCCTGTTGCCCACATTCGAATCTCAAGAAACAAGCGGAAATATTGAGTACAGGATAAATATGAAAAAGACAACCATATGACATGAGTTCAAGGAGAAATCGGGTGAAAAGAATAAACTAAATTATGGACAGTCTCTCTTGAATATATTATAAATAGCACTCATATGGATTCCGATACTAATTTTGTCCTTTCTATTGTTACGAAACTCTAAACTCTGTGTGATGAAGAAAAATTGGAGACACAAATACAGTTTTTAAGTGTGTTCAAGAATTTACCCCTAATACGTTTTTCTGAGATACCTATTTACGAAAAACATATATTGAATATCATTGCAGCTTCCCAACCCCACACCTGTTCTGTTTCGGTTTCGTAACATGGTACACCCTCACTTTCCTTACCTAGTTTGTCTACATCCCATTAATTGTATATACCAAAAACAACAATGCATCAACCAATGCTTGTATCGACACCCACATCTGTTTATACATCTATGACCATCAGGGTGGCACACAATAACAATCCTCCAAACTTGAGTCTCAAGTAGATTCATCTTTAAGTAACTACATTTCTTGTTTCACATCTTTGCTAAATTATAATATAATTGACATTTAATTTGAGTTAAGATTTTGTGCCAAATAATTGTGCGCAATTTTGATTTCTGGAAAAAGTAAATAAACATTTTAAATACATTGTTAAATAGTTATATTTTTACCTCAAAGTCACAGCTAGTTGCTCCTAGGCAGGTATTGACTGTCGCATGGTAGTCTTTTAGCAAGTAATAGACTGTCCAACTTAACTAATCAATGTATCGAACTGTGGCATGTAAGAAATCAGGGGTGGATTCAGAATAATTCTTCGGGGCGGGGCACTGAGGGGGTGGAATACTCTTCAGTGAGGTGGGAATCCACCCCCCTCCTTCCTAGAAATATTGTAAAATTTAAGCTTTATAAGTTGTGTCTTGAAGTAATTCTGAGCTCAAGGAAATAAGATATAAAATAATAAACACATTTAAAATTTAGCTGAATTCATTGGCGTTTTTTAGTTAACTCAATCAAATCTGACATATTTTACAATATTCCTTCACTCACTATCATTGTATTACATTATATTATCTGTAATATTGCAAATAATGCTACCTACAATAGATAGGTCAGTTGTGTGTAGGGTTATATAAAAAATATATAGCACATATAATGTTAATCCATGCACAATATATGAAGGAAATAGCCACATTTGAAAAATAAGACAAGACCAGTTTTGTTTTGTATTTCAAAGGAATATCACAGAATGTTTTCTTTTGTGCTTTTTAGCAAAGAGGTTCAAAAGTTCTTCAAACTTCATTGTGGATGGAATATCCTGGTGTATGTGCGGCAAACCCAAACTATTTAGGAGATATTCTGTCATTGTACAACGTAGATAAGTCTTATGACGGTGTAGGATCGTAAAGGAGCGGTCCACTGTGCTCGTTGTGACAGGCAATGTAGACAAGAGTTGAAACACAACTCAAATGTTTGGCAGGGTATAAGCTATTTTGTAGTTTACTGAAGTAAACTTAGGAAACCTGTCTGAAGAGTTTGATTTCAACATCCGCTTCCAGGTTTGTAGCTCTCATTTCAGAGCTAAGAAACAACGAAAATCATCCTTGTATATTTCAGCTCCTTTCAGAACTACATCTTCAAGACCATCACTGAATTCTGGTGACAACAGCTTTTAAGATGTCCAATTCTTTACAGCTGTTATTTTGGAAATCTTAACAAAAGTCCATTGACTATGTTGTTCAAATAAAGGAAGAAGGTACACTGCAATACGATAGTATTCTTCAACTGGCTCACTTGACTGTGATTGGAAGGTTTTTTTTTCCTCGGAATCGTTGTTCTTGGCTTACTGATTTCTATCCCCATTTCCATTGACAAATTTTCGGACTTTTGAAAAGTTGTTTGAATACATCATTGATTTTGTCTCGTTTCTCTTGGAGCCTTGTCAGTGTCGCTTCGACAAGCTGCATTGGTTTGAGTATATCCATATTCTCTGCCTGTAACTTCCAATCCAAGGTCAATTAGTTCCAAAACCTCAGCCACAATAGCCACACTGATTAGGAATTCTGATGACAGTATAGAGTGAAGGAATTTAAATGCATTACTTCCTTTACCTTCAGACCGAGCGATAATTTTCAAGACTATAATAGGGAGGTAAGGAAGAGTGTTAAAAAATGTCAAAACCTTATGCCTTTCAGCCCATCTTGTTTCACACCTAGTTTTAAGGGTATAGTTTCATTTTTTGAGCCTAGCTTTAATTTTCGCATTACCACACAAGCATTGCTCCTAACGAATTTTGGTGGAAGCAGAATCCTTATTTACAAAGTGGGGTCAGTGTATGAAGGTGGGTAGTTGAGAAGTCACAAACGTCGGGTTGTTGCGAAATAACCTTAATATATTTTCCTGTGTAACATTTCCATTCTATATTTTATAGTAACAAAAAAATATTCAGCTTTTTTAATGTAATTTTAGGTAGTGTATTTTATTGTCATCTGATGAGCACGTGTCCTTGTGCTCCCCCCACCCACCCGTAGAATCTTTAATGTAATGACTCACCATTACAATATGTTACAATTTGAGTAATTCCCACCCATGGCATCACAACTCCTAGTGCATAGTGCGTAAGACGTTGAAATATTTTTTTTTCAAAGATAGAGTTAATAGTCAATATGTGGTGAATACCTAGTGTACAATGCATAATTTGATTTTACTTTAACTTCTTATACATTATGCATGGAGTGCCGTATGGATAGTCATTGTACTTAAGACATAAGCCAATGAGAATGCGAGGAAAGGATATAGCCAATTAAACGCCATTACACAAGCAGATGAAAATAATTAGCTTCTGTGTTCATCTTTAAGTTTGAAATATCTTGTGGAATTCATACTAGTCTTGTTTGTTATTCAGTAATATTATTTGTTTTCGCTTCAATTACTATGATTGTCCACTTTATATCATTGAAAATAAAGGAGACATATTACATTTTGCATTTGGTTATCAATAAGTAGGTTTGCTATAATATCCATGACAATAATAAAATCAGAACGAAAAATATCTAAATTGATTCAATAGTATATACCATTGGCTCCCAAACTGTGGTTCGCGTTTCTAAATCTTCCAAGGGGTCCACAAAAATATTTCCGTAGTGGTGGATTTTTAACGAACAGTTTGTGAAATTTTGTGAGGCACATTTACAAGATACTATTATATAAACTTGATGAGGTCTTTATCCATTATCTCTTTAGAAACCTACGCATACTTTTTCTACTCATCCATCAATAATTGGTTTCACTTTCCACAATAGAAACAAGCTCATTTCTGAAAGTGACTTGAGACTTTATTTATTGTCTCTGGTTCCTGACTTTAAAGCTTTGTACCATCCAAAGCAAGAGCATTCTTCTCACTCACGTGAAGAGATGAGTAGCTGTTAAAACTTATAAACAATTTTAAAACTTAAATCAGCATGGAATTTTGTGATTATGGGAAGGTATTTCATTTATGTCAAAGCAGTAATTTCCAGTACCACTTTTAAAAAAAACACATGAAATGTGATAATATTGTGACAATAAAGATAAGAAAATGTTATTACTTTGCTTATTTAATTTCTTTTTAATTTTTCAAATACATGTAGAATTATTTGAACTTGAATTATTTGATTGCAATTAATAAATACATTTTATAAAAATTAGGTATAAAATTAAGTGCATGGCTATGGATTAGGTATACATCAGGATTTTCGCGCAATTCAGATGTTTGTGAAAGGGGTTCACGAATCTAGAAAGTTTTGTTTCATTATAAATCGATGTTTTCTCCTTAAGAATTGTGTACTGAAAGCTATACAATATTTACGTACTATGAGTTATGCGCTATGCATGAATATAAGCCCAACCTAAGGACTGACATAACGTCATGAAGGGACCTCTTTTAAAGTAGCCATTTTCTACGTCACTTTAACTATAAAGAAGTGTTGTGGATTTAATGACTTATTTGTTAGGTTTGTAATATATTTTCAATTCAATTCAATTTATTAAATGTTTAATTGAGCCAAGGCTCTTTACAAAAATATTACAATATTGGGACTTGTTGCATGAGTCTAAACATATAGTTAAAGTATATTATATACCACAGTTGTTGTGTGGTACATACAAAACATAGACATAAAAATAAGAAATTAAGAGAAGAAAAAAAGACATAGAAACTGTCCTCATACTACATAATAATAATCATAAAAAATGTAAACAAGACCTGAGCAGTATAGAATAAAGCTAGAAGAACAAATTACAATATAATAATTAACCATTTTATGACTAATTTAGTAGTATTAAGTGTACCTTGTAAATTTAGAAGAAATTAAATTCAGACAAGGATTTGAACCCTTGCCATCTGATTTTACGCTCCAACCATTATACAAACTGATCTATCCGGAATCTAATTCTTGCAAGTGAGTGAGTTTGGATAGCGGCAGCTTATTTGGTAGGGCGGTTACCATGTAAATATTAACGTCTAGGTTTCAAATATCTATCTAGAGCTATTTATCTGAATTTACACAACTCTCCATCAGAATATTATCTGAAAACACGTGATCGTTTGATGTACATCTATCTATAAGTGTGTTGAATAAAAGGAGCATATACGAGGTCATAATATTAGATAATAAAATTGCGCATGCGCAGATTCGCTTATAAATAAATATATTTCACTACATTTTTTCTGGTTTCCTTATCTGTGACTTTGCTCCTATTCATGTAATGTATTCAGGTTTCAACTGAAACTTTCAGCTGCTCCTAGCAAAGTCGTGTTAGTTTGTTACCTTACGTCATGGCAAGGTGATGACAGAGTGTATTCGTACTTCAAGGTTTTAACATAAATCAACACAATCTACTGCAGTGTCAGTAATTGTGTTTTTTTTAGATTTTATTTACTTAAAGAATATTTATTTTCTCATTTTTATAGTTTAAAACCTGTATACATTCTTTAAACAATAAGTTATTGGTTTTTCTGGTACGATCTTAGAAAGAGAAAGTGTTGGTAACCCATTAGCATTGAACCTTGGTGAATTATTACTTTCATAAATTATTTTGAAATAACGCAATGGATGAAAACATAGACATAATTAAAGTTGGATCCAGGAAAAGTCAGGTAAGAGCCTAAATACCTAATTTTGTATTATAGACAAGTCGACGATAATAAGTTAATATTGGTTATATAAATCTTATTCCCGAGACGTCTCAATGAAATAATGACTTGCCGCTAAACAGCTAATTAAGTAAACCAAGGCATAAAAATTAAATTATATTAATCACAAGTATTTATAATTTTTTGCTAAAACAAAATAATACAAACTTACAGTAACTTTATTGTTGACATGTTAAGGTTAGGGTCGACTTTGGGGGGAGGGGATAGTACACTTTTTGTGTAGTGAAAGTCAGAAACATTTTTTATTTGTTAAGCCCCATCTACAGAGTCTGTAAGTTCTATATCCTTATAGTCCTTTAGTCCTTAGCAATAGAAATCATGTCTACACAGTCTGTGTCTGTATCCATTTTCATGTGACTATGCCAACCAATGAGAAAGTTTGAAACTATCTCCAATTAAACTCATCGAAAGAAAATTGTTTAGAGTTAGGTGCAAGCAGACGATATCACAGCTGAACAATTATTAACACAAGGGATAGGAGCTTAAGCTACATTTGAAAGTTAGGTTGAGTGCATTTTCAAATAATATATTTAAAACAATAGCTAGTTAGTGTAGGCCTAATTCCTATGATAATGCCATTGGTGCTTTCATTTCAATGCGCACACACGCTTAATTTGCTGTCCTTAGCAGTCTGTATCAACTAGTCCCTAGAAAGTTAAGAATGAGTCAATTTCTACAGAGTGATAAGGACTAAGATATTAAGGATAAGGATTTTGTAGATAATGCAATCTGTTAGTGTGGAGTCTCTCTTACGGAATACTATGCACCTTACGGATAAAAAGTTTTTAAGATGGGGTTTTACAAAGCACAAAAAAAAAAGGGAGCTATCATGCATCATGTAAAAATAGCATTTTTCAATTGTCTTAAGAACTTTAGAAAATTGGTTTTTTATTTATAATGCACATGCAGCATGGATTCAGTAAATAAAAAATAAAATTTTCGTTCCATAGAATTAAAAACAAACAATAAACAATAAGCTTATCTTGTCAAACATATTTTGAATATCATTATCGATAGGCTACTTAAAGTAAAACTATTACACATCACATAACTTGGAACCTCACAAAGTGAGAAATTATATGAAAAATAGTGTAGATATTTAAGCACATATCTATTTTAGTGCTTAATAATATATATTTTAGCATACATTAATCTATTTTAGCGCACAATAAGTTTTTAAAAGTAATATAGGTATTTAGGCCTGTTAATTTAAACTATCATGACCTAAAAAAACCTAACCTTCCATTTGTTAGTAAAACAGGGGTTCCACACACCTGGAACATCAGGATAACTGGGATGAACTGAAAACACAAGGAATTTCACAACAACAAAAAAATTGAATTTAGAATATTCAACTACAAACTTTAAACAGTAGACCTTTGGATGAAGGAAAAATGAACTAAAGAATTAGCCTCAGCGCGCTGATTTGAACACAGTCATGTATTATAGCTCCCCATATCCCTCAACCTTTCATCACCCAAAAACAGAGTTATGTAGCAAAGTGCATGATCATATCCTTATCAAGGTCAAATCACCTTGTTCTAATCACAAATTACATGACTTCACACGAATCAATTATATGAAAAATTAAATTACATTCCTCTATACTACTATGGTAGGTAGGGCCTACCTATATAAATTGTCAGTAAAAAAAGGGAAATTCCTTATAGAATAGTCAAAAACAGAAATTTTAATTTAAAAAGATAATGGCGAGCCTGATAACATTTTATTAATTTGAAATTGGTTGTAAATAGCCTTAAAATATTTATTATTGAACACTAAAATAGATATGTGCTATAATATCTACACCATTTTTATATAATGTCTCACTTTTTGAGGTCCCAAGTTATGTGAAGTGTAATAGTTTTACTTTAAGTAGCCTATTGATGTTCAAAATGTGGTTGACAAGGTAAGCTAATTGTTTTCCTTGAAGGCTTGGAGTTTTACAATTTAAATTAGTTTTTGAACATATAGACCTAGATCTGTTTATGTGGATAAAAATGTATGCACATTCTCAAATCTAGTAATTATTTAAGCAAAATAAAAAGCTTGTTTTTATAAATAACCAACCTTTCATATTAATTTCATTTAAAGATGACACTTTTGATTTAATTTTACCTTCTTTTTTTATTTTTTTATTTTAGCACCGCGTCTTACTACCCGTTCGGGTTATACGCTTAAGTACTAATTACACTAATGGATTAGGAATTGGGAAGGTTGAATTTAGAGGAAGTGAACCCGCATTTGCGTGGAGGGAGAGTGGAAAACCATTTAGGAAAAACCACCCCCAGTTCACCCGACCGAGATTCGAACCTCGATCTCCCCGTCCTCGGTGGTCTGGCTCAACACGACTGGCACGTTAGCCAACTACGCCACCGAGGCGGGTAATTTTACCTTCTGCTCTTATCTTAATATTCATCCTATTAATTCCTAGTTCTATTTAAAAAAATTAATATGGGTCTCTGTTTAAAAAAATCCCAAGCATCTCCTCTTATGAGATTTTAGGCTACAACTATGCAACTATTTTACATCTTTTTCACACTTTTATTAAGGTTTGGCTCAAAGTCATTATTCCACTTGTGATGTATGCTCAGCCACGAGTAGAGAGTAGGTGAGTTTAACGGTATTGGGTAGGCAAATTGTGTTACACCCAGTGGCCGTGAAACATTATTTGTATAATGAAAGGGTAAGTTACTAGAAAAATTTATTTTTAAGCACTGCATCTTACTACCTGTTTGGGCTACATGCTTATGTACTAGTTACGCTAATGGGTTTCTGTACTAGTAGGGCTATATGTAAAGGATGTGTACCCACAGTTGCATGGAGGGAGAGTGGAAACCCGTTTTGGGGGGAAAAAACCTCAGTACACCCAACCAAGATTCAAACCTCAATCCCCCTAACATTGGCAGTCTAGTCTACTGCAAGAGTAGCGTGTTAGACCATGTGGCCACCGAGCGGGCTAGAAAAAGTTAAAAAATAAAATTGTTCCCCAAGTCAAAGGGGAGGTCCCAGGACACAACCCTGGAAAATCATTATAAATTAAGAATCTTCTCCAAGATATCTGAAGTGGTCCTTTAATTATGTTCTTATTTACAGACTTTCATTATAGAAAATGTTTGACCTTAGATAGTTAGAAGTTGGCTAAATCTGCTCTTTTTATATAAATTAGTACTTCATCTTACTACTGGGTTACACACATATACCAATTACACTTAAGTTTTTATTTACAAGGAAGGTTGAATTTAGAGCAAATGTACCTGCATTTGCATGGAGGAAGGGTGGAAAACCACCCTCAGTTCGCCCGGCTGGGAGTGTTAAGAGTGACACTTTAGACCAGTTGGCCACCGAAGCGGGTCTTTTTTATGTGTAGCTACATATTGGTTGAGTTTATTGTTGTGGATGCCCATAACATCTAGGTGCAGGTTATTATGACTATAGAATATAAATATTAATGGTAGTTTAGCAAAAGGGGGCAAGGAGATGTGGATCATAACTCCCTTTCCTGCCTACAAAAATACTTGTAAAAATCAAACCTTGTGTTGCAATTTAAATCATATTTGATAGTTGTAATGTGTATAAAAAATATTTTAGTAAAACGAAGTTACCCTTTTGACCTAAGGTATATATTCTCACAATTTACAGCTTTTATGGCTCGTAAGTAATCGATCAAGTGATAAAACTAAACATTAATGATTAATAAATTTATTTTTGTCCTTTCTATAAGTTACCTATTACAATTAACATTTAAATGTGAATATTATTGTTATTTATTGTTTGTCTTCATTAATATTTCCAGTTCTTGCGCTCTTGATAAGCTCGTTTGCGCTCTTGATAAGCTTGTTTGAAATACTTTGCGGTAAAACATTTTTTTATGTCTGTAGTACAGGTTTGTGATATTTTAGCAGATAAGAAAAAAGTTAAGGTGTTTGTGCGGTTCAAGGGAAACAAAATTATATATATATATATATATATATTATGCATGTGTATTTTCTTGAACAGCACAAACACCATAATTTATATATATTCCTTGAACAGCACAAGCACAAACACATGCACACACACACATATATATATATACATATATAATGTGTCGCCCAAATAAAACCATATATGCAATATATAGTGAGTTTTAAATACAAACAAATCGTGCATAGCCTCAGATAAACGCTAAATCAATTAATCCAAACACACTACATAGTATTTCATTATATTACTATTTTTAAAAAAATTTTTTTTTCAGCTTGCTCTTATTCAGACCAACCACATAGTATCTATTCTTAAAGGACTCTATCCAAACAAAACGTTTGAATTAGGTAAGTTGATAATTAGTTTCTTATGTATATTGTAATTTTAATGGTTGTGGAAGTCATACTCTACCCATATTCTCAAAAATCGTTTGAATGTGACAACAGGCGGAATGGATTTTCACATCCAAAACTAAGGTGACAGTTTTTTAAAAGGACGAAACAGGAAATGATTGTCAGCTTAGTATAAATGGAAAACTGTTAGAACAAGTGATGAATTTTGTGTATCTGGGCAGAATGTTTTGTAAAAATGGAAGGATAAATGATGAAATCGACAGACGGGTGGGTGGATGCATCTTAGAAAGTAGTTGGATGTACAGTAGCCCCATGGCTTCTTTGGTGCTGACTGGCAGCTGACGGCTTTGAAAAGTTACCAGACAAAATTATGTATCCCTACGCCGAACCATATGATCTGCAAAAAACATGTGTTTAGCAGCTGTCACTTCTGACAGTCAAAATTTAGGTATATACCTAAATGTTGACTGTCAGAAATCAGCTGTGAACTGTCAGTCAGCACCAAAGAAGCCATGGGGCTACTGTATGTGGACTATTGCACAAAATAAAGTAGTATTGAAAGAGGAAAAGATAGTTGTATATAAAAGTGTGTTGACGCAAACATTGTTTTATGGATGTGAAGTGTGGGTTTGACAGGAGAAACACAAGAACAAGGTGAATGTGGTTGAAATGAGATATCTAAGAAATGTATGTGGAAAAACTTTTATGGACACAGTTAATAATAAATGGGTGCTGAAGGAGTGCAGTATAAAAGGGAATCCAAAGTGAAATAAGCGTCTTACATTGGTTTGGGAATGTTGAGAGGAAGAGTGTGGATCGAGTGACGAAGCAAATACATTATGGAAGAGACTATGAATCAACATGAAGGGGTAGGCCATGTACGATGTGGCAAAATGTTGTAGACGAATCTGTGAAAAAGAGAAACAAAAATAGTTTTAAGAATGAAAGAGCATGTATGAATGTTGTTGAAGCAAAGAAACTATGCAAGGATAGGGAAGTGTAGAGCAAGCTAGTTAGGATGGATTAAGTACAGAGTTGTATGTAGGCCTATGTATTCATGTATGTATCTATCTATGTATGCTCTCAAACCTATTGTATCAGGTTTATTGATATGTAAAGTGTATACATGGCTTGGAAAGTTCCTCTTAAATAGATAGCAGTAATAATAAAAACCTCTGGATCCCCACTATAATATTACCAATGTAAATATCGCAACCTTTCATGTGGACCACTGTTGGAAGATTTGATGAGATTGTGCAAACATATACTTAAAAATGACTTAGATTATTTATTGACCCACTATGCTACCCAAAGGTCAAAAGAGAGCAAATAAATAATGTAGATAAGTTTAATCCAAAAAGTGATCTGGTCCACTAAAGCCTGAATGATGATAGGAAAATAATCGAAACATGTTTTTCAGCGACATCATAACAAAATATATCAATCTTTAAATAATGGGAAAATATGTTCTAACTAATAATAATAATAATAATAATAATAATAATAATAATAATAATAATAATAATAATAATAATAATAATAATACTTAGCACCGCGTCTTACTACCTGTTCGGGTTATACGCTTAAGTACTAATTACACTAATGGGTTAGAAATTGGGAAGGTTGAATTTAGAGGAAGTGAACCCGCATTCGCGTGGAGGGAGAGTGGAAAACCATTTAGGAAAAACCACCCTCTGTTCACCCGACCGAGATTCGAACCTCGATCTCCCCGTCCTCGGCAGTCGAGCTCAACACGACTGGCGCGTTAGCCAACTACGCCACCGAGGCGGGTACGTTCTAACTAAAAAATAATAATTTTGTTCCCTATTTATTATGTTTATTATAAAATTACTTATTTGTTTCAAGCAAGCTCCTTTCAAAATATATAAAATAAAAGGAACTTATGCCTTCCCAACAGTTTTTTTGGGAGCACACCATAAAAGTTGAAAGATGAAGTATTTATTTTACTATGATTTTTTTCCAAAAAAAGTATTACTTTATTTACAAATTACTTTGATTAATATTTGCTGTGAATTTGTAAATATTTTATTATTTATTTTATCAACCAATAATGAAAAAGGGGGTGGGGGGACCCAACTAGTTAATACTCTTCTTCCAAACAGTCTTAAACTAAATCCTTGTTTTAATGCGACAATAGGATCTTAGCAACTATAGCTTCTAGCAGACGGTGTCAATTTTGATAGCTGAGATATTGTGAGTTTTTGTAAACGGGGGATATTTTGCACTTGTACTCTTAATGGCTGTATAAGCTTAGTATTAACTTTCATTTAAATAGGTACATTAGATTTTGAAAAAAAAAACTTTGTTCGGGTAGTTTAAGTTTGATGTTAAACAAATTTTGAAATTTTGGAACCATTTCCTACTATTGTTGTATAGTTAATTATTCTGGAACCATTTCTTACTAGTGTTGTATAGTTAATTATTCTGGAACCATTTCTTATTAGTGTTGTATAGTTAATTATTCTGGAACCATTTCCTACTAGTTTTGTATAGTTAATTATGCTAGTCAAGATTTTTTAATCTAAAAATAAATAGAACCAACATAAATTATATAAATACAAGATCACTAATTTGAGGTTTAAACTGACTAAACCAAATCAAAGATACTTTGATTCATATCCTTGTAGGATCAAAGTTTCTTGTGTTAATCACTCATATAAATAAAATCTAAACTAATTGGGCCTGGAGCAGTTAATTTTGTAAGCTATTGCTAAGTATTAATTTAATTTATTTTTTTGTTTTATGAATGTAGACAGATGGATAATTTTGAAAGTTGTTCATTTCATTGAGCATGATATTACGCAACATCTATAATATAATATGCATGATATGTAGCCTACACTCATTAAATATTGAACAATTGACCATTGAATACATTATCATCTAAAGTGTGTAGAAGAATACTGTGCTAAGTCTAAGTTTTGTGCGAACATAAATATCTGCTGTTTCTTAGTCTTCAAGTGATACCATCATATGGATACAAGAGTGGATAAAAAATTTTTTTATACATATTAAATGTATCGAGTTTTCTTAGAACTTAATATATTTAATATATTTTCACTCCCAAACCTTTAAAAAGGCTCTTGAAAATTAATAGTTGGACATAGTATATTTTTCACTCGTGGTACTCATATGGTATTGACCTCAGGCCAATATTAGAACTCCAAGTTGGTAGTTGCCACTGCTAAATCAAGGTTATGCTGTTAACTACAGTACATATATTAAAATGTTTTGCTACAATGATAGCTATATATATAACTATGTTTTATTTGTTCAACAAAAAGAAGTGTAGAGGGAAAGACTGATTGTCTACTAGCAGTTTCCAGCACACTGTCATATGAAAAAGTATAATTATGAGTAAATGTACTCGCATTTTCATGAAGGAAGAGTGCAAAAAATGATAACACCTTTAGTGGTGTGAGTAGATCCAGTCAAGGATTATTGATATTTAGTAATTTGTGTGAAGAGTAGTGTAATGATTGATATGATTGTGGCTCTTCATCTCAAATATCACAATAAACAAATGAATTCATATTAAAAATGTATCTTTAGGCCTACATTTGCTTCATAAACTTTTAATATATCGATATCTTAAGATAATGTGGCTGGGTGACAACGATACTTTATAATAATTTTATTTTAAAATAAACTTTAGAAAATCATCAAAATGTTAGGATGAATATTATTAGCATACAGGCTTACGTAGAGACTGGTCCTGTCTGCATTACTTGCTTCAATAATCAATAGCTTTAGATCCTACAACTGGCTAGGCCTATTGTAGCTTTTGTGAAAAACATTCAAATTCTATTTTTATGACCCCTAAATCTGCCAAATAATTTGTTTTGTTTTTTTATATTTTTTAATTTATAGCATGAGCCAAGATTTTTAAAATGGTGAAGATTTGATCAGTGTATCTTAGTTATTGCTCCAAATATTTATATTTCATTATTGCGATTGAATGAAAATAGCTATAGAACATTTTTAATTCCCTAGAAAACTACAAATTTATCATACGTTAATAAGTCATCATGATCAATAACCATGTCACGCTTAAAAAAATATATATGCAAGGTTGGAAACTTTGTTGATCTCACATGGAATGAACCAAGCAATTTAATTGAAAGATACATGTCTTATGACAAGTAGGCTACTATTGAAAATATTTTGGATTTTACTAAATGGAAAAACTTCCATTCCCTATTTATATATTTTATTTTCACTTTCTTCCTTTTTATTTCACATTTCTTTGCCCCCCTGCCCGCCACAGGGCAAAACTATAAGATTTTGGAGACATGGAGTTAATCAGCTTCTCTCAATTTAATGTGTTTGGTCCACACCTTACCCCACCTCATTGTTAATATATTAAGATTAACAAATCAACTTTGCAAAATATTGGAGTTGTTTGAAGATAATCAATTTAACATATCAGTTTTAAAACTCATCTATCTGCTATTAATATGAATTTTCATTAAAGCTCAGTAATTGTACTGGTAATCATAATTCTCATAAATCTCTAAATATTAGAAAAAAATCACTGTCAAACTGCACCTACGCAAGACTGGACACTTCCTTCCCAAGTCAGAGTTTGGGATGAAAAACTACCAAACCAGCATTTCTTGTTTTCTCAAATAGGATGATTTTTCTTGCTTTGGAATAAATAATGAATGATTGTTGCTTCAACTAAAAATACTAAATGTTATCAAATGTTATACAAATTCCACATTATTTTACTAGATTAAAACTCAACATTCATGGTTTTATCTATATTCTTGGTCATAAGTCATCATGACTTGTAATATTACTTAAATTAATGTAGTAATTATTGTACTTTGACTTCATCTAAATGAGATAAAAATTAGTGTTATCATTATCTTTGAATGTCATTGTTAATCTATTACCTCACCATACATTTATTAAAGTGGTGTGTGGTGACAATAAGTGCATACTCATAGCTTTTCTCATGCCTAATCCACTGGGCAGACTTGACTCACATACATCTAAAAGTACTACTGTAGACACCCCCTCAATTCAACGACGAATTAAGGCTGGTGCACAACAACAAAAATAATATCTTTTGAAGAAAATTCAAAAGATAAAAATAGACAAATATTTCAGAGGAGCCGATAGGACCAACATAAAACAAATGGACAGCACACAGGTCCATTTGAGTTCTGTCTCCGCGAACCCGCTCTACAAATATTTATTATTAGAAATATTTTAAATGTTTGCCATTAAAAAAACCTCCCATCATTAGGTAAAACAAGGGTATGAATGTGACATAAAGAATAGGTAACAGTATTAGATATTTTATTTATATATAAAAAGTTGGATATTTTAAATATGGTACAAAAGGATATGTGTGTGTGTGTGTGTGTGTGTGTGCGTGTGCGTGTGCGTGTGTGTGTGCGTGTGC